>NW_021025068.1:1616583-1652181 GCF_004153795.1 Camellia sinensis | reverse complement strand
GGGGTGCTCATAGCTGACCTTCCCTTTCCTAAATTTTTCTCCCGAGCTGAGACAACTCCGGTGATGACGGACATGTGGCCTTCGGCATCGAGTCAGGGTTTCCTAAATTCTCCCATAAAAAATATTTAGGTGGTGACTCTGTATCTGGCAAAGCAGTCCATGTTTGGCACTACTTTTTCAAAAATCTGTTTCTCAAAACGATTTGCCAGATTTGGACTCTTTGGTTCAGATTAAGAACCGTGACACAAATCGAGAGTCCGAACTGTAGTAGCGAGGTCCCCCACCGCGGGCGCTGTTACAGAAACCCACCGGCGGCCCGGGGCGAGTCCGGTTCGGCCTGTTGACAATGTGAATATTCACATTGACATGTTAACATTCACATTGATAAGAGTATAAAATTGGCCCGCCGGCCCATGGGCGGCCAAAAGCCCGCCCGCGGCCCAAGGCGGGTCCGGCCCGGCCCGTTGACAATGTGAATATTCACATTGACATGTTAACATTCACATTGATAGGAGTATAAAATTAGTCTGCGCCCCATGACTGCCCGAAACCCGTCCACAGCCTGTGGGCGGCCCGGGGCGGGCCCGGCCCAGCTTGTTAGCAATGTAAATATTCACATTGACAATGTGAATATTTACATAAGAGTATAAAATTGGCTAACGGCTTAGGGCGGACCCGACCCGGCCCGTTGACAATGTGAATATTTACATTGACATGTTAACATTCATATTGATAAGAGTGTAAAATTGGCCCACAGATCGTGGGCGGCCCGAAGCCCGACCGCAGCCCGAGGCGGGCTTGGCCCGACCCGTAACATTGTGAATATTCACATTGACATGTTAACATTAAAATTGATAGGAGTGTAAAATTTTCCCGCTGCTCGAAGCTTGTCCGCGGCCCGGGGTAGGCCCGGCCCTGCCCGGCCCGTTGACAATGTGAATATTCACATTGACATGTTAACATGCACATTGATAGGAATGTAGAATTGGCCCGCAACCCGTGGGCTGCCCGAAGCCTACCTACGGCCCGGGGCAGGCTCGTTTGGGTCCGGGGGGGAGCCGGTGGGTCGAGCCTCAGGTCGAGCCTGGGCCTAGCCTCAGGCTTAGGTTGGGCTTGGGTGGGCCTGGCTATTTTTTTTTAATTCTTTTTAATTTTTTCTACCAAAATTTTATTATTTTCCACAAAAAAAGACACTAGGCCTCGCGCACGGGCCGGGCCTCAGACCGAGCCTTGAATGGACCTTAACCGGGCCGATGGGCTGGGCCGGGCTTCAAAGTGATGGCCCAGGCCCTAGCCTAGGGTCTCGGATTAGGCTCGAGCCTGGGCCCAAACGAGCCTTTCCCGGGCTGCGGGCAGGCTTCGGGCAGCCTACGTTCTTTTTGACTATTCCATTAAGTCCTATTTGAGGTAAGAAGATCAAAATATCACTTTCATTTACTTATATTCTATTTAGTCCACATTATTTTCTTATGTTTCAATAAGTCTTATAGGAGACATAATTACCAAAATACCCATAATGTGAATATTCACATCGTCGATGTGAATGTTCATATCATCAATGCGTAGAGGTTCGGGCCGGCCCATATCGAGCCTCGTGGATGTCCGAAAAAATCCAGGCCGGGTAGGCCCAGGCCTTAGCCTTGGCACAAGGGTATTCGGGCTTTGGACGGGCCGATGGATTGAGCCTCAGGTCGGGCCGGTGGGCCTGGGCCTAGCCTCGAGCTTAGGTCGGGCTTGGGCGGGCCTGGCCATTTTTTTTTAATTTTTTTTAATTTTTTCTACCAAAATTTTATTATTTTTCACAAAAAAGACATTGCGCCTCGGGCGGGCTGGGCCTCGGACCGAGCCTTGAATGGGCCTTAAGCGGGCTGATGGGCTGGGCCGGGCTTCAAAGTGATGGCCTAGGCCCTAACCTAGGGCCTCAGACATGCTCGGGTCCGGACCTAAACGAGCCTGCCCCGGGCCGTGGGCGGGCTTCGAGCAACCCACGGGCCGCGGGCCAATTCTACATTCCTATCAATGTGCATGTTAACATGTCAATGTGAATATTCACATTGTCAACGGGCCGGGCCGGGCCTACCCTGGGCTGCGGTCAAGCTTCGGGCAGCGAGAAATTTTATATTCCTATCAATGTTAATGTTAACATGTCAATGTAAATATTCACATTGTCACGGGTCGGGCTGAGCCCGCCTCGGGCTGCGGTCGGACTTCGGGCCGCCCACGGGCTGCGGGCCAATTTTACACTCTTATCAATGTGAATGTTAACATGTCAATGTGAATATTCACATTGTCAACGGTCCGGGTCGGGCCTGCCATGGGCCGCTGGCCAATTTTATACTCTTGTCAATGTGAATGTTAACATGTCAATGTGAATATTCACATTGTCAACAGGCCGGGCCGGGCCCGGGCGCGGGCTAATTTTGCACTCCTATCAATGTGAATGTTAACATGTCAATGTGAATATTCACATTGTCAACGGGCCGGGCCGAGCCCACCCCGAGCCGCGGGCAGCCTTTTGGCCGCCCATGGGTCATGGGCCAATTTTATACTCTTATCAATGTGAATGTTAACATGTCAATGTGAATATTCACATTGTCAACGGGCCGGACCGGGCACGCCCCGGGCCGCCCATGGGCCGCGAGCGGATTTCACGCCGCCACGAGACGCGGGTCAATTTTACACTCCTATTAATGTGATGTTAACATGTCAATGTGAATATTCACATTGTCAACGGGCCGGGCCAGGCCCGGCTCAACTCGAATTTTTTCGGGCACCCACGAGGATCGACATGGGCCAAGCCTCTACACATTGACGATATGAACATTCACATTGATGGTGTGAACATTCACATTAGGGGTATTTTGGTAATTATGTCACCTATAGGACTTATTGAAATATAAGAAAATAATGTGAACTAAATGGAATATAAGTAGATGAAAATGGTATTTTGGTCTTCTTATCTCAAATAGGACCTAATGGAATAGTCAAAAAGAATATGGGTTGGATAGAATAAAACTCTTAGAAAGTGGATTTATCAAAAAAGCTCCCCAAATATAAATATATAAATATATAAATTAATTAAATAACACATTAAATTAATTAAATATCACATTAAATTCTCATGTTAGCACACAATTAATAAAGTAAAAAAATAAAATAAGATAATAATAATAATAAATAATGACTTAAGAAAATTAGGGTCGCTACATTGTGCAAAACCTATAACGTTGGTTTTATTATTTTAAATACCAATACAAACTGCTTCTCCAAGCAAATCGCACTGAACCGAACGGATTGAAACAGTTCGGAACGGTTCGATTCAATGCAATTTAATCGGTTTAGAACATTTCAAACTTGAGCCACTTTTAAATATAATCACTAATCTATATAAAAATATTAAATTAGTTATTTATCCACCATGTCAAACATATTCAATCCATCCATTTAATAAATACTTTTCAATTCCTAGATTAATAAAAACAAAAGCAAAAACAAACGCACACAAAAAAAAAGAGTTAAAAAATACTAAGATTTCAAGAATGGTGAATTAGAGTTAAGATTATATATAATACAAACTTTGGTTATAAAGATAAAGGTGATAGGGTTTAATTTATCATACTTATTAATATCATTATATTATTAGATTATATATATAATAAATACAATATACATTGAACCGATCGGTTTCAATTCAGTACGGTGTACAAGGTGCTTAAACCAATACCGAACCGAAAATCGAAAAAAATCAAATTTAAAAATTGCGTAGACCGATTCTTGTTAAAAAAAAGAAGCCAATTATAGCCAGTTTGGTTTGATTTTACATCCCCAAGTCCAATCTTCCAACATTTCTACTGCTAGACGTCTTAACTTTCCTTCTTTCTCAATTGCTCTTGTCTATCACCACTATTTTGCTAAATCTCTAAACTCATTTATATTTTTATATAAAATATTGAATTTGGCAAGTCTACATTTTATATATATATATATATATATATAAATTAAGTAATGTTAGAATTATCATATTTGGATATTATATGATGTGACAACTTACATGATACTTGTGGGGGCATATTTTTGTGAATGACAACACGTGACCCAGGTGGCACCGAAGTGCCAGCCGAGGTGTCTCGTGTCCTGGTCATGGCGCCGAGGTGATCTCTGCTAGGCCGAGGTAATCTGCGGAGATACCGGCATTCGAGATGAACGGATAAGGGACAAGAGTCCTAGAATGGGGGAGGACCTCAGTCTGGATAAAGATAAAGCTCTTAGGGAGTTTATCTTTATCTATTTGAGAGTCCAGGATGAGAATTGAGCCTGAGTCCAAGAGAAACTAGGCTTCTACAAGGATCAGGTTAATGTTGGCTATAAAAATAAGGCACTCTCGTGGGTCTAAAGTACGCTTTTTGTATTCTGGCTAGTGAGTTAAGTACTAGTTGCTATCTTTGAGAGATAACTGAGTATTGATTTGATCATCGGAGTGCCTCCGGGTGGACGAACCACTGCCGGAGTCTTATCTTTCTGTGACAGGTTGCTCGGGCGAGATCTATTCTGCCGGTGCTCTCCAGCTGGGTACCTGTTTGGCAGTGTGGTAAAAAATCAGCACACACAATTTGGCGCCGTCTATAGGAATCGTAAGAAGAATAAATGGCCAACGACGAGCAGAAAGAAAGGATTAGGGGCGACATCCCTAGTGCGAGTGGTAAAAACACCAAACCTAACATAAAGGAGGACAACTGTAATGAAGAACCTCAGGATAAGAATCCCGGAGAGAAAGACGTCGGCCAAGAGGGAGCCGTACCGGAAAAAGCATATCAGGATGGATATTACAACGAAAGTGACCTCCAGGTATGGAAAGATAGATACCTGAGGAGGGACGGCGAAATGAAGGGAATGGCAAACAAATTGGTAGACCTACAATCGGTCGTCAATTTCATGATGTAGAACAACGTCATGCAGCCACCATTCCCATTGGAGGACACGCCGATTCCAGTGGCCAAGAACGATGCCTAGAAAGGGGGGCAGAAAGCAATCCCCGCAGTCCCTCAGCATGATAGGGGAAGGGAGCATTCACATCGGCCTTCATGGGAGGTCAGGCGATGAGAATCGATGAGAGGAGAGTCCTAGAAGACACATTGTGCCAAAGAAGCCTACACCAAAGAACGTCGGCATGTTCAAGGGAATGAGTTTTGTTTCGACATAACTAATAGAGGAAGGTCTAAAAGGACTCATAACGACACCGGGAGTAGCGCACCAAAAAAGCTGAAATCTGTTGACAGCCGAGCTCCTAGATGGACCAAGGAGGATTTAAGGGATTATGTCACGACCCAAACCCGGCCCTATGGGTTTAGCACCGTAACCGGCCAGTAATCCGAGATTACCGAAGGCCTGCTTAACAGTAGTACAGTAAAACAGAGTATAGGGCCTGGCGGAAGCCAATACAGTAAATAAACAATACCCAATGAGCTGTGACAGTCTGTATGCAAAAGGACTCCAAACGTATTTACATTCAGTGGAAAGGTATACACAATACATACAATCATTCAGAATAGGGACCCAATCCCTATGTAACGGTACAGTAAACATTCAGTCTATACAATCCATAGGTTATTACAAAACAGCAAGACAGTACAGAAGAGGGAGTCCTAAAACACCCCTAAGCCTTAGCATAATAGGCTTGGAACCTCGTAGTGAGGCACGGTAGTTGGCTTGACAAAACTGGAGTAACCCTGACGCTCCTAGCCGCGGTCTGGTGCCTGAATACCTACATATATATATGAGCAGTGAGCTAAAGCCCAGTGAATAACATAATGCATAAAGAGGTTAAGAATGAATGTCCTTACAGTATGAAAACAGTTCATCAAATCAGTATTTCAGTCGTTCAGTCAGTACAGTCATATGTGGTACATCCATTAGCATAACAGTACAGTAAATAGTAGGTCTTAAAAGACCGAGCAGTAAATGATGGCCATCAGTCAGTAAACAGTAGTGGTTCCAACAAGGGAACTGACAGAGATCTCTGTAACAGTAACAGTAACAGTAGTTGCTAAGGATGCCACAATACAGTTCAGAATATAAGACATACATTCATTCAATTAACAGTATCAGTTCAGAAAGCAGTACAGTTCAGTTGTTCAGAAGATAATCATTTCGAACATATCTTTACACAGTTGCTACTCACAGAGTTTGGGCTACAGTATGCTAGAGCGTGCCTCCCCAGTCGCCAACCCTACACAGTTAACAAATTGAACACACTAAGCTACACAGCTGGGAAAGATAATAACTTAATCCCTAATTGCCTTGGTGTGTTCTACATCTATATCCTCAATAAGATGTCTTAAACTAGGCCTAAGAATGCCTAGAATGGGATGAGGATGCAAATATGTACTTTTAAAAGCATTTTCAGATTTTTCAGAAAACAGAGGTCACGCTCGAGCGTAGGTCACTCCGCTCGAGCGGACATGCAAACAAAAGTACCCGCTCGAGCGGTAAATCCCCGCTCGAGCGTATTGTAAAAGTACTGGATGGGTGAAATCTCCGCTCGACGGACGCTCGACGCCTGCTCAAGCTTGAGACACAAGACTCCGCTCGAGCACCCAGTCCTCCGCTCGAGCCGATGTAAAACAGTGCAGAGATACTGGATGCTCGGATTCTACGCTCGAGCGGGAGTGCAAAATCTGAAAATTTCAGATTGCACCTCCAAGCTCAAACTCAAGCTCAAATGCATCAAAACCGATCCTCTTGGGCCCATTTTCTGGAAAACTCTTATAAACTCATAGTTAAACATGATTCAAAACTCAATTTGAGAAATCAAAGCCCAAGGGTGTTTAATCAAACCCAATTTCAAACCAATTTTTCAAGAACAATCCTCAAACATGACATACATGATCTTCAAATAACTTTCAAGCTTCAAAACATGCTCTAATGAGCCAATTGATTCACAAACATGATGAAAACATGGCCTACACTCAAAACATGGACATGCATGTGACGATTTGCCAAGAACTCAACTCAAAATCCAACAATACTAACATGCATGCGTGAATTATGCTTTATTTCAACATGCTAGAACTAATCCATGGCTCAATTCTCAACTTTGACATAAACCATGCAAGAATCAAGTTCAAACACATCAATAAAGGTTGATTTCTCTTACCTATGTCTTCAATTAAAGGCAAGGGAACTAGATTAGCAACCACACTTCAATTTCCTTCAAATTCTAAGCAATATTGAGATGAAATCAACTCCTCAAGTCTCTCTCTCTCTCTCTATCGACTAAGGCAAGGAGAATTTCTGAGCAAATGTGTTATGTGATCAAGTGTAATGAAGCTCACAATGAATCAAGTAGTGGCCACTAAGGCTAGTTTGGTAAATAAGGCCAACTTAAGCAATTGATCAATATTTAATCTAATTTAGTCATACTAGATCACATTTTAGATAAATATATCATAAAATCACATAAATTACAATGATCAAGACACACTAATCAATTTCGGATTCGGCTGCCGATAAGGCCTTCAATTAGCAGTTTAATCACTAAAACATGAACAGATAGTCAAACAGTCAAACAGATGGATTATGCATTTAAACAGATACACTCAGTCAATTCAGTTCTAGATTTCAGTCAGTCAGTTCAGTATTTCAATCAGTTCGCTTATCAGTCATAATCAGTTCAGTTTAACGGTAATCAGTGGTTATGCGGTAAACAATGGTGAGGGTTATTACAGATTATCTCCAGAGGAAGCGACAAGATACCGAGGTAATAAATCCGATCAAGCTGAGAATACCGTTTTTGGTAGAATTGGACAAGTTTGAAGTCCCGAAAAGGTTCTACATGCCGAGATTCCAGATATACGACGATAAGTCTGATCTCAATGTCCATGTCGGCTTATATTTAAACTCAATAGCACTGTACACCAAGAACGAGTTGTTGCTCTGCAAGGTGTTTCACTCATCCTTTGGGGAAATTGCATCAAATTGGTTTCACAAGTTGCTAAAAGGAACTGTGAAAAGCTAGGAAGGCCTGGCCAAGATGTTTGTGGCTGTAGCCGTAGAGGGTAGACTCCCTTATGGCTTTGAGAATTGGCGAGGATGAAAGCCTCAGGGCTTATGCCAAGAGGTATTATAAGGTGTTTAACCAAATACCAGGGTGCAACCAAGAGGTGGCAGTTGTGTCTTTGAAGAACAGCCTAAACGATGACTGTCTGCTTCGAAAATCATTGGCAAAAACACTGCCAAAAAATATGGAGGAACTAATGGCCAGAATCGAAAAATATGCTAAAGCAAAGGAAGACACACTGGGGACAAAGGCGTCAAAGTAAGAGAAGAGGAACGGCTCACCGAAGCGAAGCCGAGGCAATACAAACTTTAGCAGATAAGAAACGGGGCTGACGGCTACACAGGCAATCACCATAGTGTTCCGAATCCTGGTTTACAAAGTCCTAGAAAGAATCAGGAATCAACCTTACTATGGAGCACCAGAGAAAATTCCTGACAAATTTATGGGAAGAAGTCTGGGGAAGCGTTATGCCTACCACAATGAGGATGGGCATCTGACTCAAGAGTGTAGGGCCCTAAAGGCACATCTGGAAGATCTGGAAAGAAAAGGTCATTTAAGGGACCTAGTAGATGAGGCCAGGACAAAGGAAGAGCAAGCAAGGCTGCCCTAGGCATTAGTAGCACCACCTCCAGAAGCACCACAACCGCAAGCAGACGGACCTCAAGTGATCAATGTGATTCACTCAAAGGTTAATGAGAATGAAGTACATAGGGAGACTCAGAAGGTGAAACACTTATAGCATGTGTATTAGGTCCAGCAAAAAAGGCCTAGGGCAGATGAGTGCCAGGGACCAATAGTGTCCTTTACTGAAGCCGACCTAGACATGGTGCAGCATCCACACAACGATGCTCTGGTAATATCCCTTAAGGTTGGAGAGTGCCAGGTAAATCGCATTCTGGTTGACCAAGGCAGCTCTTGTGACATCATGTATGTCAGATGTTACAAGGAGCTCGGCCTTCACCAAGATGATCTGGAGCAATCCAACAGTCCAATAGTCGGGTTCAATGAAACGTTAACGTGGCCCTTGAGAGCAATAAGTTTGGAGGTGCAGGTAGGCACCAAGAACGTAAGCACAGAGTTCACAATAATTGACACCCCCTCCCCTTACAATGTTATCTTGAGAAGGTCATGGCTGCATGTAATGAGGGTTGTTCCCTCAACACTGCACCAACTATTGCGGCTTCCAACAGAGCATGGAATTGAGGAGGTCAGAAGGGATCAGGTGCAGGCAAAGAATTGCTCTGTGGCAGCAATGAAATCCATCTACCACGTACGAGAAACAGACACAGTCAAGATTGAGGATGAAGACATGGAGGTCCTGGATGACGTCGGCAAAGAACCGGCCGACAAAAACGAGAAAGCTTTAAAAAAGACCCTGGTCTAACAAGAGGATGAAGAACACTTCTTCCTTCCCAGCTTAGGTTTGGCCGAGAATGAGGAAAGGGAGTAAGAAGCATTCTTATGAGCAAACATTAAGGTGTTTGCCTGGACGCCATACGAGATGTCTGACATTGACCCTGAGATCAGTTGTCATAGTCTGAATGTAGACAGGTCGGCTAAACCTATCATCCAACAAGCAAGAAGGCCGACCTTGATACATGTTGAGGCAGTAGAAGAGGATGTGGATAAACTACTGGAGGCCAAAGCCATTTGAGAAGTAAACTACCTAACTTGGTTGTCAAACACAGTTGTTGTGAAAAAGAAAAATGAAAAGTGGAGGGTCTGTGTGGACTTCACTAGTCTAAATAAAGCTTGTCCCAAAGACAGTTTCCCACTCCCCAAAATCGATCAATTGGTGGATGCCACTTCAGGACATGGAAGGATGAGCTTCTTGGACGCTTATAGGGGATACCATCAGATAGCAACGTACCCCCCTGATGAAGAAAAGACTGCATTCATTACCTCAAAAGGGCTGTATTGCTATAGAGTGATGTCTTTCGGGTTAAAAAATGCAGGAGCAACCTACTAGAGGTTGGTGACCAAGATGTTCAGACATCTAATTGGCAAAACAATGGAAGTATACATTGACGACATGGTCGTAAAGACCAAAGAACCTGAGGATCATCTGGCCGACTTGAAGGTAATTTTCGACATCCTTAGAACATATTAGCCTCGACTCAATGCTTCGAAATGCGCATTTGGAGTTGGGTCTGGTAAGTTCTTAGGATACTTGGTTACCAGAAAGGGTATTGAGGCAAGCCCAGATCAAATCAAGGCCATCCTGGACTTGAAGGGCCCAACATCGGCAAAACAAGTGTAGATGTTGACTAGAAGGGCCACAGCCCTGAATAGGTTCATAAGCAGAAGTTCTGACAAATGCAAACCATTTTTTAGTTTAGTGAAAAAGGCCACAGATTTTTTGTGGATAGAGGAGTGCGAAGTTGCCTTAGCTAACCTAAAAAAATACTTGACCACAGCTCTAGTTCTCTCAAATCCAGTACCTGAAAAGGAGTTGTTCTTACACTTGGCGGTTTTGGAGCATGTAGTGAGTGCAGTGGTAATCAGAGAAGAGAATGGAGAACAGAGAGCAGTTTACTATATGAGTAAAACCCTAGCAGGTGCAAAGACCAAGTATTTACCCCTAGAGAAATTGACACCGGCCTTGGTAATGGCGTCCAAGAAGTTGAACCACTATTTCCAAGCCCACAAGTTTGTGGTATTAACTGAACACCCCTTGAAGTCTCTACTATAGCAAGAAAATCTGACAGGTAGGGTGGCCAGATGGGCAGTGGTATTGGGCCAATACGATTTGTAGTTCAAACCCTGAACAGTAATCAAAGGCCAGGTTCTGACCGACTTCATGGCTGAGTTCACACATGGTGCCATACCACATCGGGCTCCGAAGAGCCGTGGTTTAGGCTGTCTAGGTGAAAAAGAAAAAACCCAACTGGGGATGAAAATCCCTACATCAAAGCAAAAGAAAGAAGAAAAACCCAAGCCCTACGATATTTACATCGGCAACTCCTTCCGCCTGTTTGTTGCTGCGAGTTCAAACCGTCAAGGAACGGGGGCAGAAGTAGTGCTAGTATCGCCAGATGGACGGATGTTAGAACAATCTATTCGTTTGGGGTTTAAGGCCTCAAACAATGAAGCAGAATATGAAGCACTGATCGCAGGATTGAAGTTGGCAACAGCAATGGAAGACGACGAGGTGGTAGTCTTCTGTGACTCCCAGTTTATTGTTAACCAGGCAACAGGCGAATACGCAGCCTAAGATGAAATAATGATAGCCTATGTAAAAGAGGTTGTCAGATTGGTAGCCTTATTTCAGGATTGCCAACTACAGCAAGTTAGCCAAGATGACAACAGCCATACCGATGCCTTGGCTAACCTAGCTAGTGCAATGAAATCAAGAAAGACAAGGACAATAATGGTTAACTATTTGTCAGGCACAAGTGTGGAACCACTGAACACAGAGTATGAAGCAATGTGTGTGGAGATAGGACCAAGTGGATGGATGCAATAGTAGTATTCCTTAGAGATGGGAAACTGCCAGATGATCACAAAGAAGCACACAAGACCAGACTGAAGTCGGCGAGGTTCAGTCTGACAGCAGAAGGACATCTCTACAGAAGGTCTTTTACTGGTCCCCTTTTGAAATGTGTGCATCCGTCACAAGTTGAAGACTTCTCGTATGAAATACACAAAGGAGTATGTAGAAACCACGTTGGGGGTAGGTCACTTGCTCTTAGAGCCATTACTCAGGGGTACTGGTGGCCCTATATGTAGAAAACTGCTTATGCTTATGTCAGAAAGTGTGAGAAGTGTCAGAGGTTTGCACCTTTGATACATCAACTAGCAGCAGATTTAAACCCAGTGTCCAGCCCTTGGCCATTTGCCGAGTGGGGCATGAATCTTGTTGAACAACTACCTCAAGCAACTGGACAAAGGAAGTTCCTGCTGGTAGCAACTGACTATTTCACAAAGTGGGTAGAAGCAGAACCCCTCGCAAAGATTCAGGACATTGATGTAAAGAACTTCATATGGAAGAACATCATCACCCGATTTGGGATCCCAAGGGCAATATAGTAGACAATGGCACACAGTTTGATAGTAAGCTAATCAAGAGCTTCTGTACCAAGTACAAAATCAAGAATTACTACTCCACTCCAAGCTTCCCTCAAAGCAATGGTCAAGCAGAAGCGTTCAACAAAACTATCTTGGATGGGATCAAGAAGAGGCTGGAAGCAGCAAAGGGAAAGTGGGTGGAAGAGTTTCCCAATGTACTCTGGGCATATCGGACTACACCGAGAAGATCAACTGGGGAATCTCCATTTGCCATGGCTTATGGCACAGAGGCAGTTATCCCATTGGAAGTCGGCATCCCAGGGATCAAAACCTAGGGAGTAGAGAATAGGACTAATGAGGCATTCCTAGCGGCTTGAGATCTAGACCTATTGAAAGAAAGAAGTGAGAGAGTAGCAATTCGGCTGGGGGCATACCAGTAACAACTTGCTAGGGCTTACAACAAGAAGGTTAACCCAAGAGAATTTAAAGTTGGGGACCTTGTGCTAAGGAAAGTGGTCGGCAACAAGAAGGATCCCAAAGAGAGCAAGCTTTGCCAAAATTTGGAGGGACCTTATAAAATTATCTCGGTTGCTGGTAATGATGCATATCGGCTTGAGGACAGTGATGGCAAAGAGTTGCCAAGACCTTGGAACACTTGCAACTTGAAGTTTTTCTATCATTAGATTTTTTTTTTTAAAGTTTATGTTATTAGCCAAAGTAATAATATAATTTTAACTTGATTTTTAATTTCAAACTTGTGTAAAACGACTAACCAGTCCTTTGACGATGTTTCTTAGTAAAACATGACGAATAACTTAGACTTATTATATGGCAGAGTTAAATTATACTTGCATATAATAGAGTTGAACTAAGTTGACGATGTTTCTAAGTGAAACATAACAAATAACTTAGACTTATTATATGGCAGAGTTGAATTATACTTGCATATAGTAGAGTTGAACTAAGTTGGCGATGTTTCTAAGTGAAACATGACGAATAATTTAGACTCATTATATAGCAGAGTTGAAATTATATTTGCATATAATAGAGTTGAACTAAGTTGGATTAACCTAGACTTGCCATGTCGGCAGAATCAAACTCAGAATGGAGCTAAGGGCATTTCAGTGAGATTAATAAAGAAACCAAGATTAAGAACCTCGGCTAGTCTTTGTTTACATGTAACTTCAGCAACAAGATCATAAGCACATGCTTAATGTGAACATAAGTGACACTTAAGTTCACATTAAGAGGTAGGGAGCTGGAGAATGATGAATAAAAGTTAAAGTGCTTAAGAGTTGGAATTTTATAGAAAATATTACAAAGCTAGAGTTGGCTTAACACTAGTTGAAATTTTTAGAAAAATTTACAAGTTCAAGTTAAGCCGAGGTAATATTGCAAAGAAGTACATGCGTGCTTGCCGAGACGACCAGGTTGCCAAACCTGGGAAGTATAGAAGACAGAAGTCTTGATAAGAAAGAGTGAAGTGGCAAGTTTAAACCGACACTTGTGAAAATATTTTTACAATGTTTTTAAGTATTAAGCCAAGGCCGAGATAAACAATTAAGAAGTTATGTCCGAGGTATTATACTCTGAAGAGGTTATACAGATAAATGTACACTTTGAAGACATACAAAAATTATTCTAAGTATGAAAGTGGAAAACATACATAAGAGAAAAGAAGGCATTCAAACACATAAAAGATAGGAAGAGGCTTGCATTCAAAAGACAACTTGTTCGGAATACAAAAAGGGCACATCGGCCAAACAAAAGCTAACATTGTTCAAAATGAAAAAAGTACTAAGTATAGAAATAAAAACTTCTAGTTAGACTACTCGGCGCCGGTGGCAGGCTGTGTCTCGGCCTCAGAAGACAACTGGGAAATTTCTCCGCAGCCTTCTCAGCCTCGAGCTCGATGTCAATTTCTTGTAGAGTTTGATTCAGGCTCTTCTTGGCGATAGGCACCTCGGACATAGTCTTCTTGGGGGAGGTACTTTTTGAGACCTCGTCCTCCTCATCCTAAGTCAAGTCTAGGACTTGCTCATTCAGAGTTGGGGACTTAGCCCCAGTAGAACCCTCAGCATCGGCTGCCACCTCGACCTCTTCGTCTTCTTCTTCTACTTCATCTTCTTCTTCTCCTTCTTTCCCCTCAGCCTTAGCCTCAGATTGGCTTGAAGCAGGAGAGAATGGCACCACAAATCGGTTTTCATCTCTGAAGGGAGAGTCCTCAACTAAGGGTGTAACCCTTGTTGCATGCCTATCTAACTTGCTTTTTGTACTCCTCACAGACGTCGACTGCCCTCTCGGCGTAGGCTTTCTTATCCGCCTCTTTGATTTTGGCAGCCTTTGTAGACAGTGTCGTCTAGAGCTCGGTCTGGGCCTGGGCCTCTTTCTCTTTCGCCTCTTTTGCCTCGGCCTGTGCAACCTCGGCAACATTCTCCGCAGCCTCAGCACAGTTCTCAGCCACTTTCAAGGCCAGCTTAGTAGCTTTATCTTTATCAAGAAGACCTCGGATGCGATCCTCGGCTTTGTTAAGAGAGGTGAGGAGCTTGGTTGCCTCCTTGGTCTTCTGGGTAAGCTTTTTTTTGAACGCATCGGTCTTGACTGCCTGGGAGTGACCCTATTAGATAGCCTGCAGGAGTGCAAAGGAAATTAATTATGGAAACTAGAGTTAAAGTTAGATAAAAAGTTACTGGTGTTGGAACTTACCAAGAAGCAATGTTGCATCATCATCGCGTAATTTTCATACTCCGATAGCTCGACCATACGGTTGATGTCGACTGGGAGCAGAACGGCGGTAGAGATAGCAACACCAACTTCCAAGTCGTCAAGTGCGCTATCCCCAGCAAGAAATGGTCGGTCTCCAACCATAATTGATGGATTCCAGGGAGCATCGGCACGGAAACTGGAAGGGTCAAAGGAGCCACTCGTCCTCGGCCTTTTTGATTGTGGTAGGTTAGACGCCTCAGCCTCGGCTGGCCTCTTGTCGGCTGAAGGAGTACTCCTCTCAGCGTCGGCCAACTTGGAAATCGGCAAAGTGTCTTCAGAATCAATCTGAGTCACTGTTGCCTTGGCTTTGGCCTTCTTGACCCTCTTTGGCTTAGCCTTTGGTTGGGATTGCGATGGGGAGGATTGGACTGTCACAATGCTAGGGATGTCGGCCAAAGGTCTTCAACGACGACCTTGTTGCGTCCCATCTCGTCGACGGTAGCGGCGATAGTGACTTTAGTGTCGAAATGGATCGCTGGAAGTGCAGTGGATGGGTTAGCTAGATCGTAAGCCGACACCTCAGTACTTTGGCATTTTCGGCTACGAGTTCTGCCTGCAGGAGCGAAAAGTGGAGCTCAACGTCAGCATTGACGCTGGGCTAGAGGAATCAATTGGGAAGCAGATGTTGATGGCTACTCTGCTGGATCAGAAGTAAAGGCTTGGTCAGGCCGTGGTGATGAAGTGGTAGAAAGAGTTGTTACTGAAGGTAGAGACTTGCTTTTCTTGGTGACGTTGGGCAGGGCGGATTTGTAGGTTGGGATGTAGTTGAGCAGCAGAGTGGCCTTGGGCTGATTAACTAGCAAGCCCAGTAGCTTCTTGAAATCCTTACTGGAGTAAAAGGCTTTGCAGAAGTCTTTTAGTGGCTAAGGAAGAGCTGCAGGTGCAAAAAATAGACATTAGGACATATGAAAGGAACAAAGTAATAAAGACTTGAAACAGGTAAAATGACACTTGGTTCTTACCATTACCCTCTTTAAAGACTGTTCGGCTCAAAGGGTAGAGATGGAGGTCATCATCAGGTGGGAACTCCCAATTGTCCGAGACGATGAAATAATCATCTCCACCACCTTTGTTGGAGTCTGGAAGGTCGGCTATGAGTTTATACATAGTGGATCTCGGCTTGAGGTAATAGATGTAGTATTTTTCGGATTTCAGGCCATATATAGTATAACAGTACTGGATGTCGGCTAGTGTTTTCTCGGCTAGCTAGGGCAATTATACCGTTAATGACTCTATAAGAGTTAATAGCCAGCTGCATTGGGTTAAGTTTGTAATAATGAAGGGCTTGTCAGAAAACGATATTGAAAGGGAACCTAAGTCCACACTCTATGAAGGCCACTACGGGGAAAGGCATAGAGTCCTCATCAAGCATAATGGAGTCCTCCTCCCTTGCCAACCTAAGATGGACATCGGCAAGGATGGAGAACTCTCTCCTAAAGTGCTCAAGCTTTTCTGGGGTGTCCACCCTTCACCTAAACATACCCATGACGTCGGCTAAAGAGGGAAGGTGCAAGATTTCAAAAAAGAGTGGTTTGTACGGGTTTAAAGGACCTCGGCTAAACCCTAGAAAACACTGGAGTAAAGGTTTTCAAGGATCTAAGGGATTTTTTGATTCGGTTTTCCTAAAGAACAAAGTTCTAAATCAAATCCCAAACCTAGAGCTAAAAACAGGAATTAGGAGCAAGAATATGGAAAATAAGACAAAGAAAACAGAAAATGAATGTAATTCAGAACCTAGAAAGCAACAGCAATTCAAGAACATAGAAAGTTATAAAAGTCGCAAAAACATTGAACAAGTGTGTGTGTGTAAGGCAATGTGCAAGAATTACAAACTTGAGTGATCGATTTTTTTCTTTTAGTGACGAACTTCGAAACATAGCACAGATTCAAGAAACAAGAAAGTATTCATGGTGACCAAAACATGAAAATATAAGAGAAATTGAGTACAACGGTTCATATGGCAAAGATTAAAACTCGAATAAATTTGAGACTTACCAATTGAAATCGAAGCAATGATCGCCGGAGTCCAACGATGACAGTAAGTGGTGTAGAATGGTGAGTGCTTCACTGGAAGGTGAGGTGAGCGGAAATAGTTGTAGAAAGCTTTGAGAGAACGAAAATGGTGGTTTCTTGTTTAGAGAGAGAGAAAGCTTAAACTCAGAGGGAAAACAAGGAGTGCAAAAGTGAAAAGACAGAAAGAGAAAGTGTTTTTGTTAAAACACGAAAAGGTGACAAAATCACAATGAATGTACCTTGGATGACGTGCCTGTCAAACGGTGCGTGCAGAAACGATGCAACCTATTGGTGCACATCAGGTACGGATTAATGAGGAAAAGACATGTGGCGAAAACGGTTGAGAAGCCGTGCGTGATAGCTCATGCGCGGATAGAACTCTTAGAATTCTTGATTTAATGGAGCGAGAACCTCGGCTACAAGGATGACCTCGGTTAAGGAACTTAAAGAACTTGCTTCTTGGTTCTTGGTCATTAATAAAGTAGAACTGCAGAGTCTTGGTCATGAGAGCCGACGTATAATGATTTCGATCATGAAGGATGGAGTGAGTCCTAGCCAATGTGCTATATGGACGAACGATGTAGATTCCATCACCTCAGGATGCCGAGGTAATAGAACCTAGGGGGCAGTTGTGGAGGTATGTTTTTGTGAATGACAACACGTAGCCAAGGTGGCACCGAAGTGCCAGCCGAGGTGCCACGTGTCCTGATCATGGTGCCGAGATGATCTCGGCTAGGCCGAGGTTATCTGCGGTGATACCGGAATCTGAGACGAATGGATAAGGGACAAGAGTCCTAGAATGGGGGAGGACCTCAGTTTGGATAAAGATAAAGCTCTTAAGGAGTTTATCTTTATCTATTTGAGAGTCTAGGATGAGCATTGAGCCTGAGTCCAAGAGAAGCTAGGCTTCTACAGGGATCAAGTTAGTGTTGGCTATAAAAGTAAGGCACCCTCGTGGGTCTATGGTACACTTTTTGTATTCTGGCTAGTGAGTTAAGCACTAATTGCTATCTTTGAGAGATAACTGAGTATTGATTTGATCATCGGAGTGTCCCCGAGTGGATGAACTACTGCTGGAGTCTTATCTTTCTGTGACAGGTTGTTTGGGCGAGATCTATTCTGTCGGTGCTCTCCAACGGGGTACGTATTTGGTAGTGTGGTCAGAAATCAGCACACACAATACTAATTACACCATTTGATAGGCTCCGCATAATATATATGAATAGTGTCATGTAAAGTACAATATCAAATATGATCAGCATAAATTATTAAAATTTTATTTTGAACATTCTTTTTTTCTCATATTGTTCTTAAACTTTAAGCTTTTTTTTTTCTCATATTCTCCTTAAATTTTAAACTTTGGCCTAGTAACTTTTTTTCCTCATTATACATGGACTATTATGATTATTATTATTATTATTATTACTATTATTATTATTATTATTATTATTGTTGGTGTCTTGAAATGCTTTTAAATGAATTTGTCATTTGTAATAATAATTTAAATTTGGACCATTATTAAAATTCAATGTGAAAATGATTTTTGGCTTTTTAAGAAATGTGTGAGATTAACCTCTAAACACGCACACACACACTATACACATTTTTATTGTTCATTTTTTTTTTATAAATGTTTTCAAAAAGATGTAAATAGTGAGAATGTTAAAAAATAAATTATTTAACAAATATTGTTTTGTTAAAAAGTACAAAATTTAAAAAAAAAAAATTTGATTAGAGATATCTAAAATGAACCAAAATAATAATTTTGTAACATTTGCACTTAAAAGAATTAATGTTAAGATAATCAGTAATCCCATTAGACATGTATTTGCTAAATTCATAGATGTGATTTACTTATTTATTTATTTATGTATTTTATAAAGAAACTATAAGTTCATTAACAAATATAATTTAATTTGGCTATAGAAAGAAGAAGAAAAAAAGTGGCAAAGTCATAAATGATTTTATAATTTAGGGGATGATACTTTTCAATAGTTTAGGAGTCAAAATGATACTTCTCAATAGTTTAGGGAGTTTTTGTGTAAATAACCCTAATCATAAATGCACCTACTAAATAAAATGTGTGAAGAAAACTGGGGGAAAAAAAATCCTTAAAAATGAAAACGTCAAAATTAAAAACAAAAAAAATGATACATTTTTCATAGTGTTTTTTTTTTAGTAATTTTTTTTTCATAAATATCTTAGTTTGATGTATTTGACTGAAATATGAAAAAATAAAAAGAGTTTATTGAAGATTAAAAAAACAAAAAATAAATTCAAAAACAATTTTAAAAAAAATTTTTTTTGGGTAAGTACAATTTTAAAAAATTAAACCAAACAAATCCGATAAGATAAGTGTATTTGTTAAAAAAATAATTAATTAATCATTAATAATTTTTTACACATATGTACTTTCTGTGTAAGAATTTAAAATACAATTTTAAAATTTTTCCATAATAATTTTTCCATATTGTTTTTCTTAAATTATGTTATCGTAATCGCAATGCAATATTATTCGAAAGTAATTCTTTTTGTATTAAACTCTACACCTAAATCTTTCCATATGAATATTTTTAGAATTTAAAATACAATTTTGAAAATATTTCCATATTTTCAAAATTTTCCTTTTGTAAAACATAAATCATGGAATAATTAGTATTTTTTAATTATTACATTAATGTGTTAGTTCATAATAGTTTTTTAAAATTATTTTTTAATTCAAAAATTCAAAATATTGGTTGGAAGTTTTGGAACTTCCACAAGACTACTCACGAAAGTCTTTTTGCTATAATATATAGAATAAATAATAATATGTTTATCAAAAATTTTATAATTACACACAAAAATAGTGGAATCGGCACCTTTACATATAAGATTCATACATTTGTATTTATTGGTACAAAAGTTAGAATAAAAAAATTCTAATTATATGTATTGAGGCATGGCATAGATTTAGAATGAGAGAATTACAACAAAGTGTATTGTCTCTTAAAAAAAATCAAATTAATGGTAAAGTCTATAAATATCAATAATTAAATTTATAATTTTTTATTTATAAATATTTTATAAACCTCTCACTGATATGTAATTTTTCCATTTATAATTCATGAAGAGGGAGAGATGACTATCATAGAATGACTTATGTTAATATACAATGTTTAAAAGATAGGGAGATCATTGCTTAAAAGATGTTGGTGTCCACTCTTCTTACCACCCAACTCTTCTTGACAAGGCCCCCATGGCCCCCTGCTAGCATCATCCCAAAGCACTTAGCCCTAGTATCATTTGGTGGTCAAAAATGAAACCTCAAATCACCACCATCTAATATAATAAAATAAATTAAAATAATAAACATTATTTCCGTACAAAGAACAGAACCACACGAAACTTTATCTTTCGTTGGATACAATCATCAAACAAAGGATTCTTCTTGCTTAAAAAAGGGGCAAGATTATTATTATTTATAAAAAAAATAAAAAATTGCTGATGGATAAGGGAATATAAAGGGGAATGGGAGGAGCAATTGTTTCATAATAAATCACACATAAATAATAGTAAAAAGAATCAATCAATCATAAACAAGAGCCAAACAAATTTACGGAGTTTCACATAATTATCTACGCACATAGCTTATAAATGTTTGATTATAGTAAAAAAATAATATAATATAATGCGAGCGACTACTACTGTAAAGATAATAATATACATACACAGTTTACATAAACAAATTATCAAAATACTCTCGATGCAAATTACCGAACACTCACTTTCCAGCGTTGGAGGTATTGTCAGCACTAACAGTAACAGACAATGAATAATTAATTAATCCTCCTCCTTTACAAATATGTATGGGTCCTAACAGGGTTATGGAATCCACACAAATAAATTATTACAAATAGTGTTGAGGGCAGTGTCATTTGTGGCAGTTATTTTCAAGAAGAATAAGCCTATAAACTCAGATTTATCTATCCTAAATTTAGGGGTTGTTTGAAATAGCCTAAATAAGTATATTTTTTATCTTTTTATGAAAAGATGTGCAGAAAAATAAAGAGATGATGTGATGAAAAAAAGATAAAAAATGAATTATTTGAGGTTTGCCAAACTTGGCCTTACTCCGAATGAGAATGTGGTTGGAATAGAATTTATGTAGTGTGAGGTTTATATGTAAAATAAATTTAAATCAGAAAAGGAAAATTATTAATAATTTTTTATTGGTTAGGTTTGAATTATAATATTGGCCCCGTTTGATAGAACTGTGGAAAAGTGATTAATTATAGCTTAACAGATTATAACTTACAGCTGTGAGTATAAGTCGGTAACCTGTTTGGTATAGCGGTGGGATTTTAAGTTGCAGAATAGTGTTTAGTAAATAAGATGTAAAATAGCTTTTTCTGTGTAATTGACTTTTTTACCCTTATATGATATAAAAATGATAATTTTGTCATTTTTTTTCAATTTTAATTTTAAAAAATTATTTCATTAATAAAAGTTAATATAATTAGTATTAATTAATATCAACTAATATAAAAAAAAATTGATACACTTGATAAAAATGTAATAGTAGTAATATTGTAATAATTTTTTTCCATTATAAATTAATTAGTATCAATTAATTACTTAATCAGTATCAATTAATACTAAAATTATTAATTAGTATCAATCGATGGCTTAATTAGTCTGAATTAATACTAAAATTATTAATTAGTATCAATTAATATTAATAATTAATTTTTATTAGTATCAAATAATATTAATAATCAACAATTGTTATTAATTAGTATCAATTAATAATTAATTCATTACAAAAATATGCAATATTAATTTATTAATAATTAATATCAATTAATATTGATTTTTTTTCTTTTCCTTCAGCAATATACAATTTTTTATTTTTTAATTAATATAAAAATATACAATATGAATTTATTAATAATTAATAACAATTAAATTTATTTTTCAATTAATATTGATTTTTTTGTTTTTCTTCAGAAATATACAATTTTTTATTTTTTAATTAATATAAAAATATACAATATGAATTTATTAATAATTAATAACAATTAAATTTATTTTTCAATTAATATTGATTTTTTTCTTTTTCTTCAAAAATATACAATTTTTTATTTTTTAATTAATATAAAAATATACAATATGAATTTATTAATAATTAATACCAATTAATTATCAATTATTATTAATTTTTCCATCAATTACATATATTCATCAATATTCTTATTAATAGCATCAATTAATATAAATTTTTTTCATTTTTTCATTTTAAATTAATTAGTCTCAATTAATTAGCATCAATTATTATTTTTTATTCATTAATTATTTTTTTTTTTTTATTAAAAAAACACTGAAAAACCTCAAAAAAAATAATAAAAACCCTAGCTCCGGCGGGATGAACCGGCGCTAGGGTTTCATTCAGATCGCGATGGCAGATGGTGCAGATCAACCAGCGCTAGGGCAGATGGTGCAGATCAACCGACGCAGATGGCAGATCGCGATGGTGCAGATCGCGATGGCAGATCGTGATCACGAAGAGGGAGACGGGTTCGCAAAGGGGGAGAGACGGTGCAGATCAACCGGCGCTAGGGCACATGGTGCAGATCAACCGGCGCAGATGGCAGATCGCAATGGTGCAGATCGCGATCGCGAAGTGGGAGACGGGTTCGCGAAGAAGGAGAGACAAAGAGGGGGGAGAGAGAGAGAGAGAGAGAGCTCGGTCGCCGGAAATACATGCTCGCCAGAAATCGCCTAGCTCGTCGAAAATTGCCTCTCTCGTTTGTGTGAGAGAGGAAGAATGAGTGAGAAATGGTTTATATAGTGGCATTTTCGTTGTTACTTAAGTTTTGAAGGGGCATTTAAGTCATTTTGCCCCTCCCCAAACAGCTGCTCGCATAAGTCGTTTTTCTAAGCACCTCGCGAGCAACTTCAACTTTTAAGCCAAATTTGGCTTAAATTAAGCCATAATCTACGTCCATAAGTTGTACCAAACACACCATAACAACTTAATTTAAGCCAAAAGTTGATTTAAGTTGAAATTAAGTTCTGCCAAACATCCACATTATTGTTTTGAG
The DNA here is from genome assembly GCF_004153795.1 of Camellia sinensis. Taxonomy (NCBI): domain Eukaryota; kingdom Viridiplantae; phylum Streptophyta; class Magnoliopsida; order Ericales; family Theaceae; genus Camellia; species Camellia sinensis. The sequence goes on along the minus strand of NW_021025068.1, from coordinate 1,629,255 downwards.
AATGGGAGTTCTAAGCACGGTACCTATGCATAAGTTTCGCTTTTGTTTTCTTTGGTGAATATAAAGGGGGAACCTATTTCTCATTTTAAGTGTACCCAATTCACAACTCTACTTGGCGTTTGGAGAGAGGAAGAAAAGGAGAGGGAAAATGGGAGACCAAAAGCAAATTAGTTGTGGAATGTTGAGCCTCATCTTCATTAAAGTAAAACCTTACTTGGCGATGGTCTCCCTGCAGTTTGGATATGCAGGCATGCACATCGTCACCATGGTTTCTTTGAAGCGTGGAATGAGCAATTTTATACTCGTCGTCTACCGTCATGCTGTTGCCACTCTCGTTATTGCTCCATTCGCACTTGTTCTTGAAAGGTCATCTTTTAATTACTCTGTCTTCTGCTAATAACACAAAAATTAATCACAGAATCAGACACACAATGCAAATGGACAAAATTTTATGGAGTTTCTTAGTGTGGACCACTTCTACGAAATCTTGTTTTCATATACATTTTGTGTCTAATTCTATGACCAGTTTGGCTTGGTTTGGGAAGTGGGTTGGCTTTTTGGCTTTTTGACTTTTTTGGCTATTTTAGCCTGGGCTAAAAAGCTTGGTTTGGGAAGGGCTTTTTGGCTTTTTGGACTTTTTTTGTGAGAGAAGAATGTAATGATTATGGGTTGGATGTAATGTTTTGTTTGTTATGGCTAAAATAGCCTATTTTGTTTTTTGTGGCTAAAATAGCCAAAAAAGCCTGAAAACTAACTTGCCAAACAAAGGCTTTCTATGTTTGTAGAGTTAATAATAGTTTGTCATTGACGTCCTACTAACATAACTGATTCACATCATTTGTGTTCTTTGTTTACAGGAAAATAAGGCCAAAGATGACACTCTCGGTGTTCCTAAAAATAATGGCACTCGGTTTACTAGAGTAATGTTCCAAGCACCCACCCTTTCCATATAAGGATGATGTTAAAATGTAGACTTTCATGTGTGTAAAATTTAATTTTTTCACTTTTTCCTTGTTCAAAACTCATGAACAAAGGTCAGTTGGGACTTTGGTTAATTTTTTTATTTATTTATTTTTTAATCCCAGCTCTTAATTTAGACATTTACGTAAACAAAATTCAATCAAAAAAACAGACAAAATTTTTTCATGTAGAGCAGGGTTCATGCATTTGTAGACCCAATCTCATATGAAAGTGGGTTGCGTTTGGTTATATGATCTAATTATGTACATTTAGAATTTTTCATAGAAGCACAACCATTAGGAAAATTATTTTGTGATCTGGTACTATAAATTCTTTTATGTGAAAACTCTTAAATATGTTTTTATAGATGCATGGTGGTAACAAAATCATACAAAGCTTTTAAAAAAGGAAAGAAAGAAAAATAATTAAAATAAATAAAATCAAGAAAGTTTCTAAAATGCTATGCTAATAGCATTGTATTTTTTCTGGATAGGCCTACATATTCTACCACGATAAATGCAATTTTGATACTTTTTTCGTCAATTTTTTATGAATCCGTAATATTACTACTAGTTGCTAAGAACATGTGTTTCTGCATGTTATCACCTTTTGCTGACATTTTTTTAGAAAATGTTAAACAATAAGGATTTTTATACATAAAGTTCATACATAATAATATGATAATAATATTTTTATGAGGCAAAATTTCGCTTCAGAGGTAATTTTGAAAAATAATTACAAATAAGTAACAAATTTTATAAATATTAATAACTAAAAACATAAAATTTTTCATGAATTTGTAATAATTTTATGAAATTACCACTAATCTGTAATTTCTCCTTTTTAAAATTCTAGAATCATTTTTGTGGGCTTCTTTTCTCTTTTTTTATAGGGGTGTGGGCTCTTATTATATTTTAGAGGAGGAAAAAAAAAACACTTTTATTGCTATTGGAGGTGCTTCAAGTTTGGAATTTAATAAAATTGGCTAATGTTTTTTTTTTCTTGGATTAATAGGCCAGTAATTGATCAGAACTTATACTACTTGGGGTTGAAGAACACATCAGCAACATTTGCATCTGCAGTTATGAATGTCCTCCCTGCCCTTACCTTTATCATGGCAATAATTTTCAGGTAAAACTTTCATTATTGTATATATATTATGTACTACTTCTTAATAATAAGGATGAAGTTATATGTAGCGGCCTATAAGCATAAAATACAAAATAATTGGCAACAGAATAAATTTTGGTTTATATAAAAGTTGTACAGAATAAATAAATAGGGTATACAAATAGGTCCTACATATTTAAATTTTACTCCTTTGTCTTCACATGTCTCAATATGTGAAATTTAATTTGAACTTTCGAATAGAAATTTTATGGACAAATTGTACTTGTGATACTTGTGATCCTTGTTGTAATTTGTCTTTTGTATCAATTTAATCTCTATAATTTCAATTGTATTAATCTTTTTTTATCCAATTTCTTAATATATGTCAAGAAATTGAAATTATAGAGCATTTCAAATTAAATATCAACCTCTCAATTACGTGAGTGAACAAACTTTTTATCAATCTCTGCTTCATCTTCATCAATATTATATGATATATATATATATATATATATTTGTTCATGTGGTGATGAATAGGTTGGAGAAAGTGAATTTGAAGAAGATACAAGGTGTAGCAAAGGTGGTTGGAACAGTGATCACAGTAACAGGAGCAATGGTGATGACTTTGTATAAAGGCCCTATTGTTGATATCTTATGGTACTCCAAATCAGGAAATCACCATCATAGCACCACCAATAGTACCTCTACTGATCAGCATTGGGTCATGGGGACAATCATGATCCTTGCTGGCACTTGTGGTTGGTCTGGTTTCTTCATTTTGCAAGTAAGCCCCACTCCTTGAGATTATTTACACACACAAAAAAAAAAAAAAAAAGTTTTAAATGTTTTATGTATAGTTTGTTACGAGTACAGAAATCAAAACATAGAGTACATATGAATGGATACAAATAACTATTTGATCCTTCTATTTTTTCAGTCGATTACATTGAAGCAATATCCGGCAGAGCTGTCTTTGACGGCGTTAATATGCTTGATGGGCATGGTGGAAGGTGCAGCCGTGGCACTTGCTATGGAACGCCACATGAGTGCCTGGGTGGTCGGTTTTGACTTGAGACTTCTTGCTGCAGTTTATTCTGTAAGTATCATACTGTCTGATATCGACTGATATGTGACCATATGATCATATTGCTGATATCAATATATAATATAGAGTAATATAGAGTTTTCTTCCTGAGGGTTTAGTCTCATATGTGTTAAGCTTTTAACAAATTTGACAACCAATCAATCAATTGGATGTTTTATTTATAGCACAAAAGAGATTTCATTGATAGAAAAAATGCTTCTTTTTTGGGGGGGGAACTAAAAAATGAACTTGATGATGATGAACAGGGGGTAATCTGCTCTGGAATAGCATATTATGTGCAAGGTGTAGTAAACAAGGTTCGAGGTCCGGTGTTCGTCACAGCATTCAGCCCTCTCTGCATGATCATCACCGCCATTCTCGGTGCCATCGTCTTGGCCGAAAAAATCCATCTTGGCAGGTATATAATTTGCCACAGATTCCCGTCTTTGGATCCTCTGTTCGTGTTCTCTATTCTAAATTTATGTTCTATCCTTCTATTTGTCATATCGTCACAATTTGAATTTAATATAATTTATTTTTAAAATTATTAATAAATTTTTAGATTTTAACAATGACATAATAAATTTGGATTTGAATTACGGCGACGTGAAAGCAAATAAAGGGTTGGGATTAAGAATGGAAGCCAGAGGATCCCAAACTGTATTTCTCCCTCAAAATCAACTCACAAACTCATGTCATGTTATTAGTGACTTTGGTCCAGTCCAAGATCGGACTGGATCGTTGTGTTGGGTCTGTGGGGTTCACCACGGGTTCCGTTTTGATAATCCGAACCGTTTAATATGTGGAACTCGTCGAGTATTATATGTCTGTAAAAAATCACCTAAAGGATCCCTATTTATAAAGGGATAAGCTTACCTGCAGCCCAATTAACTAAACGGTCCAGTTGCAGGATTGTGGGCAAATTTTGGGCTCATTTTTAGTAATCCAAATGTTCATCTTTCAACATCCCACGAGTAGATCAATCATGTAAGAAAATTTGTCATAAAAAAAATAAATAAATAAATAAATAAAAATAAAAATAAATTAGACAAGTATTATTTCAAAAATAGACTACCTATTTTGTATGACAATTGTGACCAAATCGCATAATTTTTAATATCTTATCAACCTTATTTTTATATGAATAATTTATTTAACGAGTACTAAAAAATAGACAATTTAAATAACTATAATACATTTGAGGGGGCTCACAACCCCCTCAACTAGTCCCTCGAATCCAATTATCTAGGGAAGCCCCTCTTCCATTTAGAAATTAGGAAATTGACATGATTTACATTATTTGAATCTTATCCCAAAAAAATTAAATAAATAAATAATTGTACAGATTGAACATGTTTTGCTAAAGATTGTAACTGATTATTAATTCAATTAATTGACAATGTTGTTTGGTTGTTGATTTGATTGGTTGTGATCTCAGTTTAATTGGAGCAATCATAATAGTGTTTGGACTATACTCAGTGGTGTGGGGAAAAAGTAAAGACCCTTTAATCTCAGAATCAACATTGACAGCAACTGAGAAAGACAAAGCCAATGCATTGCCAGTAGTTGATGCTAATAGATCAACCATTGTTGATGATACAAATGATTGTGGATTTTCTGCCAATAATAAGTTGAAGATTCCAGGAAAAAATTCTCTACCCCAAGAGCCATGATTCAGAATATTGCACAAATGAGAATCAAATCTCTCTCTCTCTCTCTCTCTCTGTATTGTATCTAAATGATGTAACTCTTAGCCTCCGTTTGGGAAGTGGGTTGGCTTTTTAGTTTTTTTTTGTTATTTTAGCCTGGGCTAAAATGTTTGGTTTGGAAATGGCTTTTTGGCTTTTTTAGCTTTTTTTATAAGAGAAGAATGTAATGATTATGGGTTGGATGTGATATTTTATTTTTTGTGACTAAAATAGCCTATTTTGTCTTTTATAGCTAAAATAACCAAAAAAGTCCCGTTTAGCTCTTGCGAAATAGAGCCTTATTTCGTAATTTGAGATTCCAATGTGGCTTAAGTTAAATCATTCTCATTACGACTCTTCTTCTTCGGCTGCATGTATCATTTTGTTCACAAGGATGGATTTAGGCTGCTGCAGACGGGTGCATCGCACTCCCAAAATTTTTAACGGTAAATTATAAACACATTTCATGAAATTTATTTAAAATATAAATTATTTTATATAATTTTAAAAATTATATTATATCTCTTAAAGTTTTTAATTTCATAATAAATAGGTCATTTTAAATCATTAAGTTAATTAACAGTTTTTAATAATGTTAAAATTTTATTTCAATTAATAATTCAGATAATTTTATTATATAGGTGAATAGTTAGAAATTTCACTTTTCAATTAATTTTGTTAAATAAAAAATTCTGACAGAGAGATATTTGTAATTTTTCAAACCACAAGGAATAATTCGTATTTTAAGCAAACCTCAGGGGTGTATTTATAATTTAACCAATTTTTAAAAAAATTATATATATTATAATGATAATTAATAAAATAATTTTAAATTAGAATGTTACGCACTCTCAAAATTTTAGTAATTCTCACTTTCTAAATTAATTATATTACAAAATTTTTAAAATAATATATAAATTAAATTTTATCAAATATTGATCTATTTTATTTGTTATATATATTATTTGAATAAGATTTTACGAGTCGATGATATATCTATTGAAGCGTGAAAATGTTTAGGTAAGAAGGAAGTTGTTTGATTAACTAGTTATTTAACAAGATTTTGTTAGCTAGGAAAATGTCAGAGGAGTAAAGGAAAGTGTCAATATACAGGAAGAAATAAGATATTCAGAATTGTAACAATTATAGAGGAATCAAGTTAATGTATTATACAATAAGAGTATGGGAGAGAATGATTGAACGTTGATTGTGAGATATAACAGAGATATTAGATAATCAATTTAGGTTTATGCCTCCTGGTAAGTCAACAATAGAAGCGATCTATCTTTTAAGGAAAGTAATAAAAAAATATAGAGAAAAGAAAAGAGATATTCATATGGTTTTATCGATCTTGAGAAAGCATATAATAGAGTGTCTCGAAATATAATCTGGTGGGTATTAGAGAAGAAATGAGTGACAAAAGGTTATATTGATATGATTAGAGATATGTATAAAAGTGTGGTAACCACTATTAGATCGTCTGCTGGAGAGACGAGTGAATTTTCAATTTCGATAGGTTACACCAAGGATCAACCATAAATCCTTATCTTTTTGCTTCAGTTATGGATGAGTTGACGCGCGATATTCAAGATGATGTGCCATGATATATACTTTTTGCAGATAATATCGTATTAATGGATGAGACTAGAGAATGAGTTAACACTAAGTTGGAGATTTAGAGAAAAACACTTGAATCTAAAGGATTTAAGATAGAGTCTGTGGAGTGTGATTTTAGTAACAGTTACAATGGAAACAAAGGAAAAGTAAAGATTGAGAGCCAAAAAATACCTAATAGTGAATATTTTCATTATTTAGGATCAATTACTTGGGAGATTGGAGCGGATGTGGTCTACAGAATCAAGGCATCGTGACTTAAGTGGAGGAGTGCATTTGAAGTACTATGCAATAAACGAGTACCCATTAGACTAAAAGGAAAGTTCTATAGAACGACTATTAGACCAACGATGTTGTATGGTACGGAATGTTAGGCAATTAAGAAACAACATGTAGAGAAGATGAGTGTTGCTAAGATGGGAATGCTAAGATGGATATGCGGCAAGATTAAAAAAGACAGAATTAGGAATGAGTATATTCGAGAATGAGTAGAAGTAGTACCGATAGAAGATAAGTTAAAAGATAATAGATTGAGATAGTTTGGTCATATACAACGGAGACCAATAGAGGCAGTAGTGAAAAGATGCGATACAATGATAGTAGATGGTAGTACTAGGGGAAGGGGTAGACCTAGATTAATGTGGACTATGGTAGTAAATAGAGATATGAATCTCCTTAATTTAACTAACGAAATGGTCTTGGATAGAATCGAGTGAAGAAGAAGAATTCATATAACCGACCCCTTTTGATGAAACTGAAAACTTGGTTTGGTTTGGTTTGATTTTTTCTATATTATTTAGAGTTACTTATATTCTTTTATTTGTTACTATTCTTGTTTTTTATTGGATAAATTATACTGACACCCCTTGATATTTCTATTTAATACAGATTTTCCTCTCACATTTGAAAAATTACATTCTCTCCCTGAGGTTTATAATCTCATTACAAATTGTTCCCTAGATAGCTGATGTCATGTCTTAAAATTTTCTAAATGATCGTCTTGCCCTTTTTCCTAACATTTCTTCTTCCTATCATCATGACTATATTCTATAATTTTTCATCATTAAATTCTACATGAACATATTCTTATTGAGTGATAATATACAAAGATAATTTGTATGTAGAATTTTCAAATACAATGATATAGCTTACTAGTGACCTTTTTCTTTAAAGCAAAACATTTATAAATATGATTTATATTTACAATAATATCACTATTAGATTAGATCAATTTAATCTAGATATATTTAAAAAGTATAAAATTTGTACAAAAAATTTTAAAAAAATCCATTGAATATAACAAAATAAGATAATGTATTGAATTTTTATATTTTTATATTTGGTGAATTTAAAAATATATATATAAAATATTATACTTCTTAAGTATATCTAGATTAGGTGTATCTAAAAAATAAAAATAAAAATTGCTTAAAATATTAACAAAATACGAAAAATGAAAAAATTTAATTTTTGTATGAATTAAACCAAAGAAGATGATTGTTATTTCCCTTGAAATGACATGAACAAAATATTTATATTATTTTATATGTATAAAGGTTAATGGACAAATATATCATTTTTAATCTAACAGGGGGCTAAGTGTAATTTTTTAAATGTGAAGAAGGATCTGTATTAAATGAAAATCTCAAGGGGGATGTCAGTGTAATTTACCCTTTTTTATTTATATGTCATTTATGTGTTTTTTTTTTCTTTTATAAATCACATTTTAATTTGTTTATACATCTTATTTTGCATTTATTATTGTTTGTTAATTATCTGGAAATAAGAATATTGCCTACTTCAACGTGACATTCTTAAAAATAAGTTCATAAAATTTAATATCGCTTATTAAAATGGATTATTATTAAACTTATAAAAACATACATTTTCAATTGTAAAATTTTTCAAAACTTAAACTGAGTAATAAGATTGAAGATAATTTTATAACAAGTTATTTGATTATATTTATTAAGAAAAATATTACTGAAGGTTTTGATATCAAGCCTATCATAGATGTTTATATATATAAATAAATAAATATATATATATATATATATATTATAAAAAGTAGTGATTACAATATTTTTAAATAATTAATTTTAGTAGACAAAGACATAATAATAGTTAATATTTTTGATAAGTTCATGTAGATAAAAAAAATATGTCCAATTATATTTATGTTCTTAATTATATCGACAAAGAATATCCGATTAATAATAATATTATTTATTTTTTGAGCTAGTATAAATTAAAATTTAAAATTTTATAATAATTTTTTCCATTGAAAAATTTCATGTATTTTTGTCCTCCCAAATCTCAAATCATAGATCCATCCCTATTTATTCACATATCTTTCTTTTCCTATATCTCAAAACATTTAGATTTATAGGCTCAAATTTTAAGTTTTTCTTACTTTTAAATTTTAATGGCTTAATGATTGTAAGTGTTTTGAGATAAGAGAATAAAAAAATTTAAAGATGGAAGATCCTTAGCCATTTTTCCTTTATGTGCAATAAAAGTAGGGATTGAATTATCTCAAATTGATCGTCTTAACTTAGGAGAATGTTTGGGCTTAGTGGGCATATATTGGAGCAAGCATTGGTAATTTTAGTAATTCATTTTTTGTACTTGTTGAGTAGAATATCTATACAAAAGTTAAGATAATTGAATAACGATAACTATATGTGCAATCATATTTGTATTACAAAAAATGAATGGCTACTTTTGAAATTATAATTTTCATCTTTTTTTTAAAAAAAAATGTGTTTGAAACATATAACTACTTATATCTGATTATTTTAATTTTTTGCATTAATATTCTACTCAACCAACAGTTTGGATCACCGAGATTGATCCCAAATTAGGCTGACTAAGTTCAAATACTCTCTCAAATTAAATGACCAACTTTAGAGCATCCAATCTCATTTTATATCATCTTGATCCTTCATATCATAATTTTGACAATTCTATTTTCAATTTAAGTTAAAATTATTCAATTTTAAATAGACTGTCTAATCATTAATAATAAGAAAAAATTACTCTTCAGTTGTCCTATCAAAAAATAACTACAGATTCATAAATAAATAAATAAATTATAATTATAATTATTAATGTATATAAATTTGATCATTTATTTATAATTTTTTAAAAAATATACACTGAAATTTTCCTCAATAATAAAATAGTGTATTGCTTGAATCCCCCGTAAAACACTTGTTCAGAGAATAAATAAATCATAAATTATGGGAGAAATATATTTTAATGAATAAATAAAAAGATGGGATTTGACTCACAGCACAAAGCTTCTTCCAAATTCCAAGATAATAAATACTATTGCTTGAGTGAATTATAATTTATAAGACAAAAATAATGGGAAAATAATATTTTAATGTAAATTTTAAAAAAAAAATTTAAAAAAAATCCAGATGAATGATAAAATTTATGAACATTAATAATTAAAATATTAAATTTTATCATGAATTTGTAATTATTTCAAAAATGAATTACTGTGTAATTCTCCCAAAAATAAATTAAGCAAATCTATAAATAAATAAATAAATGATATTGTACAAATCACTTGACATGTTGGCGCAGACGTGGGTCAACATAATGCGGGCCTGCCCAAAAATTGTCGGAGTATGAATTGTTGGCAGGTCCTCGGGTTTAGGGCTTCGTTTTGAAGTTAGGTTTCAATTCTTCCAAAGTTTTGAAATGACACTCGAACTATAGACCAACCATCCCAACACAAACGATACTTCAACATTTTAGGCAAAAAAACATACCATCTTGTGGATCAATTTGATACCAAAACAATACCATACTGCATGTGCATGGCATGTTTTTTAGGTCATTCTCTTATTTTATCACTTTCAATTACATTTTTAGTAAAATATTATCAACGAATCAATCAATTTTTTTAAAATCCTTCTCTTTTCTTTTAAAATTATTTGCTATTTTATTAAAGCTGTAATTGAGAATAATAAAATGAAAAATGTATCAAAACTCATCTAACAATATGCTTGGTAAAGTGTTGGTCAACATTGATTGGTTTGTAGAAACAAAAAAAAATTTGACATTTCAAATTTTTGAAATGTAGCATCTACGTGCTCTCTGCTTCTTCTTGGTTGAAAAGGTATCAAAATGAAGATATTTTTTTAGTATGGATTACTCGAAATACATATAGCTTAATATGGACAATCAATTACTAAATATATATGTGTGAAGATATTATATAATTATAAAGAAACGTATAATCAATGGCGGAGGGAAAGAATGACGAGGGGGTCACGTGTCCCTCCTAAGTTTTGAGATTTTTTTTTTTTTTTTATGTGGCTTGTTGTCATATACAAAATGTATTTTTTTCTTAATATGTTTTTTGGTTAAGAATTTATTGTATCGTTCACAATAAGTAGTTATTTGATACTTTAAGAGTACTATGTGGTATTATTTATGTAATAGTTTAAACCAACAGTACAGCGAAAAATCTTATATATTGGATATAATGAATTCATTATTTTCAAGCAGTTGACAGACTGCTTAGTGTAATTTGTGATTTCTCATGCTTTGAGCATCACGTAGGCAATGTTATATGGTATTCTAAGACTGTTTAATAATTTTCATTCAAAACACATCATTTATAAGTAATGTCATCTCTTTAATATTTTTCTATCAAATAAAAATTAAATAGATTTTATAATAATTTGTGCTATAAACGATGTGTTTCTATTTTCTGAAATGAAGAATTTTGATCCATAATTTTTTATACTAAAATTATAAACTTATATCATCATCTCGTACCGAGCTATTTTACACTATTATAGAATTTTAATTTGTTCTTATTAATAATGAATATGTAATTTTCTATGCTTAAATTTAGCTCATAAAATTATTGTTATCATAATGTTCATCATAATTTTTTTTTAAATAAAAAATTATAATTAATAATGCCCCCTCTAACTCAAGTTCTTGACTCCGCCAGTGCATATAACTATCATATAGAATAGAAACTTACAAATTAAAAAGTAATATACATATAAATGAATTTCTTAACAAATTTTTTTTATTATTAGACACAAAAATAGTGGATATGAGACTTGTGCTTTTTTCATTTAGTGGTACAAAAATTAGACAGAAAAATAAATTATTTATTTATAATTTTTTTTGAAATTTAAACTTTGAAAATGATAAACTATGTGCTTGAAAAGACATCATTCGAAATATGTAGAATGTTTAACCTAGTATTTTATTCAAAATATGTCATTGGCACCGAGGGTGGCAATGGGTCGTTTGGTTCGCGTTGAAATAAATCATGATTAGTTTCAAAATTTTGAACCCGGACCAAACTAATTATGCCCTAGGTCAGTCCAATCCAAGCCAATGTAATTCGGATTTGAACCATGGTTTCATTACACAGAAAATAAGTGAATCAATTAACAATAAATAATTAAAATAAATAAATTTTTAATATTTAAACATAACACAAACAAAAATCAAAATATTGTTTAATGCAAGCCAATACAAAATAAACTTGACTTAAGCTTAAACATAACAAATACAAATTAAATCTTTTAATATAACCATTAGAAATTAAATCAACTGTGAAATCCAACTCATGTTCCTAGTATTTCCTATGAAAGTTTGTGGAAAACTAATTTATTTTGAAAAACAATTTTTCAAAGGAATACCACCTGATTACACAATCTACAATACCTCATTCCAAGTGTTTGATAATACCTCACCATGCGATCCAAGAGTCTCGCCTCCAAAGTGATTCACTTTGCACCCTCTTGTGCTTTATTTTTGTGTATATTTTTCTACAGACCTTAAAAATTCTGATGGCCAATTTTTGCATCAAATACATATGATATGTATACACAACACATGATAGAGTTTGCATGTAGATGGGATCCTTAGGGATCTCTATCTTTTAGTTGTAGGGATAAAATAAAAGATGTATCTTTTATCTTAAATATGCAGAATACAACTTATCCAATTTTTCATTAATTATTTTTTAAATAGATAATATAGAACTTCCACTAATTGCAATAATGTCCATCAACACATTACAATTAAACCCCTAAAAGTAGAGAATTACAAGTGAGGCCCTTTCTTACAATTAATCACAAATTTCCTTCCACCAAACTATATTCCACATGAGCTATTAGGTATGGAAAAATTTATCACTATCAAAAGCCCTAACTCATGTAACCGAATTCT
>NW_021025068.1:1543799-1609791 GCF_004153795.1 Camellia sinensis | reverse complement strand
AGATTATTTATCTGCTTCCATTATTGAAAACCCACACTATTATCTTAGTTTCTTTTCCAGGGAAAAACTAAATTCTATGAACCTTCTGTTATACATGGCACCAATAGCTGTTTAGTTCTTAATTCCTGCTACATTGTTGATGGAGGAAAACATGGTTGGGATCATAATAGCTCTTGCCAGAGATGATATCAAAATAATCTTTTATTTACTCTTCAATTCTGCCTTGGCATATTGTGTGAACTTGACCAATTTCTTGGTCACCAAACACACCAATGCTCTGACTCTCCAGGTCTGTCCCTTCGTTCTAACATAGCTTCTTTCCTGTTTTAGTTTGGCATCAATGATATCTTAAAAGAACTGGGGACTCTTTATTTGTTATTGAAATATAAAGAAGAGGATTTTTTCTACATGATGATCGAGGATATGATTATTAATTAAGGTTTTAACATAAAAATCATTAAGGAAAAACTGTAAGGTTTAACATTGATAATTCCTTGTAATATGTTAGTTCTTCAATTTGGTCCTACATCTAATTGTTTTCAGAGCATCATTTGTGACATGGTCTTGTGTCATGACATAGAGTTGTGTTTTGCATGGTAAATTCTTTAGAACTGTGAGTACTTTGTTGGAACACTAGCTCCCGTCTTGCCATTTTTCTCCCTGAAGAACATTTTACTAGCATGATGCTTAACTCATAAATCATTCTTTTTGTTGCATGATGCATAACTCAAAATTGCAGGATTGAGGAAAATAAATATATATAAGAACTCATCATCTGTGGGGCACCTCTGTGAGAAAGTATCTAAGCTATACCCAAAACACTAAAAATCGCTGGATGGTTACCAAAAACTGCTCTAATCTGGCTTCTTGTTGAGTATTCAAATCAAGCTTCTTCCTCTATTTTGTCAGGGTATGCCCCCTCTACCCTAGGTTCATGCTTACTCCTGATAGGTTAGTCTTTTGTGATGTCATAATCTTTTCTCTTACGGAAAACATTATTTTGCAAGGTTGAGAAAGAAATAGAAGAGAGAAGAAAGATCTCCTTTCACAAGGTTGGAATATCCGTGGCACCCCCAGTCAGTTTTCAGGACATCGTTGCTTCCCACGGAGACTCTGAAGAGGTTGGTCTTATCCTTTTCCTTTCCTTGAATGAAGAATAGCAGAATGATAGTGTGAGGAAAAACAACTGTGCGTTATTGGTCATAATGTTCAGGATATTGTGCAGGATATTGTGGGGTGTCAGTTGCTTACAGAGGCAGTTAAGAAGGTGCAAATTCAGGTAAATTGGTCATAATGTTCATGCAATTACTCATATTGGCATTTTTTCATTGACAAACTAATTCCCTGCAAGTTTGCATCCTTTTGTTATCTATCCTTTCTCCTTTAGCACTGTAGGTTCTGTGACATAACCGTACACTTTAGATAACTATTGCATTGAATTTATGTACCAGTTTATTTGCTTGAATTTGATTTGTCCCGGCCTTCTTTGCATGCTTTTTCTCCCCCAACTTCATGTAAAACTAAGATGAAAGAGGAAAACAGACAAATGAACAAGTCACAGCCATGATTCTTTTCCTTTTCTTTTTTTTTTTTTAAATAAAAATTAATAAAACAGCATGAGTTCTTGCCTCTTTCCTCCTTTCTGCCCGTTCCTCACTTTTGAAATTGAACACAGCCAAGCTTTGTTTCATGCCTGACTTAGTTGAATTCTCAACCTGCTTGGGCCTGCACAACAGTAACTCTATGTCAAACCTCAGAAGGTCAAAACATCCAAGTAATGAAGCATTGCATATGATGTTTCATAAACCTGTTTGCATTCTGACGTGCTTTAGGAACAAGCTTCTCTGAGGCAGAAGGCTTAGGTTCATGAACAACCTTTTTTGTCTTCAATTCCTTTTCACTGCTAATGAGAAGTATTTTTTAGCAGCATACCCATTGCAGATATAGATTTTCCTTGTGCAGAAATTCGAAAGGAATAAATACCTTCTGTTATCATGAATAACTTTTGACTTTGAACTCTTAGGATCCTGTTAAGAATACCAGCCAATAACATGAGGGAAGAACAAATGAACAATATTCCAAAATAAGGGAATGCTACTTAAAAATATCAATGAAACAAAAACAAAAAAACAAAATGCATAATTGTCATTTTAAGAACATTAACTTGGGCCAGGGCAACATCCTATTGGAACCATTACTTCGGTATATTCAGAGGTACTTATAGATCATAAACAAATACTTGCCTCTGGTTTTGAAGTTCTGCATACCCAACGTGTGGTTAGAATGGCTGTGTGCGATGAGTGTTTTTCTGTTTTTGTGCTCTGTGAGTCTTCGCTTTTTGATCTAATATGTTTCTTTGCAGAGCATTTAGATGGCTCACTAGAAACATTTCTCTGAACCTGAGTGGAAGACTTCAATCTGGGCTTTGCAAGTTTGCTTTCCAATTTGGTCCCCACCTAGAGTCAGGGCATCAAGTAAGACACGTAAAAAGTACAATGGGGCAAGATCTGATTTTTCCATCCATGAAAAATATATATAAAAAAAATTGTATGCATGACACAATCATGTGCTGTAAGATAAAACAAAGCCATAAAGCTCATCTTTAGACATATCTTCTGGTTCACTGCATTATTGCTCTTAAAATATATACAGGAAGACAGTAGTTTTTGACCCACTAGTATAGAAAGAGAGAGGTGCTATCAAACTATAACATGCTAAAAACACAAACCTTGGGGCAAGATTCTTGTCGGTGCTCCAAATTAACACTATCATCTTTCCCAGTGGAGTGACAATTAGTCGACAGATGCACAGGCTTACATGTCAAACCCACATTTGCTGATTTGTCATTAAGGTTCTCTATGACTTCTTTTCCTTGCTCAGCATCAATGGCAGGTAAGCTTCCAGCTCCAGTTTGATATGCTTTGTCAGGGTTGACATGTTCAGGAACTCCTTGCTCAGCTTCATTGACATTGTTGAGATCAGTTTGAAACTGAGGTTAGGAACTGATTTGTTCATGAACTCGAGTTATTGTTATTTTGGATCACAAGTTGTAGTCTTGTTATTGTTACTTTACGTGATTGGTTTGAATGTGGGCTAGTATTACAAGGTTTGCGTAGAGTAGACCACAAACCGGTCTTAATTTGGTAGTAAAGTTATAGGTCCATGCCTTAAGCTCATTGTACTTTATCTTTATTTTGGTAATAAAATTTCTTGCCCAAAAAAATGGTTTGAGTAGAATATCAAATGGCTGAATTGAATAGTGAGAATTGAGAAAAACATCACAGTTTTTTAAAAAAAAAACTAAGTATAACTTGACAAATGGTAGAGGCTTGACTTTTTAAAGAGAAGACAGAATACTCTTGTTACTTCTGATATTCGACATCAGGTTGAAGTAATCAACCGGAAAGTCAAGGAGGACTGGGAGAAACAACAGGCTAAAGAGGTAGAGCATTGCATTGGCTTCCGTATGCCAGTTGTATCAAAATCTTGTATTGGTATCACGAACTTTTTTTTATGTATTTTATTTTATTTGTATGTTAATAGGTTAGTAATAAGGTAGCTTACAACGAATGAGCTATGGTCGCTCTATCGATTCGCTGTTGCTATTGCACATATGAAACTGAATTAATGCTTCATTTGTTATTTGAATGGGAGTTATTATTTTATTTGTTAGTTTTATTATAGGTATTTGAATGGGAGTTAATATTTTGTATGTTATTTTTATTATAGTTATTTTTTTATTAATTGAATGCGAAACCAAATTCAATATTTTCTTACAGGTATTCTTTTTAATTTAATCAAATAAAACTAGCACAATCTCAAAAAAAAAAAAAAACAAACAAACAAACAAAGAAGATATAACGGTGTTTCCAAAAACGCCTCCTAAACCCTCAACAGTAACGGTCATATTATTTAAACAGATACGACGGCGTTTCAAAACGTCGCTAAATATCGTTGGTGACGTCAGCGAGTGAATAGTGGGACATTTGGCGGCGTTTTTTAAAACGCCTCCTATACTAATATCATGACGTTTTTTAAACGTCGCAAAGATACAGCAACGGCCGCAGCTTCGACGTTTGGTACTGAACGCCACAAAATGAATTAGCGGCGTTTTTGATAGATATAGCGGCGTTTTTAAAACGCCACTAAAAGCCCGATTTCCAGCAGTGCTTCTCTAGTAATGCTTCATACCTAGACACCTTATAAGTTAGTTCTACCAAGTCTCTGAACTCAGTTGAGTCAAACTTCTTTCGAAGCCTAAACTCTAAGCTATTTTGAGCCAATCTCACGAATTCTGGCTTTGGTAGGATGACCCTACATTTGTTTCGTGCTCTTTTAAATCTGGTAATAAACTGAGTAGCCTTCTCATCAGGCCTTTGACTCAATCTTGCCAAGTTTGCCATGGAAACTTCTGGCTCCGATTGGAAGAATTGGGCATGAAATGCCTCTTCCATTTGTTGCCAAGTTTGGATAGAGCCAGGTGTAAGGTTAATATACCATACAAATGCTCCCCCAGTTAGAGAATTTAGGAATAATCTTAACTTCATATAGTCATTATTAGTAAATTCATCGCATTGAGCAACAAACCTAGCAATATGCTCCACTGTTGACTGGTTTCCATTTCCATAAAAGAAGGCAAAATCTGGTATCCTGAAACCTCTTGGGTACTCATGTACCCTATCTACCCATTGTGGGTACGGTTTCCTGTACACAGGAGTCAGGACACCCCGAGCCATCGGTCCACACATCTCTCTAACAATATCAGCAATTTGGTCCCTAGGGACCATATTTTGTGCCTGCTAAAGCACTACTGGAGGGACAAACACAGGGTTTGGTGGACAACCTTGTGCCTGGGGTCCTCTTAGTCCATAAGGTGGTATATTTGGGACTGGTTGTCCTTGTGGTGCCGGTTGCTGTTGGGGGTGTGGGTAACCCCTTTGAGCCTGTCCTGCGAAAGGACCTGCGAAAGGTGTTGGAACTGGTGTTGTGTCTTTTCCATTTGTAGGAAAACCTTCCAACCCCCTGGGTATAAATTCGAATAAGGGATTAGTGAACCCCCTCATGCCAGGTATGGCTTCGAACATGGGATTTGGAATCATTCTTATGCCATTTTCTTGTCCTGGGCTAGATCTACCAATTTGCATGGCTTCACTGTTAAGTACTGAGGCATTTTGACATGCTATAGGCCTCGAAATAGGTTTATACCAAGACTGAGGTGATGGCGTTTCATAGTTTTGATTACTAGTTTGACAATTAGAATGTCTATTAATTTGCATAGGCTATTTAACTCTAGCCAATCTTTGCTGAGGGACATTTGAAATTTCTTCCATGTGTCTTGTGTTTGTTGGTTGGTGGGTATTCATTCGATCCAAAAAGGATGTTGCCCATCTTTCCATTGTATTCATTAACTGCTGTCCCATAACATCTACTAGGCCACCCCATGGAATTATTGGCTGAGTAGATGGAACAGTGGATGGTCCAATTCCTTGGCCTCGTCCAATATTATGAACATGTGGTACTTGTTCTGAAGTGCTGGTTTGTTCGACCATAGGTTCTGATAAACTGGGTGTTTCCACAGGATGTGTTATCACATTATCCTTTGGATTAGGCACTTCTACCTCTCCTTCCACGCCTTCTTCTAAGTGTTCATTTTCTCCTTGTCTCCTACGTCTAGCCATTTCAATTAGTCCCACTGGACGTGCCAAAAATATATGTTGGCTTTTTAGCTTTCGAAGGTTATTATTGTAATTATGAGCGTTCCAGCAAGGATCAATCAGTCCTTACAGAAATTCAATTGCCTACCAATTATCAAACGATTGTGTTTTAGTTCTTTCAGCCTCAATGAAGAGGACTTTTACTGGTGGCTTTGCTAAGAGAATTAAATGAACAATGGGTAAATAAAGAACAGTTGAAGTATTTCATTAAGCAAAATGAAAGACTTACAAAGATCCGAATCAGCCTCGTAGAGGTTTACAACAACAATCTACTTGAAATCTACTCCTATGAACGAAATGCAGTGCAGGAATTTGAAGTACAAAAAATATAAAGAACAAGAACTATAAAACTGGAAAATAATGTAAAGTAAAACTGGTTTTCTGGATCTGAGTCTGCGGCTTTTTTCTGGGGCCTTCTCTGCTATTTATACTTCTCAAGGATGACCATCGAACTGCATTTTCAACCGTCGAACTACTCCTCGATGATTGCTGATCATGTTGCCTTATAATTAGCTCCACTATATGCAGACGTCCCCGAATGTCTCGAGAAAATCCCGCTTTGTTCATTGGGCTCACTACAGTTCGGACTTGATGTCATGGTTCTGAATCTAATCTTGCAAAGTGCAATGCAAGATCGATAAATCACCAAAGAGTCCAAATCTGGCAAATCGTTTTGAAAAACTAATTTTTAGAAAAAAAGTGCCAAACATGGACTGTTTTGCCAGATACAGAGTCACCACTTAAATATTTTATTTTGGGAAAATTTAGGAAACCTTAACTCGTGTCTAAGGCCACGTGTTCGTCATCACCAAAGTTGCCTCAGCTCGGGAACTTGGGTACGATTGGGGAAGGTCATTTCATGAGCACCCCCGCTCGCCCGATCAAAGATCGGCTACTACTAAGCATGATATCTTGTTTTTGAAAACAAGTGTGCTCTTATCCCAGTTATTAACCTAGAATTACTATGTGATGCGCACAGCATACAAGTATAGACTAGATTGCCTAAGTTGGAACAAAGCATCGCATATCCATTTGTTTTGAAAATGGATTGAATTTTGCTACTCGCAAGTAGGCTAAAACACGGGTTTTGACGAATTATTCCAATTCAAGCAACCCAACCTTCACCCACAGGCATTCAGGCAGTTATATCACATAAGCACATAGCCTCATGGTAAGCATACTATCATGGCAGCCACTCACACGCATGCAAGGATGCTAAAGCATAAACACTTACCGAGTACTCCGAGCCAAGGAAATAAGCTAATTAGAAAACATGCATGAATCCTAACTATGCTGAGATGCCTAATGCAACACATGCAAGAATGCAACTAAGATAAGCTCGGCTATTCTAAGATGGCATATGAGATGCTACAGGTAACATGTATTCAACTTGGAATTGAAATACAATACAGTTAGTATGATGCGTCGAGCCCGGTGCATGTAAGACAGATGCAAACATGCGAGGCATAAGGATGCTAATTGAAACATTCCCTAAACTAACCATCATAAGCTGGTAAATAAAAGGGAGAAAGACGTGGGGTTAGAAGACATGCATCACACACACGCACACTTATTACAACATTGCCCTTTCTCGGAGGATCCAAATAAATAATACAGAATCGAATTAACTAATTATTACACAACACTAGCTAATTAACAAATTAACTAAACTAGCATGAAAACTATGCAAAATGGGCTGCCTCAGCTTTGCTTTGAATGATAAAGGATGCATGCATGCTCGAGTCGCCTTGTCGGGAAATCCATCGCGATGCCCCAACTCGCCTTTGTTTGCAATTGATCTCAGAAACTTGCACAAAGCTCCAGAAGGCTGAAACTCCACCCTGGGAATCTGTGGGAAGGCTGCCGACCAGCTTATGGGCATGGGAGACCACCTGCCGACCACCTTTTGTGAGAGAAACCAAAAGGGGTGGTCGGCCTGCCAGAAAAGTTGGTCGGCCGACCAATTTCTGCCTCTGGTTTCTGGTTTTCTCCAACAAGGAGCAAAAGAGAGGCATGGCACGGTATTTTCAACACATGTATGCACGACCACTCTCCCCATCATTGCATAAGCTCTAGGGAGTATAGTCCTTGATCCTCGGGCCACCAATTGCGCATCTCGACGCATGATGGCCGAGTAGTCGGATTGCACGACTCAATGTGAAATGAATGCACATATAAACACATAAATGCCTAAACTCCATCATGTGTTAGTCAAGAGTGTCGGTGACCGAGAATCGAGGCATGTTTCATCACTTGGAGTATGAAACGTCCCTCGTTTTCCGTGTTTGGACTAACTCCTATTCCAAACACAATGTGACCTCAAGCATGCAATCCTAAGGCGATGCAACCTAGTCATGCAAACATGCAAAAGATGATGTGAAAACATACAAACTAGCATACGCAATGCTACGAACTAATAATGACATACTCAATGCACATGATACTATATGTCATACATAATGCACATGTGAAGACTATCATACACAATGAAGTGAACAAGGCATGCGCAATGCAATGATTAAACATGCGACAACACGACATACTCAATGCTATGAACTACAATGACATACTCGATGCAAAATGGACTTAAACCAAAATGAATGGGCCTCAGCCACACCCAAATCAGTGGCCACACATGATGAAAATGAGGCAACAAAACACATGCAAACATGTAAGATGCAAGGGCCCAAAGCCTAGGGCACAAGATACAACTGTATGAAAGCATGGAAAGGATGAAATATGGCAAACAACAACATATGTTCCAGCTCTGAAATGACATACAAAATGGTCCCGAATCATGCAAACAACTCATGTTATGCATGTTGAATGGCTTAAATACCGAAACTAGTGAAGTGCATTACACTAGAGGTATGTAAAGCAATGCCCAAATGAACAAACCAACCCCAAACAGTCCCTATGCAGGCCCAAAACAGTGGCAAAATGGACTAAGATGATGGCTTGAAATGCAGAAAAATGAAGCTCATGCAATGGCCCATAAATGAGGTATACAAGCACAACTCTCAAACGCATTTAAAGAGTGGAAAATATGGGAACGTGGCACAAGTATAGGCTCTGAAATAACATGCTCAATGATGCTAAGACACGAAAACACCTCAAGTTAAGCATGCAAAGGGTTCCAAAACTCAAGGCTAGGCAAGGATATTACATTACAAGTATGCATGGCAGGCATCATTCGACCAAGAGGCCTCAAAACAGAGCTAAGGAAACCCAAAATATGAACAAAATCAGTTTGAAGTATGGCCAAATATGCTAGAATCAATGGCCAAAACAACATGCAATGTAAGCTAGTGAGCATGGTTTACACTATAAGCATATGAAGCATGTGAGGGACTACCAAACCAACCAAAAATAGAGTCATGGCATGACAAATGATGGCCAAAAATCCACTGAAACAAAACCAATTCATGCAAGAATGATATGCTCCTTTGATAACCCATGAAAGGGATTACTCTACACACGCAAGAAGCAAGCAAAAGGGGACTAAACCAGCCATGGTCAGAGCCTAGGCAGGTCTTAGAAGTCACCAAAAAGTGCCTGAACTAGGCCTTCAAATGGTATAAACATGTGCTCCTTTGGTAGGCCAAAAATGGTAGTAAACAAGACAACAAGAGAGAGGGTCACCCCTCTTTGATCTAAGCCCTCAAAACCACATTCTCACCACTAAAAATCCACTGGATTTCAGTGGTAGGAAGGCCAAGCAAGGACTAGCTCGAATGCCTTATGGCATAGCACAAAACAAGGCTAAATAGAGCATGCAAGAGGGTAGATGACCCCCAACACCAAAAGATCCTTAAACAAACATCAAAAGAACCTCAAAACAAGACTTTTTTCAGTTGAAAACAAAGCTTAAATAAGCATGCAAGTTTGGCTAAGAGAGTGATCAAGACAAAGCTTTAAAAGAGGAAAAAGAGATTACCCTTGATGCTCAGCAAAACCAGCAACTTCTCCAGCCCAAAACCAACTCTTTAACCTCTGAAAATACCCTCCAAGAACCTCAGATCAATGGTGGAGGTGTGTGGCTATGAGGTGTGGTGCAATAGGCCAAGAACAATGCACTTTTTGAACCCAAAATGTAGAGATATAGAGAGGGATATATATTTTGCCTTAAACAAATTTTTTGGAACATGGTATAAGGAGAGGGAGGCCCTCTCTTATAGAGGAGCAAAGGTTCAACCTTCCTCAAGAAGCTAGAGTAAAGGTTCAAGCTTCCTCAAGAAGCTTAAAGGAAGGGTGCAAATCCTCCATACACGTGTATGGAGGATACAGTCTGTGCCTTCCAGCTGGCACAGCTGGCAACAACTCACAAAGACAAAACTAGAGGGAGTAGGCCGACCAGTTAAGGTAGTCGGCCGACCACTTCTCCTGGTCGGCCGACCTAGGCAAGTGGTCTTCCAAAAAAAAAGTTGGTCGGCCAGCCCATTTGATGGTCTCCCAACTGAACGCAAGCTAGTGGTATGGTGGGAGACCAGCAAATGTGGCTCAAAAATCAAGGAGACCAATTTCTTGACAAGAAAACTGGCTGGCGGAGAGAGAAGTGGTCTCCAAGAGAAAAGGTGGTCTCCCACCCTTGTACCACCTTCCAAACAATAAAAACAAGATTCATGCCAAAAATGAAGCAACACCGATGCAAAATGAGGGTTTGGGGGGCAAAATACGCGGCCGGGTGCCCCGAAAACAGGCTGTTAAGCACCAAAAGTGACGTGCGACCACAAAGGTGGTCTCCCGGACCGCAGTGTCTCTCTAGACAGAGGAAACAAGGTGTGTGCCAAAAACCGTGCCAAACGGAGAATGTTAAGTAGTCCCGAATTGAGGTGCACGGCCAACAGCTCCGAAAACTAGAAACTGGTCTCCAAACAAGAACAGTGGCCTGCGACCACGAAAAGTAGCCTACGGCCACTGAGAGATGGTCTACAAGACCTCTCCCTCCCTCTGGGAAGAGAAAGCAAGACCTGGTCTACAAACCGAGGCAAAACATAAAAGGGTCCCGAGGTCCGGGGGTAAGACTCTCAGCCAAGAACTCCGAAACCTCGAAACGAGCACAACATGCGCAATCACCGAGCACTCAATCGGTGACGTCCGAGTCTTAAGGTCGGTCAAAAATGGGGTGTCTATACTATGCTATCACTTGCAATTAGGCTTCCCTCCTAATTTTAAATTTGAATGTAAGTAACCGTTGAAACCATATCACTTTGCATCTCTTCGCTGATTCAATGCTACTCAGATCTCGTAATAACCAATACTAACTGTCATGTGTACGATCATGATCGAAGACTTGAATAGTCTTCCTGTATTACCCTTATTCTGCCACGCGTCGAATTGCAATTGGCTTATACAAAATATGTAGCCAACATGTGGCAATCACAACTGATATGTGGACTGCTAGCAATCAAAAGAAAGGATTCATGGCTGTCACCGCACACTTTATTGATGATTTATGGACATTGCAAAGTCGCATTTTGGGGTATATATTTGTAAATTTGCAAATCATTTAAAAGTTCTATCTTATTCAGTTCAATTTGCATGTTATTAATACTTATTCATGAATATCATATTTTAGTTTTATTTACGTTTCATGTCCACACACAAAAGAAGTTCTTTGTGATACTTTGCTTGAGTGTATGATGGATTGGAATATTGATAGAAAAATCTCTACTGTTACTGTTGATAATTGCTCCACAAATGATGTCATAATTACCATGTTGATGGATAAGTTGAGTAATACATTGCTTTTGTTGGGTGGTACTTTGTTTCATATGCATTGTTTTGCGCATATTTTGAATTTGATAGTGAAAGATGGATTAGATGTCATACGAGTGGGTGTGGAGAAAATTTGAGAGAGTGTAGCTTATTGGATAGCAACACCAAAAAGACAAGAAAAATTTGAAGAAACAGTCAATCAATTGCATAAGCCACATACTAAGAAATTAGGACTTGATTGTGCAACTATGTGGAATTCAACCTACTTGATGCTTCAGACTACCTTATTGTATAAGGATGTTTTTTCTCGATTGAAAATTAGAGAGCCCCAATATAAGATCGTGCCAAATGAACAAGAATGAGAGTTTGCTAGAGAGATTTGTGGGAGGTTTAAGATATTTTTTTTTCTATCACAGAATTATTTTCTGGTACTAAGTATCCCATAGCCAATGTTTGTTTCCCAACTTTATGTAAGATTAGGATGACACTGTCTCAATGACTCTATTGTGAAATTGAAGTAATTAGAACAATGACATTAAAAATGGTGGAAAAAATTGATAAATAATGATTAGTGATACGTGGTTTTATTGGAGTTGCTGTTGTACTTGATCCTAGGTATAAGATAAGTGTATTGGAGTTTTATTTTGAAAAACTTTATGGAGACAAAGCTAAAGATAAAGTTGATAGGATTTATCAGATTTGTTATGATTTGTTGCAAGAGTATCAGCACCGAGTTGGTATGGAGACCGATGTTGCTGGTGACTTTTCTATTCATCCAGAAATTGTTACAGAGACCCTTTTAGAATTTGATTTGTTTATTAGTAGAAAGAGAAGTAAAAAAGTGAAGAATATAAGATTAGAGTTGGACCATTATCTAGAAGATGATGTTTTGCCAAGAACTTCAAGTTTTGATGTTTTGAATTGGTGGAAAGCCAATGGACCAAAGTATCCGACCTTACAGGCAATAGCTAGGGGTGTTTTAGCTATTCCTGTATCCACTGTTGCTTCTAAGTCAGCATTTAGTATTAGTGGAAGGTTGGTGAGTCCACATTGTAGTAGACTTCATCCAAACACATTAGAAGCATTAATGTGTGCACAAAGTTAGTTGTGGGGTGCAGAGATGAAAGGTACTTATATTATTTCATCCAATTTACATATTATTATTTCACTTTTATATTATCATGGAATAATTTCAATACTGAATTTATATTCTTTACTTTTTAGAAAATTCAACATTGGAATTGGTGGGCTATGCGACTATATATGATGATGATGAGATCGACTCAGATGAGTTGTGTGCCACTTTTGTGTTAGTTGTCATCTTTTTTGTTTTAATTGTTAACATTTTTTACATCTTATTATTAGTATTGATTATTTGTTTTTTTCCTTTTGTTATTTAACAGGAACTCAAGTTGAAGGAGATGATGAAAGTTGTTGTATGGTTTGTATGAGTATTGGAGAAACAATGGATTTGGTTTTTTATATTGCAATGGATTTTTGTTTTTTTTTTTTTTTTTTAATTTTATTTTTGGGTAGCCTATCCCTTGCGGGTTGTGTTTGGGACTAATTTTCTCTTTGCAACTTGTTGAATTTTCTTTTGTGTGTGGGCTGCTGCACAGATGTTGTTTTGTTGTTTGTGCTATTTTGTTGAACAGGATGCTATTCTCTGCTGGACAAATTTATTGAATATTTGACTGATGCTATTTTGTTGTTTAGGATATATTGATTTGAATAGGATGCTATTCTCTGCTAGACAGATTTATTGAATAGGATACATTGATAGATGCTATTTTGTTGTTTAGGATATATTGATTTGAATAGGATGCTATTCTGCTGGACAAAGTTATTGAATAGTATTGATAGATGTTATTTTGTTGTTTACAGATAAAAAATATGTTGACAAATATGATTGAATTGAATGTTTACAAATTTTTTTAATTTGAAAATATGTTGACAAATATGTTTCAATTGGATGTTTACAAATTTTTTTAATTTGAAAATATGTTGACAAATATGTTTGAATTGGATGTTTATAGATTTTTTTTTTTAATTTGCAAATATGTTGACAAATATATTTCAATAGGATGTTTACAGATTTTTACAGATCAAAAAAAAAAAATCAGGGATTTTTCGGGGTCGGGGATCCCCGATCCCTGATCGGGGACGGGGGCGGGCGATGGGTCCCCGTCGGGGATTGGGGGCGGGGATGGGGAGTTTTGTAGCTTCGGGGATCGGGGACGGGGAGTGCGATCCCCGACCCCGTCGCCCCGCCCCGTTGCCATTCCTAACCATAAGTCTTATATTTTTATAATTAGAATTAATACAGATGATAAAGATACACAATGTAAAATACATATTTTAATATAAAAGAGATGATCACATTATTTTTTTATTCATACGATTAGCAAATTTCGAATGAAAAGGGACCAAGTATTATAAAAATTAAAATTTTAATAGTGTCTAGTATAATTATATTAAACTTGTGAAATTTATTGTGTTTTTATAAACTCTTATAAGAGATAAGTTTAATTTATCTTACTAATAGTTTTATGTTATGATAATCAATTTTGTGTAATTAAACTTATATTTGTTTAATAATTAAATTAAAGTGTAATAAAAAAGAAGATTTAGTTTAACTATAAATTGACCAATGCATCGTTGAAAAATTTATACTCGAAAGTCTTTTCTTGGTGGGCTATTTTGCCGCTGTCTTGAAATTATGAAATTTTTTGACATTTATTTTAGGGTAAATTATAAATATATTTTTGAAATTTATTTAAAGTACAGATTATTTTTATGATTCAAAAAATTATAAATATTCTCTTGTTAGAATTTTTTATTTAACAGAATTAACTAAAAAATAAAATTCATAATTATTCTCTTATATATTAATAAAAATACCTAAATTATTAATTGAAATATATTTTTAACATTATTAAAAACTATTAATTGATTTGATAATTTATTAATAAAAGGGACGATTTATTATAAAATTAAAATTTTCAAAAATAAAATATAATTTTTAAAATTATAAAAAAATAATTTATATTTTAATCAAATCTAAAAGATTATATTTTTATTTTAGAATTTCTAATACATCATAAAAATATGTATCCACACGCCGAAGGTAAAAGGTTGCCATCGAGTTTTTTTATGGTTTTCCTTTATGCCCTGTATCTTTTGCTTCAGATTCTTTCTTTTTACACTCAAGCTCATAAATTTCTTTTCATTTCAATCGAATTTTAAAAAGTGGTATTACATTTATACAAAAATTTTCTACAAAAATATTCATTCATAAACTTTTAGGGTAAAAATTTATTCACTTACTCGCACTAAACTCTTACTGGCAAGATAGGCTTTGACTTTTTCAAAACTCAAAACGAACTTTTAACACGGGCCTTCATTTATATTTTAAAAAGTAATAATTATCTGTCTAATTTTTTTTATTATTATTTGACGGTACTCATAAAAATGTTACTTTCAATACATATATCTATTAAAATTTACTTAAATGACCAAAATAATCCAAAATTAAGTATCAAATAAAAAGTAAATAGAATGTAACCAAAATCACTTAAATATCATTCTTTTGGCATTTTTAGTTGTAAAATTACTAATTTAGTTCTCATAATTCAATTTATAAACTAAATCATTTTCGATAGATAAAATTGCTAATCAATTTTTCTCATGCGCCTCTCCGTGGATTTCGTTGCTAGGGATCCAATTTTGCTATGGGCAAGACAAAAGCAAAATCCTCGCGCCTCCTATCCCCCTCTGGAGTTTGTCCATTAATAGCATAATGAGGCAAGTCTTCGTTGTGTGCCATTGAACTTAGTTGAAGTAGAACTCAATCAAAAGGTATGCTCTCTATGATAATTCCCACAGACGGCGCCAATTGATCAACATGATTTTCTCCTATAATCCTATTGATCAAGTTTGCATTCCTTCAAATGTTGTCGCTTTGCTACTTGAAAACACAAACGTGAGCTAACCGATAGGTGTGTGTCAGAAACTTCTCCAACGCCTGAGTTAGCAGATAGACAATAGACACAAAAGCTCTATGTATTTGAGAGTAAGAATTGCAATACCTCTTCATAGGTTCTGTTATGAGCTTTTATAGATTCCGCCACGCACATTCCTAGTAGGACTCTAACTCTTCTTATTAGAGCCCTCCTAGGAATCACTTTCCCACAGGATATCCTGATAACACCTTATTCACTACCAACCAAGTGAGATGGTCAAAACCTTGTACTTTGGCTGTCGCCGTAGCAAATCGATCTAACTAACTAGTGAGGTACCGAATTGAACCTAGCTCGACTTCCTTACCGAAGTCACTCCGGTCCATTAATGATCCTTCGACCGATTCACTGTAGACTGAGTGTATACGGCCCAGAACTGGGCTATTTAAACCCCTATTTCGGCCCACTGTTTAGCCCAACCCTAAGACAATTTCGCATAGCTCAGTGGCGAGTAGGTCGAGTATGCAATTCATCTTGGTCCATTTAGGCCACACAAATTATCCTCTCAATTGCCCCTTAATTCCATCCGCGAAGTGTGATTCGGATTAACCAATTTAAGCCGAGCTAAGAATGTTCGTTTTGACCGAGCTAAAACATTCGATCGGTCCCTCCGACTGTTTGGTTCTCAGAAGTCTTCTGGCGTTCTATATGATTGACAGCACTGACACTACGCCGCATTTTTGACACGTGTCACCCCACTACTGGCCCCGTACAACCAGAACAGCCATCACGCATTACTCCCAAATAATTTTGAATGATGGCACCCTTTTATCCTCTATATATACCATTAACGCACTTCTATTGTTTGTCTACTATTCATCTATACTCGTACTCTGAGCATCCTACCTTCCATTGTCTACGCTCGAGCTACTCCTCGCCTCCTCGCGCTCGCCGCTATTGCTGGAACGCCTACTTCTGATTTGGAATCTGATTGCCTAACTCTTAAGTTTCCTTTTCTTGTCAGCGTCGTTCATGAATGTTTATCATGTTCATTACGCTTTTTTCATTCTTTGAGTTGTTAAACCCAACACTGACGCTTCAAAACACTACTATTGAATGCTAATCCAAAAGAAAATATATAAACAATAGTTGTGGAAATATATTAGTGCCACAAAATAACCTGTATCTTCATGGTTAGAAATGAACCTCTAACAGATGGGGTAAAACCCATGCAAAACCAGTGAGTTTAATCCAAATTAACACAATAACTGAACTAAAAACATGTTTGTGACCCATGACGATCGAGCTACGGTTGGTTAGTCATTCCTTAAGTGGATCTCACCGAACTAGGACCCGCACTAGAGAGTGTGACTGGGTTAACACCTTGCCCCTAATATGAACCGAGCTAAAACCTTGCCCTTTCTCTCCTCAGGGCCGGGCTAAAACCTTGCCTTTTCTTTAGTCGGGCTACACGCCGCACACACTCTCTTGGCCGAACAAACTACAAACTAATTTGCACTGTTGCCTTAGCCCGGTTACCACCTGGCCATAACACATTCTATGTTCTTCGCTGTGCAAACTTGACTAGATTATTCAGGCACACCATTCACTTGCCCCTTGATGGCACCGCTCGACTGGGTACTGTTTTGATCATACCACCACCGAGCTAAAGGGCTGAACAAAATTTTCTTTTTCAACCTAATTTAAGGCCATGGGAAAATACAGATTTATGGTGAGCTCACCAGGTGCCATGGCTGAATTCCGCAGGGACTACAACATTTCAGATGACGTCCCCTTCTCCCTAGGCAAGCTAGACACCATTCCCTGGGGCAAGCCAGGATTCGTGCCCTTCTCCTTACTGTCCATCGTAGAGGGTGGACTTCGGTTCCCAGTCCAATATTTTATTTGCGAGTTCCCTAGACAGACCAATCTATGCCCCCACCCAAGTATCCACTAACACCTATAGGATTATAAATGGAATCGCCGAGCTAAATCATCATCTCGGCCTCAACCACGGATTGGCCAAGATTTTTCACCAATACTCGCTTGGTCAAAATGATGACAGTTGGGTTCACTACCTCAGAATTAGAAAGGGCTGAAAATCGTTAAATGCACGCCAAACAAAAATCTAAACGACGACGATTTTCTCTGGGTCTTTGGCAACTTTGAAGACCAAGAAGCCCAAATACCAGGCTACAATATCAACTGGAATAAAGGGACACCCGTTAAGAATAGCTCGGTTCTTCTAAGAACTTGTACCATTACTTAGCCGTGTTAACACTTGTACTTTTTGCGTATCTAAATCGATTGAAAGCAGACTATGCCTACACCAACGCCAACCAAGCCACACTATGAGCTGCCCTATGGTACCGTCACCGCGACTGGACTGAGCTATTAAGAGTAAAACCAACTTATCGCTATAACAACAAGAGAAAAAGAAAAGTTGCAAACTTCTTGCTTAAGTTTTCACCTGAACCTGATCTTAACCTCCGCCAAATCAACCTTATTCCCCTCACAGAAGAGCAAGAGATGCCCAAAAGGCGAGTTGTTTGTGCCCTCATCACCGAGAAAGCCTCTGCTTCAAACGTCGAGGTTCAGATCGAGCTACCCCCCACTAGTCAACCACGTGAGACCGTCGTCGCCCTCTCATGCACCTGGGCTACCTCATCTCGACCCAACAAGAGGCCACGTACTTCGACTACCCAACTGTAACGGTTGGTAGATGAGGAAGAGGCTGAGCTACCGACAACCCAACATTCTCAAGGTGGCCGCCACTCCGGCCGTGCTGGCTCATCTTCTCCCCCGGTGTGGGCACCAGCTGTGACCTTCAAAGGTTATGTTGTAACCACAACCGACTTAGTGGCCGCTGAAAAAGACCACCAGCTGGCCTTCAGCTTATCTAAAAGCCTGTGCCTTCTAGCCGACATGGAAAAACATGAATACCCGACTGAGCTCAAGGCGATTCAGTTTGCCACTAACTATTTTAACC
Organism: Camellia sinensis; assembly: GCF_004153795.1. NCBI lineage: Eukaryota > Viridiplantae > Streptophyta > Magnoliopsida > Ericales > Theaceae > Camellia > Camellia sinensis. Next base: position 1,591,411 of record NW_021025068.1, on the reverse strand, counting down.
AAGATCATCCGATTACAAGTTATAATTGATCTTTTTAGTAACAAGTTAAAATGCAAAAATTATCTAGAATTACGTATAGATGCCTTTACCCAAATTTCGTAATTTATCAAGGTCGCTTAATATATTTCAAGATGTACAAATCAATACAATTCAAACTATACTAATAAGTTCATATTTAATTCTTTGTACCTTAACTCCACCACTTCGGCCCTTCACTTCCGGCCTACACATATATCCCATGTGCCTTCCGTATACTTAACACCGCTTCGAAGCCAAACTTGCAAGGGGATATCGTCCCGAGTTTGATCCACACTCCTCAGATGGTTAGCATATACGTAAGCGCGTAAATCAAAGCACTTGTTTACTCCTAAAAACGAGGCAACAATATATATACACAATCTCTCATCTACTCATGAGAACAAACATAGCAACGCCAAGCCTAAGGCATTCAAATAAATCTCGTAATCCTCACATTTTTTTTATACACTATTTCTCACTTTCTCACCAACACTCAAATAAAACAACAATCTATGGAGTCATGGTGGAGTATTCGGAATTTATTTATGGGTTCTAAGTTTATTTTAATTTCGTATATCCATGAGTGTGATTACAATCATAAAATAAATACATGTAAAAACCCTAAACCTTACATACACATCTAACCAACTAATGAAATCAATCCATCATCTACACGCAAATACAAAATCAAACCAACATCAAATAAATAAAAACAACGAATTAAACATAAATCAAGGGAAGTGGGTTTTGTACTCATAATTATTTTTTGAAGATCAACGAGTTAATAGAAAAATTAATAAAACCCCCAAAATAAAACGCTAACCCTTTTTTTCCTTTCATTTTCTTTTCTGCATCTCTTTTCACATCACACACAACACTCTCTGTTTTTTTTGATTAATCTCTTTCTTTGTTTTCTTATTATCTTAGTGAGCCTCTATACCTAATTGACATATTATATTATATTATACAAATAAATCATAAATACAACATATATACATACAAATATTCATATAAGATCAATATATTATATATATATATATATATAATATAAATATTTGAATTAATTATATATAATTAAATATCACATTAAATTAATTAAAAATCACATTAAATTCTCATGTATCTACACAATTAATAAAGCCAAAAAATAAATAAAGTAATAATAATAAATAATGACTTACGAATAATTAAAGGCACTACAATATACACACCTCAAAAGAATCTCGTCCCGAGATTTGATAGGAGAGAGTACTAAACAAAAAGCTCTGAGTGCATATGCCGAACTTTCTCTTTCAATTCCGAAGTGATATCATTCTCATCTTTGCTCCATTGCACTTTCACCAAGTTCACTTTCTTGCGCCGCAACTGCTTTATATCCTGATCTAGAATAGTAACCAGCCGCATCACATACGTTAGATCATCACTAATCTCCAACTCTTCTGGTGATACTACTTAGGAAGGGTCTTGCACACACTTCCGCAATAAAGATACATGGAACACGTTGTGAATCATAGCCAAAGCAGGTGGCAAGGCTAATTTGTAAGCCATATTACCAATCCTCTCAGTGATCTAGTATGATCTCATAAATCTAGGTGCCAACTTTCCCTTCTTTCCGAATCACATGATACCCTTCATCGGCGAGACCTTCAAAAACACAAAATTTCCAACATTCAACTCAACCCCCTTACGTTTTCAATCAACGTAACTATTTTGACGACTCTGTGCAGTCTTAATATGTTCCCGAATAATGTTCACCTTCTTTGTAGTCTCTTTCACCAACTATGGCCCTAACAACGGCGCATCTCCTATCTCTATCCAACATGCAGGTGATCGATATGGCTTCTCATACAAAGCCTCAAAAGGTGCCATCCCGATAGTGGAGTGATAACTATTATTATAAGCAAACTCCACCAATGGCCAATGTTCTTCCTAACTACCACCAAGATCAAGGACACAAGCTTTCAACATATCTTCCAAGTTTTGATTTACCCGCTCAGTCTGCCTATCCGTCTGAAGATGATAAGCCATGCTCAAGTCTAACCTAGCACCCAAAGCATGCTGAAAACTCTCACAAAACTCTGCTACAAATAGCGGATCACAATCCAAAACTACAGAAACTGCTACGCCATGAAGTCGCACCATCTCCCGAATATACAGCCTAGCTAGTTTATCTGTAGTTCGATGAACACTGATAGGAATAAAATGAGCAGACTTGGTGAGTCGATCCATGATCATCCAAATAGATTCATTGCCTCGCTTAGACCGCGGCAATCCATCCACGAAGTCCATAGAGATGTACTCTTATTTCCAAGTAGGGATCTCGAGAGGCTGTAAAAGTCCAAATGGTCGTTGGTGTTCTACCTTAACCTGTTGACACACATAACATCAAGAAACATACTCTCATACGTCCTTCTTCATACTTTCCCACCAAAACGTCCTCTTCAGGTCATGATACATCTTAGTTCCACCAGGGTGAATGGTATATTGAGACTTATTGGCATCATCCATAATCTCTTTTCTCCATTCAACAATGTTAGGTACAAACAACCTGCTCCTGAATCGCAATCTCCCATTTGAGTCCACAGACCAATCAGTAGGACAATTATTGATCAAATCCACTACAAAGTCATCGAGCTTGCTGACAAGAAACCCATTTAAATACAACATTTGACGAAGTGTACCCGGTAACGTCAGCTGCACGGTCAAACTACCAGTGTATGCCCTCTCGACACTCTCTATTGGTTGAACATTATGTATCAAAACTAGCTCCAAAGACTTTCATTCTTGAATCATCAAAGAAGCTATAATCCCATATTGTTGAGTAAGTGCATCTGCGACCACATTTCCTTTCTCCGAGTGGTAAAGGATCTCGAAATCATAACTACTGATGAATTCAACCCACATTTGTTGCCTCATGTTCAACTCTTTTTGAGAAAAAAGATATTTGAGGCTCTTGTGATCTGTGTACAACTCAAAGCACTCCCCAAACAAGTAGTGTCGCCACACTTTCAATGCAAAAACAACTGCTGCCAGCTTTAAGTCATCAGTAGGGTATCGTCTCTCATGAGATTTTAACTGTCGTGAGGCATAAGATACAACCTTCTGATGCTGAATCAACACACATCCCAACCTAGTTCCACTCGCATCAATAAGCACTACTAACTTTTTCCCTTGTACTAGTATTGTTAACACTAGAGCTGTAGTCAAACGCTGCTTTAACTCCTGGAAAGCTCTCTCGCAATCATCTGTCCATACAAACTTCACATTTTTGTGGGTCAAATAGGTCATGGGTGCTGTAATAGTGGAAAAATTTTCTATAAATCTCCTATAATAACCAGCTAGTCCTAAAAACACTTCTCACCTCTGAAGCGTTTGTGGGCTGCTTCCATTATTTGACTGCAACAACTTTCTGAGGATTTACCACTACCCCCTGATTGGACATAACATGTCTAAAAAACCGAACTTCTTTCTCTCAAAAGTGGCACTTACTGAACTTAGCGTCTAACTGTTGCTCCCTCAAAGTCTGTAACACAACTTTAAAGTGTTCTCTGTGTTCTTCCTCATTCTTAGAATACACCAGGATATCATCTACAAAGATAATCACAAATTTATCTGCATACGGTTGAAAAATTTTGTTCATTAAGTCCATGAAACAGGCAGGAGCATTTGTCAAACCAAAAGGCATTATAGGAAATTCGTACAACTTATACCGGGTCCGAAAAGCAGTAAGCGGTATACTTTCCTCTGATACACCATCTGATGGTAACCCGTTTTGAGATCAAACTAAGAGAACACGGTTTCCCTATTCAACTGATCAAACAAGTCATCAATTCTAGGTAGCCGATACTTGTTCTTAATAGTCACCTTATTTAGCTCTCTGTAATCTATGCACATGCGGAAAATGCCATCTTTTTTGGAGATAAAGATCGCAGGTGCTCCCCATGGGGAGTTACTTGAACGTATGAACCCTTCTTGAAGCATCTCTTCCAGTTGCTTCTTCATCTTTAGAAGCTCTTTAGGCGTCATTCTGTATGCCACCTTAGAAATCGGTGCAGTTCCCGCACTAAGTCAATACAAAATTCTACTACTCGTCAAGGTGGAGGTCCAAGTATCTCCTGAAATACATCCTCAAACCCACATACCACATCTACCTCACTAATATCCTGCTTACGGATTTCTACCGAGCACAAAAAACTAGTCATCACTGACTTTCATCTATCGTTATAAGTGTGGGTATGCCGTAGCATACCAGGAATATCTATATTCACAATCCTTCCAGCATAATCTAGAGTCACAAAGTGTTTTCGTAGCCATTCCATACCCAAAATAATTACAAACCTCTCAAACCCTAACATAATTAGGTCCGCATACAAGACTTTGTCTACAAAGTCAATCTCAAAATCTTTACACATCTCATAAAGAGTAACTGCCCCTCCTAAAGGGGTCTCAACACGAATAGGTCTAGATAATGAGGTAGTTACAAGGTATTCTCTTTCTACAAATTGACTAGATATGAAAGAATGAGAGGCACCAGTATCAAAAAGTACTCTAATGGGTTCTTGAAAAAGATTAAAGGTACCTTGCAACAATCACCTTCAAGTTAAACACACAAAAATAATTCGTTCATAAATACTTAGAATAAATTCTATCACCAAACTAAACCAGCTAACCCAATTTTTCAACTTTACATTATTTAAGTTATTTTGACTAGTTGTTGTTACTTTAATGTTGGAGGTATTAGATAGTTATGAATTTATGGTGGATGGTTTGGTTGGCATTTTGTTAGTTTTTTTAATCCTTCGTAATCTTTTGAGCATGGAAATTTACTTAAACCTTATAGAGACGAGAACATTTAGATTTTGCTTCACCCCTAGGATTTGGATGATGGAATATTGATTGGGATTTAGTCCTAATTTAATATTTAATTGTCCAAATTTTCGGACGTGATAGTTTGGTATCAGAGCCGACTCTCTGGATGTGGGCCCCTGGCGTTTCTCGATACATGTGGGCGGGCTTGTGAGTTGGCAAGCTACTGCATGAGGATGTGTAACCCTAATTTAGATTGGTTCCTTGTCAGTAAGCTCGATGATCTTGTAGTGGATTTGATCAATAATTGTCCCACTAATTGGTCTGTGGACTTAATGGGGGATTGCTATTCAGAGGCAGGTTGTGTGTATCTAACATTGTTGAATTGAGGAAAGAGATTATGGATGATGCCCATAAGTCTCGATATACCATTCACCCTATTGGGACTAAGATGTATCATGACTTGAAGAGGACGTTTTGGTGGTAAGGCTAATTTGTAAGCCACATTACCAATCCTTTCAGTAATCTCGTATGGTCCTACAAATCTAGGTGTTAACTTTCCCTTCTTTCCGAACCGCATGATATCCTTTATCGGCGAGACCTTCAAAAACACAAAATCTCCAACATTCAACTTAACCCCTTACGTTTTCTATCAGCGTGACTCTTCTGACAACTCTGTACAGTCTTAATACATTCCCGAATAATATTCACCTTCTTTGTAGTCTCTTTCACCAACTCTGGCCCTAACAATGGCGCATTTCCTACCTTCATCTAACAAGCAGGTGATCGACATGGCTTCCCATACAATGCTTTAAAAGGTGCCATCTTGATACTGGAGTGATAACTATTATTATAAACAAACTCTATCAATGGCAAGTGTTCTTCCCAACTACCACCAAGATCGAGGACACAAGCTCTCAATATATCTTCTAAGATATGATTTACCCACTTAGTCAGCCCATCCGTCTGAGAATGATAAGCCATGCTCAAGTCTAACCTAGCAGCCAAAGCATGCTGAAAACTCTCACAAAACTCTGCCATAAACAACGGATCACGATCCAAAACTATAGAAACTGGTGCATCATGAAGTCACACCACTTCCCGAATACACAGCCTAGCTAGTTTATCCGTAGTTCGGTGAACACTGATAGGAATAAAATGAGCAGACTTGGTGAGTCGATCCACTATCACCCAAATAGATTCATTGCCTCACTTAGATTGCGGCAATCCATCCACGAAGTCCATAGAGATGAGTGCTGATCGGCGAGTTCATTGTATAATTGGTCTAGTGGTCGAGTTGACGTTAAGTTGATGACAGATGAAGTTTGGATCAATGCCAAGCATGTCATATGACGTCCAGGTAAACACTTTGATGTTAAAGATCAAGAATTTCATTATCTCTATTCTCTCGGTGTTGGACAGAAATGAGCCAAGCAAAAATAACTGCTCTAGGATGTTTTCATCTATTTTTTACCTCCACCAGATCTTCTACTACATTTTTTTCGGCTGCCTTGCCGACATTTGCGAACAGCTCGTTACTTTCTGGTTCCTTTACCATCTCCACGAACCTTTTGGCAGCTCGGCTGCCGTTCAAAGTCACGAAGCATTGCTTGGACATGATTTGGTCTCCTAAGATTTCTTTAATCATTCTAGCTTTGTTAGGGAATCGCATCACTTGATGGTAGGTTGATGCTATTGCTCTCATGGCATGCAACCATGCTCTCCTTAGAATAATGTTGTAAGTAGAAGGGACTTTCAACATCTAGAATTCCACTTGCTTTGTCATTGTCCCAGCTTTGATAGGCAAAATTATCTTGCCAATCGGCCATTCTGGCATAAAGTTGAACCCGACCAAGGGAGATGTCACAGGTGCTAAATATTTGTCCTCCAATTTGAGTTGTTTGAAGGTCTCCTAATACATTATCTCGTACGAGCTCCCTTGGTCTATCAAGATCCTCTTGATGTCAAAATTTTTGAATAGAGTGACCACGAGTGTGTCGTTGTGAGGGCTTTACAACCTTGCTAAGCCCCTGTCAAAGAAGGTGATGACGTTTTTTGCTTCCATCTTCCTTTTTTTCACAGTTGGTTGTACACTCACTACTTCCTTTATGTGCTCTGCCTTTTTGATCATTCATCTAAGCTCGCAGACCCGCTCAAGCTCGATGACCCCATGTATCACGTTGATTACGCCTTGAGGTGGATCTTTGACTGGTATTCTATCTGGTCCATTGCGGTTTTGGGGAGCTGGCCGAGCTCCTCCTTCAATGTATTGGTCTAAGTGGCCCGTGACTACCAACTCTTCCAGATACTACCACAGTGGCATGCAATTTTTAATTCGGTGCCCTATTTCATCATGGAAAGTGCACCGATATCTATCATCATAGCCTCTTTACGCTTCACCCAACTTGGCTGGCAGTCGAACGAAGGGTTCGTCGCGTATCTCGCTAATAATTCGGTAGATACACTTCTTAAACATCATGATGATGGTGGTACAGACTCTTAACCCCCTTGTCTGGCAGTCATCGCCGTTTGGTCGTCCGTCTGGACCATTTTTGTTTCAGTCAATCCTCCTGGCCGACCGTGTGAACTTTTGTCGTAGGCTTTTTGTCTGACATCGTTGTTGTGGTAGACTTTTCCTTGATGTGAGCGATATCTTCGTTTACCTTGATGTGCTGGTGCACTCTCTCTATCAGGGCTTCTATTAGGAGGGGTGGTGTCATTGTCATTGAATCCCTCAATTTATGGCCCATCGGCAAACCCTGTCTATACTGCACGATAGCTAGGTTGGTGGGGGCAATCGCCTATCTCGTTGAAGGTCTCCCAATACCTGTTACTGTAAGCCTTCAACGTTTCTTTCTCGCCCATGTCAATGGTGAGCAGCTAGCCTATCTCAACTGGAGTTTTGGTGTTTGTCTTGAACCTGGTCACAAACGTTTCCACTAGTTGTGCCCATTTCGGTAACCTCTCAAACCAAGTCAAGCCCAGGTCACCTAAGCTCGATGGAAACCAGATACACATTAGAGTCTCATTCCGTCGATGTATGGCCATAACCTGGAGAAAGTTGCTCAAGTGCATGTAAAGGTCTGACTTCCCTTCATAAGTTGTGAACTTAGGCTAGTGGAAGCCCTAGGGTAATGGTGCGTTCTTTATCGTTGGAACGAACGACAATCTTTGCAACCTTGCTAACGCTTTGTCTGCTGGTTCGTAAGTAAGACGCAACATTGGCATTCCAACCTCGACACTTCCATGTGTCCGAGGAGATAGCCGTTGTAAAGGAGAGACCCTTTGGGGGTTGCATGCCTGGTCGTCTTCTCTCATTCGAGCCTTTTCTTCTAGTACGGTCTGCAAGTTCGCTGACCTAGGCAACTCGGTGTGCTCAGAAATGGTTTGATGCATATGTGAGGGTCGATAATTGCTTCCCTACGTATAAAGACCTTTTAGTCATCGTTCTCTCAGACCTAGAGTGTGACAACCCTCACTTCTGATTAGCATTAAATTGTGTTTTAGCATGATAAGTAATTGATTAGGATGAAATCCTAATTTGTTTGTGTGAGTGTGTTGCTTAGAATGCATTTCTATTTGTTTGTTACTGAATGATCTGTTCATGTTTTAGGTTTCGAATCGCGAATTGAAAACCTTATCGACGACCGAATCAGAAATTGATTAGTGTTATATGTTAATTAGGAATTATATGCTTTTATGGTAGGTTTAATTAGAATTTGATTTGGAATGATTGAATTAGAATAAATAAAGTTAAATTACATTAGTTTGAATTTATTACATTGTTGCCATTAGTGGGCACTTTCTAAGCCATTAGTTGATTTCATGTTTGGCACTATCATTTTACCATTTCCTCAAGACCCAAACGTAAGAGAGAGAGAGAGAGAGAGAGAGAGAATTGGGAGAAGAAATTGAGTTCATTTAGATTGGCTTGAAACTTGGGAGAAATTGAAGAAGGCTTGAGAGATTAGGCTCCTACACTTGGAATTCAAGACTTAAGGTAGGAAATTCATCCTCTCAATTGTGAATTTAAGTTGTTACATGCATGGTTCATGGAAGAATTGGTGATTAGAGTCTAGAATTAGTTTAAAATGTGGTATTGAGAAGCAATGTGTGCATGCATGTCCATATCATTGAGTTTTGAGGTCATTTTCACAAGAATTTCCACATACATGTTCATGTTTTGGTTATATTCTAGAAATCCACCATGTTTTTGAGCTCAATCTTGCATTTGGTCATGTTTGGAGCATTGGAGTTCATAGGGACTCATGCATGTTATGTTCTTGCATTGTTCTTCATGTTTACATTGAAAATTGTGTTTAATTGTCACACCTTTGGGCTTGATTTTATGAAATGATTTTTAAAACATGTTGTATTATGAGTTTCTAAGTGTTTTCCAGATAATTGGCCCAGAAAAATCGAATTTGAAACTTTAGAGGTTGAGTTTTGTGCTTGAGGATCAATCTGAAAATTCCAGATTTTTGATCTACGCTCGAGCGGGGAACTTTAAGCTCGAGCGTACACCCTGAGTACATGCACTTCCGCTCGAGCGTCGAGGGTCACGCTCGAGCATGAAATGCATATGCCCAGAATTTCTTGTGTTTTGCAATCCGCTCAAGCGAGGTAATCTGCGCTCGAGCGAGGGTCTGAGTCTCACGCTCGATCGTGGGTCGAGCGTCCATCGAGCGTGAAAAACATGCAACTAGTACTTTTTCATGAGTTTGCAGTCTGCTCGAGCGAGGGAAGTCACGCTCGAGCGGAGCTTCATTGTCTGCATGTCCGCTCAAGCGGAGATATCCACGCTCGAGCGAGACCCCTGCTTTCAGCAAATTTTGAAAAGTGTTTTAAAGTACATTTTTGCATCCTCATTCCATCCTAGGCATTCCTAGACCAAGTTTAAGGCATTTTAATGAGGGTAACGTTATAGAACCATACCAAATTAAGTTAAGGGGCTAAGTTATTAATCCCAAGTGTGTAACTTAGTGTGTTTTCGTTCTGCAACTGAGTAAGGTTAGCACCCAGGGACGTTGACTAGCCTGTCTATAGCCCAGTAATCTGTGAGTAACAATGTTGTAAAGATATGTTCAATTCTAATTATTTTCTGAACGATTAACTGTACTTCTTTCTGAAGTAACATTGTTTATTGAATAAATGTTTGTCCTATTTGTAAACTGTACTCGTGGCATCCATAGCAACTTATTGTTACTGCTACTGTTACAGAGATCTCTGTCAGTTTTAATGTTAAGAACTACTACTGTTTACTGTTTTGATGGCCATCAACTGACTGTTCGGTCTATTAAGACCTACTATACTGTTTTGCTATTGGACGTACCGCGTATGACTGTTATGATGTCTAAATGACTGATATGACATGAAATATGAGCCACTGATTGAATAACTGAGTTACTGATGCAAATGACTGTTTTAATTAATGAAATGACATTCATTCTTAACCCCTTTACGCATTCTTTATTCACTGGGCTTTAGCTCACTGTTTATATATGTATGTAGGTGGCCAGGCACCGGACCGAAGCTAGGAGCGTCAAGTTAAGCTCTTGTTTTGTCAAGCCAACCATTGTACCTCACTTCGAGGTTCCGAGTCCGTTCAAGCTAATGTTGTTTTTGGGTGTCTCAGAATCACCCTTTTGCCTCTGTTTTGTAATAAATGTTTAAGACTTTTGACTGTATAGTTATGGTAAAGGGATTGGATCCTAACATGTGTGTTATATGTATCCGATATGTATATATGTTATGGTTATGAATGTGGACTAGTCCATGAAAGCCTTTTTCCATTCAGATTTCCACAACTCATTGAACATCTTTTATTTACTGTTTGGCTTCCGCCAATCCCTTACTCTGTACTATTGTTATTATTATTAAACAGGTCTTTGGTAATCACGGATTACTGGCCGGTTACGATACTAAACCCTTAGGGGCGGGTTTAGGTCGTGACATAGAGTAACAAGTCTTACAGGTTCTTGATTATGTGTCGCCCGTCTTGAGGCTTCTGCTTTTAGATTGCGATGGTGTGACTCACCTGTCGCGATCCCTTGAGTGGCGAAAACGTGTTCTACTTTTGCAAATGTCTTCTCCTTTCACCATTTTGCCTTTCATCTGGTGCTTCATGATCTCCATGTCAACTCTCATTCTCCTTATTAATTCGTCTTACTCCTTTACACGATCCTCCAGAACTTGGGAATCCACTATTTGCCTCTGTCCCTTTGGGCTTTGAGAGCGACGAGGACTTGAGCCTTGTTTTTCTCGCGCGCCTCTCCGTGGGTTTCGTCGCTGGAGATCTAATTCTGCCATAGACGGGACAAAAAGCAAATCCTCTCGCCTTCTGTCCCCCTTTGGAGTTTATCCATCAATAGTAGAATGAGGCAATTCTTTGTTGTACGCCATTGAACTTAGTTGAAGTAAAACACAATCAAAAGGTTTGTTCTCTGTGATAATTTTCACAGATGATGCCAATTGTATAAGCACGGAATAATCTTCTCGTATAATCATGTTGATCAAGTTTGCACTCCTTCAAACGTCATCACTTTGCTACCTAAAAACACAAACGTGAGCTAGCCGGCAGGTGTGTGCCAGAAACCTCTTTGTTGCCTAAGTCAGCAAATTGATAATAGACACAAAAGTTCTGTGTATTTAAGAGTAAGAATTGCAATACCTCTCCATAGGTTCTGTTTTGAGCTTTTATAGATTCCGCCAAGCACATTCCTAGTAGCATTCTAACTTTCCTCATTAGAGCCCTCCTAGGAATCACTTTCCCACAGGATAATGCCTATCTCGATAACACCCTACTCACTACTAACCAAGTGAGATGGTCAAAACTTCATACTTCGACTGTCGCTGCAGCAAACCGAGCTACTAACTGGTGAGGTGCTGAGTTGAACCTAGCTCGGCCTCCTTAGCGAAGTCACTCTGGTCCATTAATGATCCTTCAACCAATTCACTGATGACTGAACTAGAGCCCAGGCAACCCAAAATCGGGCTATTTAAACCCTTATCTCGGCCCACTGTTCGGCCCAACCCTAAGACAATTTCGCATAGCTCGGTGGAGCATGTAATTCATCTCGGTCCATTTGGGCCACACAAATTATCCTCTCAAGGATAATGTCATTTGATACTCTAACTTGATAGTCATTCGTTAAAATAGTAGGACTCAAACTTTGTATTGAGTTATTAGAGAACAAATTGACTAAATAATATAAAACAATACTTCACGATCACGTAATAAAACAATACTTCACGATCACTAAATGATATAAAACAATACTTCACGATCACTAAATAATCACTCTAACCACATGCACCTTCTCTTGATTTTCCTCACTCTCATCAATTCTTATAAAAAGAAAATCTCGTCATCATCATCACAAATCAACACAAAGATTCAAAGACATATTCAGTGATTAATTTATCACTGATAGACACATTCACATAAATTCCTCATTGACTGTTTGTTAAAAAATTATAAAAAGAAAATTTTGTCATCATCGTTACAAATCAATATAAAGATTCGAAGACATATTCAGTGATAAATTTATCACTAATAAACACATTCATTAATAAATTTTTCATTAACTTTTTGTTAAAAAATTACAAAAAGAAAATCTCATCATCTTCGTAACAAATCAACACAAGATTCAAAGACATATATCAGTGATAAATTTATTAAACCCTTGTTAGCAAAAGATTTGGTTTGAGAGAAATAAAGAGAGAGATGCGAGATTTGGAGAATTAATGTTGCTTGTAGTCGTTTGGAGTTGATTTCATAGTAAAAACAACTAGATCAATGTAGATCTAGGATGGAGTATAGATTGACGATGGCATAGTGTAAATTGACGATGGTGAAGGTGGTTGGTAAATAGTGGCGGTGAATCGAAGCTGGTAAAGTATAGATCGGCAATGTTGGAGATGGTTGGTGAACGATGGTGGTGGTAGTGGCTGGGGGAGGGGGGGGGGGGGAGGGGGAGAAAAAAAAAAAAAAAAAAAAAAAAAAAAAAAAAAAAAAAAAAAAAAAGAAGAAGAAGAAGAGAAAAATGAAGATTTTTTATTAAAAAATGACACTGGCGTTTTTTTAGTCCAGATCAAATTAATAGGTATTGTTGGACTCATGGGGTCTATTACGGATTCTGTTTCGATAATTCGAACCGTAATGTGTAGAACTCGTTAAATACTATATGTCTGTGAAAAATCATGTTGATTGAATATTGATAGCTATGTGATTAAATCAATTTTGTATAAACAAAAAATGAACGGTGAAAAAATAAATAATTGACAGAAAACTGATCCGATGAGATAGTTATCGATATCTGATCAACGTGATTTTTTACATGCGTATAGTATTTGGTGAGTTCTACACATTGAACGGTTCAAATTATCGAAACAGAATCCGTAATAAACCTCCATGGTTCCAGCAACACCCTCCGATCTAATCTAAGACTGGAGGGAAAGCTGAGCCTAAAAAAATTCATCTTTTGTAATTATTTAGTCAATTTTTCAATCTTTTTGTATTGTGATTCTTTTTCGGCTGCAAGAGCTGTGTTGGCAGGTGAGGAAGTGCTGCAGGACAACCAATTTCTAGAAGAATTTTGATTCTAGTGAACTTCTTTTACAAATAAAAATTGGCCAGTGGTGTTGTGGCAAAGCAAAGTCATGCGAATAAGTTGACTAGCTTGAGACACATTTCTTTGGAATATATGATCTTTTTCTTTTTTCTGTTTTCAAACTAGGCAGCTTTGCAATTGCAATGGACCCCTATTTCTTGGTCCCACTTCAATGAAATAAGACATTGATTTCATATTTGTAACTGGGGAAAAATGTATTGAGAGAAATAATGGGTCTTTTGATATAATTTTTTACAAATTAAAAGTTGATAATCAGATAATAAAAAAGTGTATCTAGGACACAAAATTCCTGTTTAAGCGGGGTTTAATAATCAGACAATAAAAACTAATAACTATTTTTTCAATTTATTCAAATTATTTTTATTTCAGAAATTATAAGTATAAATTATACCAAACATTTTATACAATTTTTTAAAATTTTAAAAAAAAGTTATGAGTAGCCCCATGGACTGCACCAAACAGGAGAAATATAAGGAGAATGAAAATTTGGATTATTTGAACTGTCATTTTCTTTCTTTTCTTTTTCAGGCCAAAATAACTATTGATGAAAATAGTTTTGATATTAATATTTGTGTTACACATCTTTACTTTTGTATTTACAGCAACATGACGTGTTCACTTACGTATAAATATATGAGTCGTGTAATTCTAATCTAATAATTAAATTTATTTTTTAAATTTAACGATGGGATAATTTATTAGAATATTTCTCTCTAATCTATTCTCTAACCATCGATTAATCATTTATTTTACATGTCACTAATATTAAAAATAAGTTTAAAAAATGAACTTCTATATTATTTTCTTAAACATATTTATAAATCTTTTCCTTATCAATTGCTGATGAAAGGTGTGCACACGTAATGCATGTTAATAATAAAAATTAATAAAATGATATATAAACCTACTTTTTAAATATATTTTTTAGATTCAATGACGTGGAAGCAAAATAATTAATTAATAATTAGTGAAAATAAGAGAGATAATTAATTACTTTAGATAATTTACTTGATTATCACATCATTAAAGAAAAGGGCTTGGACTGTCTCCAGTTTAAATTTGGGACAGTTTGGTCCAGTTCGGCCCATTGAGCCCACTTTTGGGCCCTTTTTCGATAATCCGAATCGTTCATATTTTAGGGCTTATTGAGTACATTATTCCTGTAAAAAATCGCATAAATCGGATAACATATGTATTCGGATAACTTTTGTCTAAAAAATATAGATGGTCAAAAATTTAATGATTCATAAAAAAAAATGATCCGAATACATAGTATCCGTTATCCGATCGACATGATTGTTTACAGGGATAATGTACCTAACAAATCCTAAAATGTAAACGATTCGAATTATCAAAAAAGGCCCAAAATCGGCCCAATGGGCCGGACTAGGGCTGTCAATGGATCGGATTTAATCCGAATACGACCCAAATCCGATCCGATAATCCGAACATGTTTACAAAAAAAATCCGAACCGATAATCCAATAATCCGAATCCGTTTAATTCGTTTATTAAACGGATTGAATATGCAAAAATCCGATCCGACCCGATAATCCGATAATCCGATAATTCGATCCGACTATTCTCAATTTGAATGAAAAAACATAAAATGAAAAAAAAAAATCAAATTATATAAAATTGTAGCTCAGTAAATAAATAAATGGATCGGATCGGATTATCGGATCGGATATCCGAAATCATCGGATTCGGATTCGGATATCTATAATCGGATATATACTAAACGGATTCGGATCGGATTCGGGTTTGCCTTAATCGGATTCGGATTCGGATTTTGACAGATCCGATCCAAATCTGATCCATTTACAGGCCTAGGCCGGACTGGACCCTCCAGTCTAGACTGAGGCAAGTCACTGCTTAAAGGAAAATGCTATGAATCTCAAATAATTTGCTAAATATTTTATCAAATCTCTCATATAGGTATGAGACCTACACAAACCTACAAATTAAAAGTTGATAATCAGATAATAAAAAAGTGTATCTAGGACACAAAATTCCTGTTTAAGCGGGGTTTAATAATCAGACAATAAAAACTAATAACTATTTTTTCAATTTATTCAAATTATTTTTATTTCAGAAATTATAAGTATAAATTATACCAAACATTTTATACAATTTTTTAAAATTTTAAAAAAAAGTTATGAGTAGCCCCATGGACTGCACCAAACAGGAGAAATATAAGGAGAATGAAAATTTGGATTATTTGAACTGTCATTTTCTTTCTTTTCTTTTTCAGGCCAAAATAACTATTGATGAAAATAGTTTTGATATTAATATTTGTGTTACACATCTTTACTTTTGTATTTACAGCAACATGACGTGTTCACTTACGTATAAATATATGAGTCGTGTAATTCTAATCTAATAATTAAATTTATTTTTTAAATTTAACGATGGGATAATTTATTAGAATATTTCTCTCTAATCTATTCTCTAACCATCGATTAATCATTTATTTTACATGTCACTAATATTAAAAATAAGTTTAAAAAATGAACTTCTATATTATTTTCTTAAACATATTTATAAATCTTTTCCTTATCAATTGCTGATGAAAGGTGTGCACACGTAATGCATGTTAATAATAAAAATTAATAAAATGATATATAAACCTACTTTTTAAATATATTTTTTAGATTCAATGACGTGGAAGCAAAATAATTAATTAATAATTAGTGAAAATAAGAGAGATAATTAATTACTTTAGATAATTTACTTGATTATCACATCATTAAAGAAAAGGGCTTGGACTGTCTCCAGTTTAAATTTGGGACAGTTTGGTCCAGTTCGGCCCATTGAGCCCACTTTTGGGCCCTTTTTCGATAATCCGAATCGTTCATATTTTAGGGCTTATTGAGTACATTATTCCTGTAAAAAATCGCATAAATCGGATAACATATGTATTCGGATAACTTTTGTCTAAAAAATATAGATGGTCAAAAATTTAATGATTCATAAAAAAAAATGATCCGAATACATAGTATCCGTTATCCGATCGACATGATTGTTTACAGGGATAATGTACCTAACAAATCCTAAAATATAAACGATTCGAATTATCAAAAAAGGCCCAAAATCGGCCCAATGGGCCGGACTGGACCCTCTAGTCTAGACTGAGGCAAGTCACTGCTTAAAGGAAAATGTTATGAACCTCAAATAATTTACCAAATATTTTATCAAATCTCTCATATAGGTATGGGACCTACACAAACCTACATATGTGTGGATCTCACACTGAGGTTTGACAAAATATCTGATAAATTATTTGAAATCTCTAACATTACTCATCATTAAATTTAAAAAATATTAATTTTTTAACTTAAATAGCAATGCTATAAAAACTAAAGAAGTTGAGAAGAATTGAAGAACTATAGACGTGTAGTTGAGAAATCAAAAACAAAAAGTCGTTTCGTAGAGTTGGTATATTTGAGTTAATATATATTAGTAAGAAAATACTATAGAAACTTAATTTATCATTTTTAATGATATATTTAATAAATTTTTAATTTTAATTTATCAAATATTTTATTATTTGAGATATAATTTCAATATCAAATCATTAAGTATCATTTATAAGTAATAAATTAAATGAATGTACTAGTAGTAGTAAATTGATAAATTAGACAATGTGAAACGCATGTTTCTCTGACTATATTCCCATGACTTGCCAAATGGCGTTAGTCAAAGTCAAAGACATCGAGAGGCAGAAGAAAACTCAGTGAGTGGAGTGGGGGTTACGTTACAGCAAAATGGAACAAGAAAAGAAATCCACTAAAAACGACGTGGTTTTAATTGTTGGACCCCGTCGCTAATAATTCAAGAAAGATGGATGTTGTTTGGTTTCATTTTCAATTTTTTTTTTTTTAAAGATTTGAGTCCTATAACAAAATAATTTTTTAATTTTATTAATTGAAATTTTAATTTTTTTTAAAAAAAATTTAAACTATTTGTCAATTTTCATTGAGTAAAACTGATAAAATATAATATTTTAGTAGTCTGGGTGTACCTAAAATGTCTAAAATACTATTTTTTTTATTAATTTTAATGACTAAAATATATTTTTAGTCGATTTTATTTAACGAAAATAGAAAAATAGTTTAGATTGAAAATAAATAAAAAATTTAGGATTTAAAATAATAAAATAGAAAATTCATAGTTTGTTTTATTATAAGGGTCAAATTTTTGAGGTTTTATTTTTTGTAAATTTTTCAAATTAATTTGACAAAAATTAATAATTAAAATATATTTTCAAAATATTTAGAAATTTATTGCTCCAAGAAAGATAAAATCATTAAAAATGATGAGTATGATTTATTTTTTAATTTTTTTTACCAAATTAATTTTTAATTTTTTGAAAAAATTAAATTTGAAAATTGAATCAAACATGGAATTGTTTTTCTATCACTCCTTATCCAATGTAGCATATATATATGAACAGTAGTAAGGTACATGAATTTTGGCAATTAGACTAACAACAATGTTATAATAAATAAATACATTTTGTTATATTTTATTTATGATTTCATGTAATACCATTGTATTGATAATGAGTGCTGAGATTAGCTCTCATTTGGCATGAAGCTTTTTTGAGATTGGAGCTACTTGAACTATAAAAAAATAAAATAGACTAAAAAGCAAATAAGACAAAATATCACATTCAAATTATAATTATTTCACTTTTCTCTCACAAAAGTCAAAAAACTCAACCCAAAGGAACTTTTTATTCATAGGCTAAAATAATCAAAAAGTTAAAAAATTAAAAACTACTCACTTCAATACAATGTTGACACAGTATGGTTTGAGATTTGACTTTTTTTAAATAAATTTTTAATTTTTTCATTAGATTAAAAAAAGTTTAATGTGTTAAAGAATAACTTTTTAACCTTTCTAAAATTTTTAAAGTTATATGAAAAAACGTAAATGATTGATTTACCCTTTTTTTTTTTGTGACTTTTTTTATTTTTAGCTTATTTTTCAAGTTTTTGTTTTTTAAGCTAAAAAAATCAATTTTCAAACAACCCAACAAACTATAATAATAATAAAAAACAGATGACCCTCCTTAGGGTTAATCCCAGCGAATCCTACCAACAGTTTTTAGACAAATGATTGAATTTGGGCTAGCTCGAAGATGGTCCTACAAAAAGGAGCACAATTGGGTGATATTGGGCCTTAACTTGAGAAAACATTTTTCCACTTTGAGCTAAAGCAATCTGTGGTCCAACTCCGCCCGGCCCAATTACTGGCTTACAAATCAAGAGTGAAGAAAAGATAAATAACTTAGGTCACCTTCATATTATGGCCCGTTTGGTAGAGCTGTGGAAAAGTGATTACAGATTATAACTTAACAGATTATGACTTATAGCTATGAACATAAGCTGTGAACCTGTTTGGTGCAGCTGTGAGATTATGGATTTAAGCAGCAGAGTAGTGTTTGGTTAATAAGCTGTAAAATAACTTTTTACTGTATAATTGTTCATTTTGTCCTTATATGATATAAAAATGTTTATTTTGTCATTTTTTCAGTTTTAATTTTAAAAAAATTATTTCATTAATAAAAATTAATACAATTAGCATCAATTAATACTAAAATTAATAATAGTATCCATTAGTATAATTTTTTTCATTTTTTCATTACAAATTAATTAGTGTCAATTAATGGCTTAATTACCATCAATTAATACTAAAATTAATAATAATATCAATTAGTATAATTTTTTTCATTACAAATGAATTAGGTGTCAATACTAATTAATATAAAAATACTGAAATTAGTGTCATTATAAAATTAGTGTCACTTATTTTGTCAATTATATTTTTTCATTTAATAGAAGTTATTTAATTTATTATTTAATTGTGCAATTTATTTAAATTGTGCAATTTAATCATTATAATTTTTTTATTATTTTTTTTTTGTTTTCATTAATATCAATTACAATACCAAAGATTATTTCATTAATAAAATTTAATATAATTAGTATTAAAAAAATCATTATTTTCATTAATAGTATCAATTGTTAATCATTATTATTTATTGATATTAATTGAAATAAATTTATTTAAATTGTGAAATTTATTTTAATTGATTATTTTTGTTTTTAATTGGTAAAGAAATTACCAAATAAACTTATTTTTGTTTTTAACTATTATTTTTATTATTTTGTTTTTAATTATTATTTATTGATATTAATCAAAATAAATTTATTTAAATTGTGCAATTTATTTTAATTGATTATTTTTGTTTTTAATTTTATTTTTTTTGAAATAAATTGTTTTTCATTTTATTTTGAAAAGTAAATATTAATTCTGAAAATGAATTTTTTCTATTTTAATTAACATTAATATTGATTTTTTTCTCTTTTTTTTAAATTTATTTTCTAGGGTTTGAAAACCCTAGCTCCGGTAGCACAGCAGCGATGACCGGCGCTAGGGTTTCAGATTGCGATGATGACGACGGCGTGGAGAGATCGTAATGGTTCAGATCGACGACGGCGTTGAGAAATCGCGATGAACTAAGGCTTCGCGATGGTTCAGACAGAGCTTCAGGCAGAGCTTCGCGATCGCGATGGTGACGACGGCGTTGAGAGATCGCGATGGTTCAGACAGAGAGATAACAGAGCTTCGCCGAAGAGAGAGAGAGAGAGAGAGAGAGAGAGAAATCATCAAAAATCTCTAGAAATTATCACTGAAAATCGCCTCTCAGGCCACCGGAAATCACCTCAAGCTCTCTCTCTCTCTCCGCGGACGTGAACAGTGAACAAAAGTGAAGTTTATATATTGACAGTTTGGTAATTTTTCAATTTTTGAAGGGGTATTTAAGTCATTTTAACACCCACTGTGTAGCTTCCCGCTTAAGCTCAAAATATAAGCATCCTCTCAGCCACTTCTCAAATAAGTTAAATAATAGCTTCATTTAAGCTATAATTTAATCAATTAAGTTGTACCAAACACAACCAAATAGCTTAAATTAAGTCAAAAGCTAAAATAAGCTGGTTTTAAGCTTTACCAAACAGGGCCTATATACCCTACCAAAGTTCTATAATTTAAGTTTTCTTTTTTAAGGTGGTGGTTGATAAAATTAAAAATTAAAAATTACATATTCCAAATTAAATGTTAATTTTTTTTATTTTTTTTTTATCTGAAAGTTGTTTGGTATTTATTGAAATTTAAGTCTTAAATTTAATCTAGTTGTTTCTTTTGGGTGAATAATCAAGTTTTTCTGTTAAACTAGAATTTGAGAAATTTTTTTTTTTTCTTATACTTTTTACATTTTTTTTAATACTTTTTATATTTGTGTTGATGGTTTGCTAACCAAATGGTGGTTGTGTAGAGTGTGGGTGGTGTTAGCAACAATAATGGTTGTGTTGGTGATGGTGGCCGTAGTGATTGTGTGGTGAGAATACTGATGGTAATGGAATAGTGGTGGTGTGATGATGATAGTAGTAGTAGCAATGTGATGGTGGAGTGACAACAGTGGTGGAGGCATAATCATAATAAATTATATACAGTAGTCAGCATTCAAAATCAAATAAAAAGTTTTAACTTAAAATTTTGGCTTTTTCTAAGGTCTCATTTGTCAATTATTTATTTTAGTTAAAAAGTCAATATAAATTGTTACGTTATTTCTTCTACTTTTTTGCACATCTTTTTGTTAAAAAATAAAAAAATTACTAAAATAATATGTTTCTAAACGATGCTTAAGTACTCAAAATTTTGAGTGATACAAATTGTGATTATTAAACAAACTTTATTTCCATTGAAGACATTCAATATAAAAGTGTTTTTGTGAGGAAAAAAAATGCTACATATAATTCTATTGTTTTAATCATATTTTTGCACTCTCATACACAAATAAGTAGATCCCACATACATTTATTAATGTGGCTCCTATTGTCTTTGTGTCCAGAAGTTAAAAAAAAAAAATAGAATAAAAAAAAATTATATATAACATTGCTCTTTTGTGAATTTAAATCAAGTTCCCATAATATAACTATTACAATAGGAAAAAAAAAAAAAAGTGTTTAAGATTTTTGAGATTTGTTGGTCCTTTGGATACAAGAGAGAGTTTAATTATTAGGGATGGATGGGATTCGCCTTTGAAACCCTCTAACCCCTTAGGGCCATGTGTTTACCACTATAATGAAGACCAGAGATTAGCTTCATTTCCATTTAATTAGTTGTGTGCTTATCATCTTAATCAAAATTAGGCTTTGTGGATGTAGTTGGTTGTGTTTCATATTTTATATAGTAGTTTCTTTCTCCAGTAAATATAATAGCCTCATTAAAAGTTATCATTATATAAGGTGTTTTGGAAAGATAGTTAAAAGTTGATTTTTTACTTTTTAATTTTTTTTTACTATTCTATGTGAGAAATAATATAACCCAAAATAGATTAAACATTAACTTTTAATTTTTAACCCATGTTTTCAAATGGCCCCATACGTGCATAATTGCATAGTAAGCTAATCTTATAATTAGATTTTGCCTCTGGCTTTATGAATTATAGCTGAAAAGGAAAATGAAAAATACAACTTTACAACGTCAATTTATAAGTGCCCCCCCTAAATGGACATGCCTAATAGGCTCCTATCTCTCTAGGCCTATGATAGTTTGGAGTTTTCTTTAGATACAAAAACAACTATTATTACCATCATAGTCATGATAAGTAATGGGTAAATAGCCAAAACCTTCTTAAGAACTTTTTTTTTTTAAACCCTAAAGAGGATTTCATCTTAATCCAATTTTATTGGAATAGGTGAAAAAGATTTTCTTTAACCTACTAAATGGGTTTTGAGACCAGAATTAACCCGTGAATAAAAGAGCCTGGATTTAAGTTTCACTATCGTTTGATGTTATTTTACTTTTTCATATTTCTCCTTAAAAAAAGAAAAAGAAAAAAATGGCTCCAAGGGATTAGGCTTCAGTGTACTTGTCTTCTCTTATTGAACAAAGACTATTTAGATATTAGATTTGTGAAAAGACAAAAGGAGAAGAAATTTGTGAAGAAATAGCTTACATTTTATTATTTTTTGGATAAAATACATTTATAGTTCTTAAAGTATGTATTTTTGTCACTTTAATCCTTCAAATTTTAAATTTATCAATTTTGTCCTTGAAATTTTAATTTGAGTCAATTTGATCAAATTCGAAACAGACTGTCTAAATAGCTAAAGGAATGATAATAAAATACACACAGAGTCCTTAAAGAATGTGTTTGATGTTACTTTCATTTCTAAAGTTTTTAATTTTATCAATTTAATCCTGAAACATTGATGAAGAAGCTGAAACATATCATTACAATATTGAAAGATGGAGACCATATACTTTGGAGACATAGTTGAAATTTATAATTATTTCATTAATGATTAAAACAACCATTTGGAATTGGACCAATTTGACTCAAATTGATAATTTTGAGGACCGATTGACAAAACTAAAATTTAAGGGATTAAAATGATAATAAACACATACTGCAGGGACTAAAATTATCTTTTATCTTTATATTTTTTTCTTTTTTTATAAGAGTAATGCTACGTTTCATGAAAAAAATATCATGAAAAATTTCATAAAGATTCTCCATTATTGGATTAATTGGTGGTGTTTTATAATATGCTATGAAATCATATACACTAAGTTATAACCTATCAATCATAGAATATTATAAGAGAAAACTAAAGTCTACTATTTGCAAACTAAATTTCAAAATTAAAACATACTTACATCAATGTAAGCCGCTTTTCTTATCTTGTTATCTATCACGCTAAATTATTTCTTAAAACATCATAAAACTTTTTATGGTATTTTTTTCATAACACCTAACATTACTCTTTTTATAAATCTCTGTACAAATCTAAAATTCAAACACATCAGTTGTTTTGGCCTATTTTTGTCTTCAAATTTTTATATTTTTGTTTTAACTCATCCTCAATCATTAAATCTCGAAACTCATAAATTTCCAGACATAATACAATTAATTATGAATAAAAATATTTTGAAAACAAAAATGTTAGGTCGAAAAGGGTTTGATTTGACTATTAGAGGTGGTGGCCCAGTGAATTACGCAGCTCCTCGCCACCCAGTCAAGCAGGGTCAATTCTTGGTAGTGTCAATTTGCTTGGGCGTATCGTGCTATAGTTCAATCGATACTCTATCTCCTATGGGGTGAGGTCCATTTATATATCCCAAGAGTCTCTTTCTTTGAATTAGATTAAATCCGAGCATCAACCTATTATTTTATAGCCAAGGATCCACAAATGCTATACCACAAAACGCCTTTTTTTCCTGTTCAAAAAAGGGGGGAGGGGGTGGGGGTTGTTTGGTTTTGATTTGAATTGTCACTTTATATCACATGTAAGAAGAAGTTGACTCCCAACTTCATTATTGAAAATAGGGCTTTTTTACCAAACTGATTTAAAAAAGAAAAGAAAAGAAAAGGTGATAAGATAACATTTATTTTGTTTTTTATTTGCTCTCCAATCTTCACTATTTTGACAAATTTTGAAGACAAGTATTGCGGCAAGCAGAATTATTACTCTGTTTCGTCATTTTCATATAAATCCAAAAGAAAAGAAATTCTTTCTGTTTTCTTTCCCTATAAAATTAACAGGAAATAAAAAAAATAAAAAAGATAAAAAAAAAGTCCCAAATTTTCTTTATCTATACCAAAAAAAAAATAATAATAATAATAATTGATCAATGGGGTGATTCATTCAACATGGCCAACATGAAATTAATTAATTTTTTTTGAAGGAGGGATTGTTTGGAAATTGAAGGAAAATTGTATATGTAAACCTTTCAACTATTAAAATTGTATAAAGAGACCTTATAGAGGGAGAAAAAATGAAGCAATTTTAATTATTAGCTAACATATCAAAGGCAACCTAGAGAAATTATTTAATAATTCCGGAATACCACGTGACCATATTCTAAGTCAATAACTAATTACTTAACTCCCATATTATTCTTCTATCCTCAACATAAATCGTGGACCCCTACTCCTTTCTACCAATCTAAGCCATATGAAGCACCACGTGTTCATATTTCGAAAATACTGAATAATTATCTGGCAAGCTATTGGCCTGCCTGACCCATTGACTCGTGAAAGGCAACTGGCCACACTGATCGGCGAGCTTGACATAAAATATGAATACAGATAAGAAGAAAAACAAAAGATACGTCTTGACATAGTAGGTTATGTTCGCAAGCAGGCTAGTTAGGTTGCTTGAGTTTACCATAATTTTTTTTTTGGAAAGTCCGTTGGATCCCTTACTTCATAGACGAATTTAGGCTAAAGAGAGCTTCCTACCAAATTTTAATTGTGAATATATATAGTATGTATATACATATTTATACATTCACATTAATCATAAATATCTCGATTTTACCATTTTTTTTTCTTTCTTTATTTTCTAACTCATCTTCTTTAGGCGACAAGTGGAACTTCAAGTTCAAAACATACCATTACTACTCTCAATTCCAGATCATACTAGACAAAGGATTTAATCACCTCTCTCTCTCTCTCTCTCTCTCGTGGGATTGAATCTTGACATTAGTGCTATCATTCATGGCTCACAATTTTCGTTCTATCTGTTGTGTTTCATCATGTTTCATTTGGTGATGAATGATTTGTTTTTAACTAGTTGGAGATAATCCATTACCGGAGATACTCTTTTTTAATCACTATTTTTTTTTCATATATTTTTCTTAATATTTTATTTTATAAGTTTTACTGCGAGTCTACAAGTTCCAACCATTCATAGTAAAAATTATATATGTGCAAAAAAACTAACTTCATCATACATACATGAATAAATGAATGATTCAGATTTTATTTTATAAAATAGAACTAATAGTTATTGTCCATTAATATATATATATATATATATAATCTATTCATGTGTTTAGTAATATCTAATAAAATTAATTTTTTGTACAACTCATCTTTATTATTTGAATTTTATATAATTTTACCCATACCAAAGTTACCAAATTGAGAATGTATATTAAAATTTTAATTTTACAAATTGAGAATTATTAATATTTAATATATCTTATATAGTATAATTATAAAAAGAATTAATTAAATTCTTTATTTTAAAGCCTGAAGTACTTTTAAAAGTTATATATATTTATTGTTTAAAAAAGTTCAAAAATAAAAATAAAAATAAATGGTGTAACTATTAGGTTTAACTTACTTGACTCACGAAATATTGAATTATATTTATCTCACAAAAATAACAATAGATAATTCATGGGTACAAATTATTTAACCTTAAACATGCATAGAAGACATATTATAAATTTTTTTGAGTAAATTATACTTTGTCCTTTTTATGTTTGGCCATTTTTTCACTTTGGCGTTTAAAATATATATTTTTCCTACTTTGGCCTTTTATGCTTTAAGTTCTTTTCAATTTACTCCAAAAGCTAACTTATATCCAAAATTAGATAGAAAATAACATATTGATAACCACGCGGTATAAAAATATTTTATTATATATAATTCACTCATATGACACAAACTCAAATTCTTGTAAAATATTTTTTATATTGTGTGACAATTAAAGTAACATTTTATGTCTACTTTTTTTAATGGAAATTAGTTTTAGGAGTAAATTGATACATGAAATATGAAGGGCCAAAATGAGGGAAAAACTTTAAAGACCAAAATAGGAAAGTGACTAAGGGGTTGTTTGGGGTGTCCTAAATAAGTGTACTTTTTGACTTTTTATGAAATATGGGTTGGATATGGGTTGGGTTTGAAGTAATGTAATAGAGAGGTGATGTGACTTAAATAATATGATGTGACTCAAATATGATAGTGACTTTTTGACTTTTTGAATTTTTTTAGGAATGCCAAACTTGGCCTAAATATAAGGGGACAAAGTGTAATTCACCCTATTAAAACCCAATATGGTGTTGTTAGTGTGCATGGTCCACAGTAGCAACTGTTGTGCGTTTTATTGAGTCCATTTTAGGGCCTAATTCGATAATTTAAACCGTTCATAATTTAAAAGGTATCGAGTAGAATATACTTGTAAAACATCATGTCAATTGGATTTCGTAATCTCTTTCATCAAATCACATTTGCACTGTGTTTTATATTTCAAATTACATTTATCTTCTTTTTTTCTTTTTTTTTAAATACAAATGTGATTTGATGAAAAGGTCAACAATATTCGATTAACGTGATTTTTTACAGATACATTCTACTCAATACCTTCTAAAATATGAACAATTTAGATTATCGAATTAGGTCTTGAAATGAGCCCAATAAGGCACGCAACAATTGCAACCCCAAACTCATTAAAACCATGTAAGATTTGATTAGATCCTATTAAAAATATCACATAATTACTAAAATAATAACAAATCAAGCATAGAAATTAGTTATTTCATACTAAACACTCTTAGATCTTCTCCCAGGTTATTTTCAACTAAGAAAAAAAAATAGTAAAATATGGTTGAAATATGTCAAACTTGATAGTTCAAGAATGTAAATTGCAAAATCCAATAACGAATTGTGCAATTTACTGTAAATTGCCAAAATTAAATAATAAATTCGTATCAATTATACATAAATTGTGAGTTGAATAATAAATTGTATAACGAATCGTAAGATTTTGGTAATAGAATTTTTTTCATGAAAAATATGATAAATTGAACTAATTACAGTTATCAGATCGAGCTTATTTTTTGTATGAATCAAATATATGAAATATTCGACAAAATGAACATTTTAAATTATCAAAACGAAACCTGTAATTGGTCCCATGAGTCAGAACAATCTCATTCGGTCCAAAACAAGAACCGGTGGGATCCTCCTCCAATATTATAAGGTAGGTGTGAATAACATATAAAGTGTAATCAAATAAATAATAAACAAACTTATTTTCCTAACATGTTACTCTTTCCAAACATAAAGAACAAACCTTATCAGAGAGTTTGCTTTCATCAAAGACCTTGAATCGCTTTCACAATGAGAGGGCATTATTGTCTGTGTTTTCTTTGTTGCAAACTCGAATCCGCTCTGTTTGGGGAAAAAACCGGTTTTTTTGTTGTTTGATTTTGCTTTGCTTTGCTTTGCTTTGCGCCGTTGTTTTCAAAAAGGCAAAATCAGCTTTTTTGTGTATGCATATAATTTCGAAATAACATTTGATGTTATTATATTTGTTAAGATTGTAAGAAAAATCAATAAAATTAAACCCATTATTTGAAATTTATCGAATTTTAAAGAGATAAATCACCTATGGATGTCTCATATTTTATCCAGTTGTGATTTAGCTCTACTTGTTTTATTTGGATGTTTGTGTATATATTGTTGGAAATGGTTTGGAAAATTTGGGTAAAAATTAGATTTTTTTCTAACTTTGGTCTATTATTTAGGTGGGACCTAAGTATCAAATTTGGCGGGTCAAAGTGGTAACGTGTTCTATGCCACGTTATGACTCACGTGGTATATTTGGTTGTTCAAAACCATTATCGAGTGAATAGGAAATTGAAGCCAAAGTATGCTCCATGAAAATGGAATTTTTGTGGAAATTCCTTAAGGTTGAAAATGGTTTGTCCCACATTGATTTGGTGGGAATGTTTGAATGGGTTTATAAGGCATGTCATTGGAACTTGGGGTGTACCCAAGGGGTACCCAAGTTTTGTAGAGAGCGAGATTATGGGCAAAATGAGCTAGATCTATTGGACCCAAAAATCACCATGCACCGCCACCATCCAGTCGGGCGGGCTAGGCTAGGCGCGGGTGCGTGATATGAGGTTTGGCTGGCCTTGTCCAGCCCAATACTAATCCTTTTGGGTAAAAAATATTTGAATTTAAATTTTATTTTTTGAAATAAAATTTGTCCAAAAATTCATTTCGAATTTCTGTCCAGATTTAAATTTTAAATTCAAATTGTTGCACCTCGTCACAGACAGACCCGAATCTGTCCAGATTCAAACCCAAAACCAAATCTGTTTTGTTCAAATTCAAATCCACCTGAATTTCAAACCAAACAGTGCCTTAAATAGATTTGTATCTGTTTAAATCAAATTGAACAGGTGCTGCACCTGTTCAATTCAAAATGAAACGCCACCAATCCATCTATAAATAAATTAGCCCTCATTTGTTATCAGATTAACAAATTTTCGTCCATAAAATTCTGCATTCATACTCTTCATTTTGCTGCATTATTTTCTTGTGAGAAAGAGTATAAAACACTTAGTGTGTTCGTTGTACAAATATATTGTAGTACTGCATATATTTGTTCTTGATCATTTCATCTTGGGAGATAGACGTCCATATTCTCAAAGCACCGAGGAGAGGACGAATATGTTTTAAGAACACAGTGTCAAACACTGGATTTGATCAGATTATTTTTCGAAGAAATTAATCAAGTAAGTTGTTTAACTTATTATTTTGTTTTATTTGTTAATCAGATTTTAATTTTGTTTTTGTAACAAAATAAAATCTGTTTTTATTTATTTATTTATTTTATTTTTACTGGTTTGATTTATGTAATCAAACAAATTCTCTCATTTCTTTTATTTCTTTTATATGCTGGTTGTTGTTGAGTATACAACAGAATTTAATCTATTTAAATACAGTAAAAATTGTCCAACATATATATATATATATATATGTATATGTGATTTGGATTGCCTTTAGTTCATATTTGGATTGGAAAGTATTGTTTAGACTTGTAGAGATCACGTTTCAATAATTTGTTCATTTTGTATAACCTTTCGTGTATATCATCCATACAAAAATTAAATTGATTTGATACTTATAGCATGTTCAACTAATCGCATTTTTCTCAAAAAAATAGATAGTCCATTTTTAAAAATACACTTGTCACTCATTTTTTAAAGACAAATGTAATATATTGAATAGATTACTATTGAATCAACTAGTTTTTTGTATAGATAATATACACAAGTAGTTTTATAAAATGAGCAGTTTGAATTATTGAAATAAGACACTATAAATATAAATTATTATATACATCGGACCTAATCTAACCATTCCAAATCCAGCCTTAAAAAAAAATATTTAAATCCCAAGTATGCTCACTTACCCAATAGATATAAATTATTATTATTTATTATTTTCATCTTGAATAGATATTAAATTATTTAGATCTTTTTATTTATTGTTTGAGTTCAAAACGTTAATAAAATTTAATGGTAAAATAATATAATTTTTAACAGATACTTTAATTTAAGCCCCCCAAAAGAACTATACATATATATATATATGATTCTTTTTATCTTTTATATTTTTTTATTTTATTTTATAACTAAAATAATATAAAATTATAATTAATATTTTATAAATGGACATGTTGAACTGGATTAGAATTCTTTTTCAATCTGAATATTAAATAGGTACAAAATCTTAACCCATCTTATGGGCAAAATAATTTTTTCAAACCATAAAAATATCAAGCTCGATGGATGGGTTGGACAGGTAAACAAGCGGATTACGTTGTGCTCTCAACAAATAAAAAATTGTAAATATATTAGGCATGCTATCTCGCCTCCAAATTATTTAAGAAAAATTAATGAATATATAAAAAATAATATTAGGTATTATGAAAAAAAATATTATAAAATATTTCATAAATTTCTCTATCTTTAGATTATATACAATAAAAAAATCATACACTAATAAAAAAATTATAAAATATTTTATAATATTTCTTTCATAATATTTAATAATTGTTTGAGATGTGTTATATAAGTGCACTTTTTAATTTTTTAGTTAAAAAAATAGAGAAAAAAGATATATGTTTGGAATAATTTTTTTGAATTTTTACGAAAATATGTGTAATAAAATATTGTACTTGAAGTAAAATGATAATTTTACCCTTTTGACTTTTTGAGTTGTTGAATTTAAAAGACAAAATAATAATTTTGTCCTAATAACTTTCCTAACAAACTATCATTGAATAAACTTTTTAACTTTTTTAATAATTTTTTAATTTTTTAACTTTTTTAATCTATCCCAAAACTTATTCCCTTATTGATTGAAAACACCATGAACTCTATAAAATCTATCCCAAACTTATTCCCTTATTGATTGAAAACACCATGAACTCTATAAAATGGAACGAAATTACTGAATAATTATAGGAAAATGGAGCAAGGATCCTCTAGAGTTTTTTTTTTTCTAAAGTTTCTTAGAGTGGTGTGTTGTATGGTTGAGATTTAATGACAAGTCACATCAATTTTTTAGCATTAAATCTCATCCATACAACACACCACTTTAGGAAATTTTAGGAAAAAAAAACTCTAGAGGATCTTTGATGAGGAAAATGAGTGAGAGCACTAATTAGTGCTATCACTAATGATGTGGCAGTGGGTCCCACCAAGAATGATTTGATATTTTGATCTTGATGTTATATATTTTTTTTTTTTTATTAAGTGTCATGTCATTAATGATCTTTTTAGAGTTTCAAAATTAGCCGTCTCTATCTTTGTTGATAATTATATGATCATCTCCCCGAGTTATCTCTTCACAAGTTGGCACTTGGGTGGGGCCAATAAATGTGGAGCACCCAGAGAAAGGTGCAGTTCCAAAATGCAAGAGGACAAGAACTTTCTAGTCCACATTTCACAATCAGTAAAAAGTGATTCACAATCAGTACAAAAAGTGGTGTTTTTCATAGTAGTCTCGTGCATGCATGCATAGTACTGTCTCTCTCTCTCTCTCTCGCAAACATACACCCCAGTGACTGTCAAGCCCAGCGATATTCTGTTGATCCTGTTAAGAAATGATAGAATTGAAATGAAAAATGCTTGGGAGTACTAATTAGTGTTTCCATTAAAATTAGTGCACTAATTAGGTGGCAGTGGGTCCCGTCATTAATGATGTGATGTTTTGGTCTTGGAGTTGTATTTTTTTTTTTTTTTTTACTTTTTTAATACATTAGTGCTATTAGTGGTGATGTTTTTAGTGGGATGAATCATTGTTGAATTGAAATCATTTTCAAGATTTGAATTACAGAATCTAAGGCTGTGTTTGGCAGAATTTTTAAACTTTAATTCTATCTTTTAATTTAAGTGTAGTGTTTGATTACAATTTTTAAAAATTAATTTCACACCTACTTCTGCAAATAAGTTTATCTGGTCATTCTTTCGAATGTTTGACCGGTTGACCAAAACAGTATTCATTTTATTTTTACACCTATTATTTTTATATTTTAAATAAAAAATATTTTGAAATTTTTAAAATTTTTTTTGAGCTTTGAGTAAAATTTTGAGTTGTATGTTTGATTATGAGTTGTAAGTTTTTGAATCAACTATCATATGTCACATCAAAAATTTAAACTTAATTTAAAACTCATAACCAAACAATTTTTTTACACTCAAATCATAATTTCAAAATTTACAAACTTAAAATATAACTATATTCTCAAGTCATAATTCTAATACTCTACCGAATGCTACCTAAACATTGGCAATCTTTGGGATTTCAACTGCAATTAACTCTCTCAAATTAAAAAAACTATATTCAAGCTTTGTTTGACGTTAGTTACGGTGGTCAATTTTTTTATATTAGGACTTTTTTAGTCTCGTTTGATTTTTATTTTTGAATTTTTTAAACTTTTGTAAGAAAAAAGAGTAATGATTATGGTTTGAATGTGATATTTTATCTTATTAATTTAGATAATCTATTTTATCTTTTTATACCTTTTTAATCCTAAAATATTTACCAAACAAGGTCTCAATGTTATATGCCATTGTAACAAATAAATCTAACGCAGTTTATTAGTGTGAGTCTCCCCAAATGCATATTGATAAATATGTGTCCACACCAATAAATTATGTTAGATCTATTTGTAATATTTATTGCGCACCATTTTTTTTTTTTAACCAGTCAAACTCATGACCTGGGTTGTACCCAAGTGATTTTGGAAGGATATTAGGTTCAAGTATACGTAAGGACATCGATTTGCATAGTAATCCAACTATTAATTTACCATTCACTACAACAAAAAACACAAACGGCGACTAAAAAAAAAAATTCGTCGCTGAAAATGCATGAAATGGCGACTAAAATGGAATTAGTCGCCAAAAAGCAAGGTTTTAGCGACTAAAAGAGTATAGTCGCCGAAAAGCAGGGTTTTAGCGACTAAAATGAAGTTTAGTCGCCGAATGTAGGGTTTTTAGCGACTAAACTTTGTTTCGTAGCCAAAAGTCACAGTTTTTGGCGACTAAAATACTTTAGTAGCGAAAAGTTACAGTTTTGGCGACAAAAAACAGGTTTAGTCGCTGATTATAGCAGTTTTGGCGACTAAAAACAATTTAGTCGCTGAAAGTGGCGGTTTTGCCGACGAAAATCCATTTTAGTCGCCCAAAGTAGTGGTTTTGGCGACGAAATTTCTGGATAGTCGCCAAAAGTGCTGATTTTTAATTGAGAACTTGTTTTTTAGCGACAAATAAATAATTAGTAGCCCAAAATAATACAATTAGCGACTAAAAAATGGTTTTAGTCGCCAAAAGTCGCCTAATTTTTTTTTTAGCAAATAATTTATTTTTTGACAAAAATTATATTGAATTAAAAAAATTATATTTATAAATATTATTTTGTATTAATTGCGGTTAATATAGTATATAAATAATATATATTGCATATATGATCATGTGATGATATACTGACAGAGTGGAGAGAGTGTTGTGCAAAGGGTTTGGCGTGTGCAAAGGGTTTGGCAACTAAAGTGAATGGTCGCCAAAGGTATAAATAATAAAATAAAAAATGAACTATTGGCGACTAACAGTTTAGTCGGCAAAGGTATAATTTCCAATAAAGAAATTGACTATTGGCGACGAAATCTTTAGTCGCTGAAGACATATATATTGGCGACTAACAGTATTTTAGTCGCCAAAGGCATTCGCGACCATTTATTGGCGACAACACGGGCGACTAAACTTTTCAATAGGGAAAAGTGAAATTTTGACATTTGGCGACTAAAATAGGACCTTTGGCGACTAAAACTTTAGTCGCCAAAGGTGTTTTTTCTTGTAGTGATTATCCTATTTGTGTCAAAAAGAAAAAAAAAAAAAAAAAAATATCTATTTTCCACATAGGACAATAAAGAAACGACCATTAAATTAATTGATTAGATTATAACATTAAGCCTATTTGAAACAATTCTTTTTTTTAATTAGACACTTGAGAGACCAAAGGCTTGAGAGGATGATCTAACAATGTTATTTATTTATTCATTTTTTTTGTGTGTAAATTTTGATAAAAAAATTCTTATAATTTTATGTATTTATATATATATATATATATCATTATACTATTTTTTGTTTTATTTACACCATAATTAGAGGTGCTTGAAGGGGAGGGTAGGTGGCAGGTGGGTAAAGTACGTGGGCGGTTGAGTGATGTGAATTTGCTTTTTTATTGAGGATAATGATTATCATTTTTAGTTGGGGTATTTCTGGGGATAGATAATTTTAATAATTTTTAAATTTTTTGATTAAAATATGAAATAAAAAAATTAGTATATTTAAAATAATTTTTTTATTTTTTATGAAAAGATGTTTAAAAAATAAATAGAAAAGAAAATATTTGACTTTTTGATATAGGTGATTGACTTTTAAATTTTTTTAATATTTTTTTGACTTTTAAGCTAAAACAGTAAGTTGTCAAATGATTTTAAATCTACATTTTTAAATATATTTCTTTTAACAATTTTTTTTTTTGGTATTCAAAATGGATGTATAAGTTATTGTACACATCTGTCATAGAACATTGTCCCTTAATACCTACAAACATCTGTAGAAACAAACACTGCACCTATGTTGGGGCTAAAACTAAGATTTCAGCATATTCTGGACATTAAGATGTAGATGTAACCCTAATAATCCGATATGAAGAAGACTTGAACTTAGGTGTTAAGCGAGGTAGACAAACTTTTTGTCACTGTTACCACTGAACCAACAGATCATTGGTTCTTGTAACAAGCTTTGAATACATAAAATTAACTAATACTTTGTCATTTTTATACACTTCTATTTATGAGGTGAGAGCGTATAACCTAACCAAGCTAATTATTATTAGTTTATTTATTAATATAAAATATATATCATATTTATTATTATATAAAATCGTAAAATCAATTTGAACCGAACCAGTTTCTATGGTTCGGTTCTTGTCCGGCTGTACAAATCTAACTAGGGTTGTGCAAAAAACAATAATATTCACTAAAATCACACCGATTCACGCTGATCTATCCACTAACCGTGGATTAAACTTTAAAATTTATAATTCACCTTCGAAACCACTCTATTCTGTTATAATTAATACATATATTTTTTTAACCTCTAATAAAATATCAAAGTAAAAATGAAGATGAGAGAGATTTAAGATATGAAATTTCTTACAAATTAGTAGTTATACATATGAAAAATTAGTTTATGTTATATAATGATACTGCGGATTCCAGATAGAACCCAAACCGGTGTCCGAGTGACCAAGCCCACAGAGGAACCTACACAAGAGTTTAACGGGGAACGGGGAGTCTCTCAATGAACCCTCCAACGAGCAAGTTAGAAAAAGAGGTGGAATGTAGAGATAGATTAGAGATAGAAAGCTTAACCTTCTTCTTGTCTTCGACGTCTGCTTATATCCTCTGGTAATCATTTCGTTGTCCCTTTCGATCTGTTGCCATGGCTGAAAGTCTATGCTCTAGCTTTCCTTGTTCATGGTGAGGCCGTTCTGTCTTGACGGGGAAGGCTTATCGTAATAAATGCTGCAAGGGGCTTCATTAATGGCTGATGTGCAATGCAATAACTTTGCAGGATCTTTGTCTGCATATGTGGCTTGTCCTTCACTTGCCACGTGTCTGAGTGTCATTGGTTCTTAATGCCATGTTGACTTCTAGCCATGTTGGGCCTCATCAGCTGAATTATGTATTGGGTCCTAAGTGGTGGGCTTTGGTTGTTCATAGTGGGCTATAGCCTTTATGAACCTACCCATGTCAGTAGTCCTTCATTCACAAGTGCAGCTTTAGTCCAACGAAGGAAATAATGAAGAGAATGATGGTTACTAGAGACCGACGAGGCGAAGGGGCCGACCATGAGGAAGGCAGACCGTAACAGGTGATCGAATAGAGGGACCGACCATGAGGAAGGCCGACCGCGAAGGGTGACCGAGTGGAGGGGTCGACCATGAGGAGGTTCGACCGCGAAGGGTGATCGAGTGGAGAGGCCGACCATGAGGAGGGCCGACCGCAAAGGATGACCGAGTGGAGAGGGCGACCATGAGGAGGGTCGACCGCGAAGGGTGACCGAGTGGCGAGGCTGACCATGAGGAAGGCCGACCGCGAAGGATGACCGAGTGGAGAGGCCGACCATGAGGAGGGTCGACCGCGAAGGGTGATCGAGTGAAGAGGGTGACCATGAGGAGGGACAACTGG
This sequence comes from Camellia sinensis, assembly GCF_004153795.1. Taxonomy (NCBI): domain Eukaryota; kingdom Viridiplantae; phylum Streptophyta; class Magnoliopsida; order Ericales; family Theaceae; genus Camellia; species Camellia sinensis. Next base: position 1,555,522 of record NW_021025068.1, on the reverse strand, counting down.
CGGTGTGCGGGGCTCGAGAAGTGGCAGGGCACATGGTGATTTGAAATGGAAAAGACAGGGTAGGGGAAGGGGCAGTGGATCGTAGGCGTACACGTGACGGAATCCTATAATGGGGAAGGTTAGGTGTTGAGCAAGAAATGAAACGATAGGTCAATATAGGGTGTTGAAAAGACAGTTTTGGCGAATTTTTGAAAATTTTCAAACTGGCGAAATTTAATTGTGACCTTTGGAATATAGGCAAACCTTGGGCTTTTGGTATTATCCGTTTTACGTATCTCTTTGCAAACAACCAAAATATTTCAACTGTAAACTCCTTCGTGTCGAGTGATACACCGTTACAACATTTTGTGAACTATCTCACACCAACATCTGAAGCTATTTGCAAACACACAAGAGAGATAGCCCAAGAGGAAGCAACAACCGCAAAGGTTGATCCATTCGGCGACGACGATGCGATAGATTTGGTGGAGCAGTATCATACGGAGCGTAGGGAAGGAGGGGGAGTCGGTAAGGCGGTACGGGCTCGTCCAAGGATGATGATTGCAGCCGCGAAACCTATTAGCCAGGTGGAGTCGGACTATTGGCACACCAAGCCGGACAGATCTACGCTTATGGAGGAGGAGTTGGAGGGAATAAGGAAGAAGTTCCAGATTCCCTCAGAGATAGGGTTAAGATTGCCTACGTCCAAGGAAAGGGCGTCGGATGTGCGGCCGGGGGAGTTTAGCTTGTACGATAAGGCGTTGCGAGGGGGTTTGAGGCTACCTCTCCCCCAAGTAGTGGTGGGTGTGTTAAACAAGTTGGAAGCGGTGCTAGGGCAATTGATGCGGAACGCCTGGAAGATAATAATGGCGTGCGCGAGTGCCTGGCTGCAGACGACCGGGGTGACGACAATGTCAGTAGATGAGTTTTTCTCATACTACATGGCCTCCGGTCAGCAGGAGACCTGGGTGACTCTGCAAGCAGTGGCAGGGCAGGGGCTGATGGTGGGTCTTTCATCTTTGGTGAAGGGGGGGAGGCCGAGATGGTTCTTTGTGATGGCGACCGGTGGAGCTAGGGTTCGTACAACGTGAAGGGTCCCCGCCAAATCAGTCGAGCCTAAGTTGGGCGGGGAGACCGAAGACCGAGTAAAGAATGTAAGGGAATGTGAGGGAATAGAGGGAAGAGAAAGGGGTGAGATGGGATAAGCTGGTCCTGCCTTCAACGTTGTTCGCCCTGAAATTGGAACCGCAACCGTTGGGGGAGGACCCAGCAAAGGAAGAGCTTGAGATGTAGAGGAAGGCGGAGGAGGAAAGGAGATTGTTCGCCCGAGTGGACAAGTATAAAAAGGCAAATTTGGGTCCTACTCCAAAGGTGGTAATGAGGGAGAGGATTCGACCTAGCCCTAAGCCTTTGGGTGAAAATAACCTGAGTGAGTTTGCCCCATTGCCACAACCCATAGACCCCCTGAAGGAGAGGGGCAGACGAGAGGTGGAGGTGGGACTGAAGAGGTCGAAGAAGATGAGGGTTGCCATTGAGGGGGCTACAGATGCGCCCGGTTCGAAGAAGATGAGGTTGGTGAGGAGGACACCCCCATGGCGGAGAAGGCAGAGGAGAGAGGAGTGGGGGCTACTCCAGAAGGGGTGGTTATCCCAGAGGCTCAAGGGGACAAAGGTCAAGGGTCCCAAGAGGAAGAAGAGCACATGAGTGCCATGGGCCCCAAAATGCAAGTGGAAAGTGGGTCAGCTGGCCTTGAGGATAGGGTGGAGCAGCAGCCCAAGGGGGGTTCTGCACTCCAAGGAGAAAGGGTCAAGCTGAAGACTACCGTCTACCATGCTCCAACAGTGTTTAGACGACTAGAGGGAGAAGGAGGCCCAACCAGGACAACTGTAGATCGTCTTTTGGGGGTAATGGAAGAGGCAACCGTGCGCTCAATGGCCAGTTTCACTTAGGTCGAACTGCTAAGGGGGTTGTGTTTTGCCTAGATGGAGGCGACGACCTTAGCAGGAGCCTTACTGAGGAAAGCGGCATACGCAAAGGGCGAAACTGAACCGTTGAAAGCGAAGCTGGAAGAGGTGAAGGCCCAGCTTGAAAATTTGAGGATGGAGACTGCAGGGTGGAGGAAGAGCGCGCGGATTGCATGTCCCAGGGGGCTGGAAGAGGCCCAGAAGGCGAAGAAAATGGAGGTGTTGGCGACGGTGCAGAGGAATGTTGCCGACCGTACCCATGCTAAGCTGCTCGCGACCAAGTTAGAGTTAGAGACGTAACGCCGCAAGGTGGTGTCGCTCGAATTCTAGCTGGTCTGCGAGTAGAAGAAGTTGGAAGAGGCGTAGAAGGCCTGCACCGTCGCCAACAAATGGTGGACGAGGCGATGACCTGTAACGAAGATCTGCACGACCAGTCGATCAAAGAAAAAGAAGAAGCAGATCTGAAGATCGCTGGGTTAGAGAAAGATTTGGCAGACGAGCGTGCCAAGGCAGCGACAGAGAAGGCGGGGCTGGAGAAGGCCTTGGAGGAAGAAAGGGCGAAATTGGCATCTGAGAGGGCGGCGTACCCTGACCTATGTGTTGCAGCGGTTAAGCAATTCCAAGGGTCCGTCGACTTCCAGATGGTCATTAATGCCGCGATCGCCAGCAACTTGGCAACAGAGGGGTCTGGGGGGGCTGGCCTGTCTGGAGCGACCGCTGGGAGCAGGAGTGAAGAAGAAGTGATCCAGAGCTTCTAGCGATCGGACTTCTACAAACATGAGATGGTTGAGTTCTGGGACAGCGGTTGGAAAACTTTCAAGCGAAAGGATAAAGAGCTGTTCCCAGACTTAGACTTCAACACTGTTAGAGTAGAGGAAGACGATGTGGCCTAGACCCCCTTAGATGAAGGTGTTGACGAAGAAGATCTTGTTTCGAGTGAGGAGGAATGATGAATGTAAAATTTTTGTGCTTTGTTTGTAAATAAAATTTTTGTTGTTGCTTTGTTTTTTGTTGTTGTTGTTGGTTTTTTTTTTTTTTTTTGTGACTTCTGTAGTAAACTTATGTATTAGTTTGTGAATAAATAAATTTATGAGTTGTGTTTGTCACACTGTGGCCTTTGTCTTTGTAAAGATGAAAAGAATGAGAATGGTTATTCTGAAAATATGAGAGTTAAAATATGAGAATTTTGAAGTGTTAAGTCATGTGGTCAAAGTGTTGAGAAAATGTGAGAGTGAAAAGGTCTCAAAATGTGACAGTCTTGAAATGTTAAACCGTTGGCAAATGAAAGTTAAAAAATGTAAAGAATGTTAAGAGGTGTGAACGCATTGACCTGGAACTTGACCAAGTATGGCAACTATGCTACAAACATGAAGTGGTAAGAATGCGTGAGCCATAATTAACCCATTCTGGCTGAGCCCTTTGTGCTCAGGCTAGCTGAGGCTTTAAGTAATTCGGTCTGGCTGAGTCATTCGTGCTCAGTCTGCCTGAGGCTTTAAGTAACTCAGTCTGGCTGAGGCTTTGAGTAACTCAGTCTGGTTGAGCCTTTCGTGCTCAGTCTAGCTGAGGTTTTGAGTAACTCAGTCTGGCTGAGCCTTTCGTGCTCAGTCTGGCTGAGGCTCTGAGTAACTCAGTCTGGCTAAGCCCTTCGTGCTTAGTCTGGCTGAGGCTTTAAGTAACTCAGTCTGGCTGAGTGTTGCAATCAGGATGTTATGGGAATGCCACAGAGATTAACTGAGAAATAAGATTGTTTGTCATTAAAGTGTAGCCCATTTGATCAGAGATTTACATCATATGAGAAGAGAATAAGAACATTCAAGTGCATAGATTTTCAAAGAGGAAATACAATAAAAGATTGATACAAAAATTGAACTTTTATTGAAAATAACACTTCAAGTGCTCGGCGTTCCATAGATAGGGGAGGTCTCGGCCCTCACAGCGAACTCCCTCAGTCGGACTTTGTGGTTGTTGTGTGTTCTCATTCTATGTTGGTATGAGGCCCGCCTGACAACAGTGATCTCTCGAAGCTCTTCAATTAGGTCTAGGTCTGCCCGACGTAGCTCTTCGATTAGTTCTTGATTCGGGTGTAGAACCCTCGGTGTAGGGAGACCGATTTCCACTGGGATGACCGCCTCAGCGCCGTATGTTATGCTAAAAGAGGTCTCCCCAGTGGGGGTTCAAGCGGTAGTGCGGTAGGCCCAGAGTACATTTGGTAATTCCTCAGCCCAGAGTCCCTTAGCAGCTTTCAGCTTAGTTTTGATGATCTTCAGAAGAGAACGGTTGGTAACCTCTACTTGGTCGTTGGCTTGGGGATGACCTAGGGAAGAGAAACATGGCTGGATTTGACGTTCTGCACAGAATTTCCTGAACTTGGCATTGTCAAATTGTTTGCCGTTGTCAGAGACGATGGCTTGAGGGATGCCAAATCGGCACACGATTGACTGCCAGATGAATCTGGTTATGTTCCGCTTGATGATTGTGGCAAGGGGTTCTGCCTCCACCCATTTAGTGAAGTAATCAATGGAGACGATTGTGAATTTGGTTTGGCCTCGTCCAGCGGGCAATGGGCCAACTAGGTCGATCCCCCATTTGGCGAATGGGTAAGGACTGCAAAGTGTGATCAATTCTGTAGGAGGAACATGAGGGATGTTGGCAAAACGTTGACATTTATCACATTTAAGCGCCAAGTCAGTCACATCTTGGTTGAGAGTAGGCTAGAAATAACCAGTGCGAAATATTTTGTGGGCTAGTGACCTGGCGCCCGAATGATTACCACATAGACCTTCATGGACTTCCCTCATCACATAGGTCGCTTGAGCTGGATTGAGGCATTACAGATATGGACGTGAAAAGTCACGTTTGTACAAGAGGCCGCTGACAAGAATGTAATTGGACGACCGGGCCCTGACTTTGGCGACCTGCTGTTTGTCATCTGGCAGTTCCCCCGTTGTCAAAAATAGAAAGATGTCGGCCGCCCATGGGATAGGTTCATTTTGGAGGAAGTGGACTTCCTGCTAGTTTGGGAAAATGGCAGGGTGGGTTAGGTACTCGAGGCAGACATCGTGGCTAAGGTCTGACTGGTCTGCAGAAGCTAATTGAGCCATCTCATCTGCCTTGGAGTTTTCTGCCCGAGGGATGTGCTTGATGTGGAAAGTATTGAAGAGGCAAGCAAGGGGGAGTGCAATATCCCTATAAGCCCGCATTGTGTCTTCCTTGGCATCGAATTTCCCCGTAATTTGTCCGATAATAAGCTGGGAATCACTGAACACCCGGATATGGTTGACACCAATGTCTCTGGCTAGGCAGAGACCTGTTATCAATGCCTCATATTCGGCCTCATTATTGCTTGCATCGAACAGGAATCGGAGAGCACACTTAAAATAACCAGCCTCGGGGGCGGTGAGGATGAGACCAGCCCTACTACCTTCTTTGCGGGATGATCTGTCGACGTTGAGGGTCCAAGAATGGGAGTCTTCTGCCTCAGTCTGGGATTGGGAGGGGCAGTGAAACAACGGGCAGAGTGGGATTAGTGAATTTCAGGATGAAATCAGCAACAACTTGCCTCTTGATTGTCGTTCGAGGTCGGTAGGAGATGCTGATCTCGACCGACCATTGCATGAGTTTGCTGGACAGGTCGGGCTGTTGCATTACCTTCTTTAAAGGTTGATCAATGAGGACCACTATGGAGTGGGCTTGGAAGTAAGGACGAAGTTGTCTTAAGGCGGTGACCAAAGCCAAAGACATTTTTTTCTAGCAATGGATAGTTCTGTTCGGCGCCTCTGAGAGCCTGGCTAATGTAGTAAACCGGGCGATGTACTGAACCATCCTCCCTGATGAGGACTGCACTGACTGCGGTGCTCGAGACGACTAGATAAAGAAAAAGAGGCTCGCCTGTGAGTGCTTGGGAGAGTTAGGACGGGTTTGCCATGCACTGCTTCAATTGTTGGAAGGCTTTTTCGGATTCGGTCGTCCACTCGAAAGTCTGCCGAAGAACTTTGAAAAAGCGGAGGCACTTGTCTGTTGCACGGGAAATGAAGCGGTTGAGGACAGCGACTCTGCCAGTAAGCCTTTGAACTTCCTTAACCGTTCAGGGTGACTGCGTTTCTATCAGAGCCTTGATCTTTTTGGGGTTAGCTTCGATGCCTCGCTGACTGATCATAAAACCCAAGAATTTCCCAGATCCTACGCCGAAGGCGCATTTCTCTGGATTGAGCTTCATTTGATACTTCCGTAGGGTACTGAATGTCTCTCGTAGATCGGCCAGATGATCAGTGGAGTGTTTTTTTTTTACTAGCATGTCATCGATATGTACTTTCATGTTTCGGCCTATCTGATGATGAAAGACGGCATTGACCAACCGTTGGTAAGTGGCTTCAGTATTTTTCAACCCAAATGGCATGACACAGTAATGATAAGTTTCCCGTTCAGTGATGAAGGAGGTGTGTTCCCAGTCAGACGGGTGCATCAGAATTTGGTTATACCCAGAGAAGGCATCCATGAAGCTAAGCATTTGATGGCCGACCGTGGCGTCATCAAGCAGATCTATGCGAGGAAGGAGATAGCTGTCCTTGGGGCAAGGTCGGTTGAGGTCGGAGTAGTCGACACAGAGTCGCCATTTACCGTTGTTCTTACGGACCAGGACCATGTTTGACAGCCATCTGGGGTAGTCCACGTTTTTGATAAATTGTGCCTCAATGAGCTTATCTACTTCAGCAGCGATAAGAGTATTGCGCTCCGGATGAAAAATGCGCTGCTTCTGACGGAAGAGTCGGAAATGGGGTTCGATGCTGAGATGATGGGTGATGAAAGAGGGGTCAATACCCGGCATATCGGAGTGGGTCCAGGCAAATATATCGTTGTGCTTAATCAGGAGGGCGGTGAGGTCGGCCTTGGCCTAGAAGGATAGTTGGCTGCCGATCTTGGCAGTTTTTGCCGGGTTTGTGGGATCGATGAGGACCTCGACAAGCTCTTCCACTGGTTCCCCTCTGACCAACTCGTCCTCGTCTCTAACGTCGAGTCCTTCAATGATCATAGCCTCCTTGAGTTTGACCTCTTTAAGTAAGGCGACATAACATTCTCTAGCCACGGTCTGCTCTCCCCTCACTGTGCCGACCCCAAGATTGGTGGGGAACTTGATGGCAAGATGGAAAGTGGATGTGATAGCTTGGAAGGCATTTAGGGTGGTGCGGCCAAGGATGATGTTGTAAGCAGAGGGGCAGTCGACAACAAGGAAGGTGAGTAACTTTGTGGTCTGTCACGGGTATTCGCCAATTGTGATGGGAAGATCAATGGAGCCGATGGAGATCACTCGGCCTCCAGTGAAATCGACCAACGGGGTTTGGAGAGGAGACAGACTTTCCTTCTCGATCTTGAGTTGGCGAAAGGCATTTAGGAAGATGATGTCAGAAGAATTGCCATTGTTGACGAGAACCCGTCTGACTTTGTAGTTGGAGAGGAGGGCAGAGATGACGAGAGGGTCGTCATGAGGGTAACGGATGCCTATTGTCACGGCCTTGGATTTGTTGAACCAACCCTCAGTCTTTCCAAGCCAACCGTGCGGCCTTAGATGCTTGTAGCACGCCTTGCTTGCACCTAAGTAAGCCTTTTGTGGAAGGGAGCTAGGGGATTGCACACACAAGAGAGACTTGGAGAGAACACTTGGAGAATGTTAGCTTTGTATTGTACTTGAGAGAAAGCTTACAACTCTTGGATGGTTTGGGCAAATGAGGCCCTCCCCTTTATATAGCTTTACAAAGATTATTCTAGAACTACTATGTTGGAGAGTGTTTTAGACACTTCCCCTTACTAGAGTATTCTAGGACTATTCTAGTATGTACATGTCTAGAAGGTTCTACAAGTGCCTCTAACTATGTACAAGTTTCTACAATGCTCTAGGGAGTTCCAGAAGCTTCCAGCATGCTCTACCACCTCCCATCGCTTTCCAGTTCCACCATCTTCTTGACTGCTCTAGAGAATTCTAGATGCTTCTATTAGCCTCCCATCTTCTAGCCATTCTCTAGAGAGTTCTAGCAATCTCCTTTGGTTTCCAACGCTTTTTGGTGAGGGCAGCATTAGGATTTCTCAGTCCATGACATTCTCTCCCACCTAATGCGGCGACGCCCTCGTCGCGCCTTCCTTGCAAAGTCTTCCTTGCCTCCCTGCCATAGGGACTTGCACTTGCCATTTGTGCTTGATAAGGTGTCTTGGCGCCTTGTTTTTTTTTCTTCTTGTGACCCACCTTTCTCCTTGGTGGAAGTCTCTTAGGTCTCGCTCCTCCTTTGCCTTTGAGGATAGCTTGGTAGGTAGTCTCACCCTTCTTTGAGTCTTCCCTGACTTGCGGTGTGGAGAGAACCTTCTTGGCCGCTTGCCCGCTAATCATCTTTTTGGTAGCGCCTTCTACCTTGCCTTTGTCCGCCCCCAACTCAATAGCAGATAGAAGTTGGAGTGTAGTATTCTCCTTACTCGCCAGTGGCACCATGTAAGGCCCACCCTCCATGATGCACATTTTGTTGTCGCGAGGCAACATTGCCACGTTGAACTCTCGCAGGAACTCCATCCCTAGCACCACATCATAGTCATCGAGTGATGCTATTGAGAAGTTCACTTTCCCGCGCCATCTACCAAGGTGTAGCTCGACCCCTCGAGCCATGCCATCCACAGGCTTTGCCTTGGCTTTTACTGTCTTCATTAATGCTTGACCCCTGTCAAGTCTTAAACCAAGCCGCTTGGCCTCTTCCGCCTTGATGTAGTTGTGGGAAGCCCTTGTGTCTACCATGACTTGGGTTGCCTTCCCATTGATCTTGCCCTCTACGTACATCAAACCCTTATCCCCTTGGGTTGATGCAGTAGGCTTCGCTTCTATGGCACCAAGCAGCTGCAGAGATCCCATGCAAGCCTGCTCTTCCCTTTCTTGCCTTTCCAGCATTACACTAAGACTCTTTCTCTTTGGGCAATCGCGCGCCCAATGTGGCCCATCGCAGATGAAGCAGTTGTCTTTGGGCTTGCTTTCTTTATTCGCCTCTTTCTTCCAATCTTTGCCCGTTGGTGACTTGCTTCTACCCTCTCTGTACCTTGAAGCCTTAGAATCCTTCCATTCTTTGGCCCATGTGGCTCCCCCACCTTTGCCTTGACCCTCCTTGGTGGACTCCAAGTTAGAAGCTTTCGGCTTAGTGTATTCCACCAATGTCTCAGCTACGGTGAGTGCAGTGGAGATATCTTTGATGCCTCTTCGTTGTAGTTCCAATTGTGCCCACTGCTTAAGCCTAGCTGTGAAATTAAAGAGCAAGTCATCATCACTCATGTTAGGGATTTGAAGCATTAACCCGGAGAATTCTTGGACATAATCCCGAATAAAGTGGGTGTGCTTCAACTTCCTCATCTTCAAACGTGCTTCATATGCCACATTTTCCGGATAGAATTGCCTCATTAGCTCATTCTTGAATTGTCCCCATGAAGAGATAGTGCAAATGCCTCTTTCCATTTCAGCGTGCTTACGACGCCACCAAACTCCAGCTAACTTAGTGAGGTAGAGAGAAGCGGTGCGTACCTTCGCAAGCTCATCGTTTAAGTTTAAAGCTTCAAAGTACCTCTCTAAGTGCCAAAGGTAGTCATCTAGCTCTTTTCATCCCGCGTACCATCAAACTCCTTAGGCTTTGGCGCCTCCAGCCTTGGAGTGAATCCCGCATTGGTGGTAACACCGCCACTAGCCACAGCGCGCTTGCATATGGCCCAATCCGCTCGTGTCTCTTCCAAGCCTTCCTTCAGCTCTTGGACTTGGTCTTGGAGTTGACAAATAGCCTTCAGGATCCGTTCCTGGAAGTCATAGCTTTCCTACCTCTGCGCTTTAGAGTTGATCTGGATGGTGTCCCACACGGACTCAAGCAATTCCTCGACTTGGCTTTCCACGTTGCCATCGAGTTGCTCCATCCCTTGTTCTAACCGATCAAGACGCTCCTTGACATCGGCCATAGCCATTTCAACCCCGACCACTCTGGTTTCCATGGCACTCATCACATCCTGTGATTTGTCTTTCGCTTTCTTGCCCAAGTTTGTAGCAGTCTCCCTTCCGCGGTTCTCTTCAGTGTGAGTTACTTCCAACATAGTGCTCTTCCTTCCTTAGTTACGACGCCTTCGCAACCTGCTCTGATACCAACTGTCACAGCCTTGGATATGCTGAACCAACCCTCAGTCTTTCCAAGACAACCGTGCGGCCATAGATGCTTGTAGCACACCTTGCTTGCACCTAAGTAAGCCTTTTGTGGAAGGGAGCTAGGGGATTGCACACACAAGAGAGACTTGGAGAGAACACTTGGAGAATGTTAGCTTTGTATTGTACTTGAGAGAAAGCTTACAACTCTTGGATGGTTTGGGCAAATGAGGCCCTCCCCTTTATATAGCTTTACAAAGATTATTCTAGAACTACTATGTTGGAGAGTGTTTTAGACACTTCCCCTTACTAGAGTATTCTAGGACTATTCTAGTATGTACATGTCTAGAAGGTTCTACAAGTGCCTCTAACTATGTACAAGTTTCTACAATGCTCTAGGGAGTTCCAGAAGCTTCCAGCATGCTCTACCACCTCCCATCGCTTTCCAGTTCCACCATCTTCTTGACTGCTCTAGAGAATTCTAGATGCTTCTATTAGCCTCCCATCTTCTAGCCATTCTCTAGAGAGTTCTAGCAATCTCCTTTGGTTTCCAACGCTTTTTGGTGAGGGCAGCATTAGGATTTCTCAGTCCATGACATTCTCTCCCACCTAATGCGGCGACGCCCTCGTCGCGCCTTCCTTGCAAAGTCTTCCTTGCCTCCCTGCCATAGGGACTTGCACTTGCCATTTGTGCTTGATAAGGTGTCTTGGCGCCTTGTTTTTTTTTCTTCTTGTGACCCACCTTTCTCCTTGGTGGAAGTCTCTTAGGTCTCGCTCCTCCTTTGCCTTTGAGGATAGCTTGGTAGGTAGTCTCACCCTTCTTTGAGTCTTCCCTGACTTGCGGTGTGGAGAGAACCTTCTTGGCCGCTTGCCCGCTAATCATCTTTTTGGTAGCGCCTTCTACCTTGCCTTTGTCCGCCCCCAACTCAATAGCAGATAGAAGTTGGAGTGTAGTATTCTCCTTACTCGCCAGTGGCACCATGTAAGGCCCACCCTCCATGATGCACATTTTGTTGTCGCGAGGCAACATTGCCACGTTGAACTCTCGCAGGAACTCCATCCCTAGCACCACATCATAGTCATCGAGTGATGCTATTGAGAAGTTCACTTTCCCGCGCCATCTACCAAGGTGTAGCTCGACCCCTCGAGCCATGCCATCCACAGGCTTTGCCTTGGCTTTTACTGTCTTCATTAATGCTTGACCCCTGTCAAGTCTTAAACCAAGCCGCTTGGCCTCTTCCGCCTTGATGTAGTTGTGGGAAGCCCTTGTGTCTACCATGACTTGGGTTGCCTTCCCATTGATCTTGCCCTCTACGTACATCAAACCCTTATCCCCTTGGGTTGATGCAGTAGGCTTCGCTTCTATGGCACCAAGCAGCTGCAGAGATCCCATGCAAGCCTGCTCTTCCCTTTCTTGCCTTTCCAGCATTACACTAAGACTCTTTCTCTTTGGGCAATCGCGCGCCCAATGTGGCCCATCGCAGATGAAGCAGTTGTCTTTGGGCTTGCTTTCTTTATTCGCCTCTTTCTTCCAATCTTTGCCCGTTGGTGACTTGCTTCTACCCTCTCAAGGCCAGCAGCATGCCATGCCATGGCCAAGGCAGCCCAGCCAAAGCCAGCAGCATGCCATGCCAAGG
>NW_021025068.1:1513182-1543313 GCF_004153795.1 Camellia sinensis | reverse complement strand
ATGCTATCTTGTTTTGCTCTCTTGTCTTGAAAGTCCTTAGTTGCAGGGGACTATAATGCAACTGCACTCTTGTCTTGAATATGGCCCAATCTACCCGTGTCTCCTCCAAGCCTTCCTTCAACTCTTGGACTTGGTCTTGGAGTTGACAAATAGCCTTCAGGATCCGTTCCTGGAAGTCATAGCTTTCCTACCTCTGCGCTTTAGAGTTGATCTGGATGGTGTCCCACACGGACTCAAGCAATTCCTCGACTTGGCTTTCCACGTTGCCATCGAGTTGCTCCATCCCTTGTTCCAGCCGATCAAGACGCTCCTTGACGTCAGCCATAGCCATTTCAACCTTGACCACACGGGTCTCCATGGCACTCACGATGTCCCATGACTTGTCTTTCGCCTTCTTGCCCAAGTTTGTAGCAGTCTCCCTTCCGCAGTTCTTTTCGGTGTGAGTTACTTCCAACATAGTGCCCTTCCTTCCTTAGTCACGACGCCTTCGTAACCTTGCTCTGATACCAACTGTCACGGCCTTGGATTTGCTGAACCAACCTCAGTCTTTCCAAGCCAACCGTGCGGCCTTAGATGCTTATAGCACGCCTTGCTTGTACCTAAGTAAGCTTTTTGTGGAAGGGAGCTAGGAGATTGCACACATAAGAGAGACTTAGAGAGAACACTTGGAGAACGTTAGCTTTGTATTGCACTTGAGAGAAAGCTTACAGCTCTTGGATGGTTTGGGCAAATGAGGCCCTCCCCTTTATATAGCCTTACAAAGATTATTCTAGAACTACTATGTTGGAGAGTGTTCTAGACACTTCCCCTTGCTAGAGTATTCTAGGACTATTCTAGTATGTACATGTCTAGAAGGTTCTACAAGTGCCTCTAACTATGTACAAGTTTCTACAATGCTCCAGGGAGTTCCAGAAGCTTCCAGCATGCTCTACCACCTCCCAGGGCTTTCCAGTTCCACCATCCTCTTGACTACTCTAGAGAATTCTAGATGCTTCTATTAGCCTCCCATCTTCTAGCCATTCTCTAGAGAGTTCTAGCAATCTCCTTTGGTTTCCAACGCTTTTTGGTGAGGGCAGCATTAGGATTTCTCAGTCCATGACACTATGCAGTTGGCCTCCGTGAAGGTGATGGGCTCCATCCACTGTTTGGGCTGTTTAGAAGGGCGGTCAAATGTGGCGACTTCTTTGTCTGAGCCCTGCCTTATTTTTCTGAGTTCTGCCCGCTGGGCCGAGCGGGATGGTCCTCCACAAGCAAGCCCGCCAGCAATAACTCTAATTTCTCCAACAGGTAAGGCAGGGTTACTCTGCCCCTGAGGTTGCTGTGGAGGGTGATCATAACCTTGGTTAGGTTAGGCTGGCTACCAGGGAGGGGTACGCCGGCGGTTGCTTCTGTTGGGCTCAGTCATTTACCTCTATTGAGGGCTGGTGTCTGTGAACTGGCTAAGTCATCCCTGACGTATTAAGGTCTCGACCTGATCCAAACCGCGACGGTTGGGGCCATTTGAGGGGATAATCTCGCTAAATTTGGTTCAAGACTTGTTCTATAGGGGAATTGAGGGGTGTGTATCTTTCGAACCGGCCGGGCGGTCGGGTTGACGCCGACTGGTCGGCTCGGGGGGGTCGGGCGGTATACTGAGGTGTTTGGTGAGTGTACTAGCTGTTTCTGGTTTCTAAGTCCTTTCTCTTCTCTCTAGGGGTTGGGTTTTTGGCTATAGGATCTTGTCGGGTGGCTAGGGAATTTTCGGCGTTCATGTATTTTTGGGCTTTGGAGAGTAGGGTTGCCATGAAGGTCGGGTGGTTTTTAGAGAGGGAGAAAAGGAAATCAGATGACTGTAGGCTGGCTATAAAAGCCGTAAGGATGACCTTGTCATCGTTTTCCACTACTTGCAAGGCTTCGGTGTTGAAGCGGGTAACGAAACTACGTAGCGACTCCCTCTCGGTCTGACGGATATTGAGGAGTTGGGTTGCCGGACGTTGCTGGCGCTGGGCTCCAATGAAATGGCTGAGGAATGAGTCACTGAGGTGTTAGAAAGTGGAGACTGAGTCTGCTGGCAGTTGACAAAACCAAAGTTGAGCCGACGCCTTGAGTGTTACGGGGAAAGCCCGACACATGATTTCATCGGGGAATGCATGGAGGATCATGAGGGTCCGGTAGGTCTCCAAGTGATCGACTGGGTCTGTTGTACAGTCAAAAAAGAGTCAATGGTGGGTATTTTGAATTTAGGCGGTAGAGGTTTGTCCCGGATGGAGGCAACGAATGGTAAGTTGGCTGTGGTGGATGGTTTATTCGATATGTTCTGCATGACTCCTTGGTGCTGGAGCTTTATGGCTCGTAGTTCTGCATCCCAGAAAAGGACGTTGTCACCACCGGAAGGAAACGAGGGCTGGACGTTATTGGTCTTTCCCTCGAGGGTGGGTGCCTGGACCGATGGATGTGGAGCCCAGGGTAGTAGGTTCATATCTGGGGGAGGTGGTCGTAAGCCTTTCAAGTTGGGCGGATAGGGCTGTTGGATAGTGTGGCTCGGGGTTCGTTCTTGGTTGGGTGGGATATCTGGAGGTGGTGGAGGGGGCATAGGAGGGTTTCTTTGGAGTAGAGCATTAATCAGGGCTTGGTTTTGCTCTGCCAGGTGGTTAATACTGTTGGTAAGCTCAATGAAATACTGTAGTGGGTTATTTGGATTGGGAGGGTCGGCTTGGTGGTCGGCAACATTGTGGTGAGAAGCCATGGATCTAGTCGTGACCATACACCTTGGTGGGTGGCAGGAAAGGGTTATTGGGGCAGGGTCTCTGACGACAATGAACACAACTGGCGCGCGGAGCAAAGCTTTCCCACAGACGACGCCAACTGATGATACTGCGGGTTTCAGATGGAACAGGTCGGACTGATCCACGCTTCCCAAACCGGTGTCCGAGTGACCAAGCACACAGAGGAACCTGCACAAGAGTTCAACGGGGAACGGGGAGTCCCCCAGCGAATCCTCCGACGAGCAAGTTAGAAAAAGAGGTGGAATGTAGAGATAGATTAGAGATAGAAAGCTTAACCTTCTTCTTGTCTTCGACGTTTGTTTATATCCTCTGATAATCATTTCGTTGTCTCTTCCGACCTGTCGCCATGACCGGAAGTCTATGCTCTACCTTGCCTTGTTCATGGTGAGGCCGTTCTGTCTCGACGGAGAGGGCTTATCGCAATAAATGCTGCAAGGGGCTTCATTAATGGCTGATGTGCAGTGCAATAACTTTGCAGAATCTTTGTTTGCTTATGTGGCTTGTCCTTCACCTGCCATGTGTCTGAGTGTCATTGGTTCTTAATGCCATGTTGACTTCCAGCCATGATGGGCCTCATGAGTTGAATTATGTATTGGGCCCTAAATGGTGGGCTTGGGTTGTTCATAGTGGGCTATAACCTTTATGGGCCTATCCATGTTATTGTATATATGAAAAATAGTATGTAAATTAGTGTTATATATTATGTAAATGTTTGATATTTGTTTAACAATATTATTCAATTAACTAGCAAATTAAAACCACGCCAAACCATCCAAACCGTGGTTTGATTATTTACCAATCTGCCATTCACAGTTTGGTTTCTAATTTTACCTTTAAACCACCAGAATCACACCATGCGCACCTCTAAGTTTAATGGCTCAATTATGGTTTTAATTTTTCTACAATAACTGATTCAATTTATAATTTAATCTAAAATCAGACCAATATAATTGTTGTACACTCTTAATTTTCGCATGAAGAATTAAGTAACGACTCTTTATCTCCATCACTTCCAAAACCTTTCTTGCTTTCACGTGAAGCTTAGAAGGAAGGAAAATGTGTTGACCTATTTTCAATTAATTAAAAATTTTAATTTCCATAATAGTTAAAAAAAAACTATTAATAATTTATTAGTCGTTTGTATGAAAAAATAATATATATTTTTTGAATTGATGAAAAAATAATATTATTATCTATTTTCAATTTAAATATATTTTTATTTTGCTTATTTTTATTTCCACTCATCATCTGTATTAGTTTTAGTCATTTCAGCTATAGTAAAAAGGAAATCAGTGTAATTATACAAAAAATCTAGGATTAATTGATTTTTTTTTCAAATTTCAAGAGAGTGAGTGTAATTTATCCGAAAAATTATGAATATTTTTAATATATGCTACACTACATTATTGTAGTAAATGTTACTAATAACAAATTTGTATAGTGTGTACCCTTCAAGTCAAAGTTACCCTTCAAGTCAAAGTTACGAATCGTTATGATTATATATGATGAATGATGTAAAGTAAATATTATGAAATATTTGTAAAAATTATGAAAAAGAAAACTACAATCATTTATGATGTTTGTTATGACAAGTTGGGTTTATTTTTATATTATACTAACGGTTAACACATTTATTATGTGTATAATTTAAATAAGTT
Source organism: Camellia sinensis (assembly GCF_004153795.1). Taxonomy (NCBI): domain Eukaryota; kingdom Viridiplantae; phylum Streptophyta; class Magnoliopsida; order Ericales; family Theaceae; genus Camellia; species Camellia sinensis. The sequence goes on along the minus strand of NW_021025068.1, from coordinate 1,538,890 downwards.
AATTAAAATAAAATATTTACTATATATTATGTTTCACTTAAGTGATAAGAATTTTATTTATTATGTGTACAATTTAAATAAGTTAATTAAAATAAAATATTTATTATATATTATGTTTCACTTTGAGAACAGGCTAATTTAGTAACTTTTTGGCTATTTGGCTAAAAAAATAGGTAAAAAAAACTTGTATGTTTGGGATGACTTTTTGACTAATTACGAAAAGATGTGCAAAAAGTAGAGAGAAAAGAGAATCTTTGACTTTTTGGTATGGATTGTTGACTTTTTGGCTAATTTAGTAACTTTTTGGCTAATTGACTAAAATAGCCTCTTGCCAAACGAGGCCTTAAGTGATAAGAATTTTATTTCTTAGACCTAGAGTCAAGGTTTGAGACTCAATTTCACTTATCTATTTTTTTTAATTTTATTTATAGATATGGGGATACAATATTTTAAGGCCTAGTTTGGGAAGACTAAATAAGTGCACTTTTTGATTTTTTTTGTATTATGTGTAGAAAAAGTAGAGAGGAGATGTTGATTGATGTGACCCAAAAAAGATAAAAAGATGAAATAAGTGCACTTTTTTCTTTGTACCCAAACTTGACCTAAGTGTTCATACTGTAACAATTCTCATTAACTTCGTTTAAATTTTCATGGAAAATAATTCCGTAAAAGGCGGAGTTCTCATTTTTTTCTTTTCTCTTTCTCTTTCTCTTTCTCTTTTTCTTTCTTTTTCTTTTTCTTTTTCTTCTTTTTCTTTATTTATTTATTTTTTTTGCAGGTGAACAACTTGTCAAGTCTAGGTTTCAAGTCTAGGTTTGAATTGAAATAGATAGAAACAAACTGAGTTGGCCATTATTATTTTGGTCAATGTATATGTGTGGTTAGGTATGTTTCCACTCTCATGAAAGATCTATTCATGATACAACAATTCTAAGGATAAATTATGCTTCCTCGTACTTTTTATAAAATTTTATTTTAGGTCTTGTAATTTTAAGTATATATTTTTAATTACATTTTAATATGGTTTTTTTTGTTAGTTGCAATTAGCATTTTGAAGAGAGAAAAAAAAGTGACAGGTGTGAAATTAAAAGGAAAAAAATGAAATTTAAAAGAATTTACAAGGATCGTCAGTGTAATTTATCCATTTTTCTTTTTGTGTGGGAATTGTTAAAATTTGCCCACGAGTCACACGTAGTATTCTTTTCAAAATGGTAACAATAATTGGAAGTGAGAATAAATTTAAATTAATGAAATTAAAATTATATAAATCAAAATAAAATTTCACATAAACTAAAAAGGCCAACACCATAATTAATCACATTTTTAATACAGGCAGTACTACTAGATGGAAACAATTGTCTCATTGCTTCCTGTCATCTTTAATTACAATTCCATGAATCGTAATTTTTTATGCTTGTTATATATGAATACTTGTGTCTCTAAACTGGTGAGACAATTCTAAGTGAAATATTTCTTTATAAAAAAGAACCAAATATTACAACTTAGAGCATCTCTAACGCTTCATTAAATTTGAGAAAAAGTTTAATCTAATATGATATGCTCCAATTATTTCATCAAATTTGGCTGGTCGTCTAACCTAGAATAAATTTTCATCAAATCTTCTCGAATCAGGTCGTCCACCGAGTTGACTGGCCGGTCATCTATCCGGTTGTCCATTAACGGTCACCTGCAAAATTTGATAAAAGGTTAAACGTTCATCAAATAAAGGAAACGTTTAACATTTTATCAAATTCCGCAGGTGACCGTTGATGGACGAGTAGATTAAAGATCGGCAGAATAACTGGGTAGACGACCAGATTGGAGAAGATTTGATGAAATTTTACTCTAAATCGGATGACCGGCGGGACAATCGACCATATTTGATAAAACAATTGGAGCGCATTTCAAAATAAGAAAATAATGAATGACAACAACAATTATACAATGACGGAATCTACGGAACCTAAGTCCGGATACAATAATCAAATGGGAAAAGACCGGGGTCGCTATAACTCACACACAACTCCCTCTCTCACACCAAGTGAGCACCTTCTCCCACACTGAGGGCCAATTTCTCTTCACTCTCTCATTTTGCTCTCTTGGTTCCTCACATTTTGTTTTATTCCAACTCTCTTTCCATTTATACACAAACGGGAGAGCATAAAGTCAATCTTATCTACCGGCAAGCTGTCGAAGAGCCACCGACAACATTGATGGCAGCCACCAACACAACCACCCTATAATAAGATAGCTTAGCTGAAAATTTCTAGCCCAAATTTGTAGCCTTCATTCTTGACTTCTAAGGCTTCCTTCACATGGTCCCAACTCCTCACATGAAGTAGAAACCCAACACTCCCAAGTCTCAACATACTAAGTTGTAAGAATGAAAATAAATGTACTAACCCTTTTTTTCTTAAGAAATCAGTTTTTGCTCGGTCATTGGATTGCCCGGAGACAACCATATCCATCTGATTGAACTTGACAACTCATTGGAGGAGGGTGCAAAAAGACATGATTAATGGTACATGAGCCAACTGTTTGCGTACTGTCATCATTTTTATTTTTTTTAAAGAGAAAATAATTTTTAAAATTTTAAAATATATTTAATATTTTTTTTTCAAATTAATTTTTATTTTTCTAGAAAAATGTAAAAAAAAAATCTTGCTATTTTGGGTTCATTTTTAAGTTATGTAAAATTCAAACTGGAAGAGACTGAACCGATCCAGTTTAATAACTCTTTCTATCCTGGCCGTCGATACATATTACCGGGAGCTAATCTTAGCCATCCATGTGTCAGTCATCACATCACATTGCGCATCTCTTTTGCTACCTGATAGAAAAACCCATAATTTTTTAATCTCTAATTTCTTGAAAAATCACCGTGTTTGGTGTTGATTGATTTTATGAAAATTGTGATTTTTAATTTTTCATATTTTTTGTTTTTAGTAAATGTTTTTAATATTTTAAACAAATTTTTTATAGCACCTAAAATAAATATACTTAAAAAGTATAATATTGTGAAACAAAATCTTTAAAAAATCCACTAAATACCAAAAATATAAAAAAATATATATAAATTCAATATATTTTCGTGTATTTATTGATTTTTTAAAATATTTTATCACAAATATTTTATTTATTTTATTTTTAGATAAGCATATCTAAAAAGTAAAAAAAATACTTAAAATATTAAAAAATCCACTAAAAATAAAAAATAAAAAAGAAAAAAAATTCAATTTTCAGACAACAAAAATTTTTCCCTAAAATTTACCCAGACTTGTCCACGAGCAGACTTGTCCACATGAGCATATATATTAAGCAAAAAACAGTGCATCATTGTTTCTAGATGTTTTTTTTTATTATTTTAGATAGAATTGTTTCTAGATGTTGTTCATGTTTTGTTTTGATACAACTGTTTAGATATTTGTTTTGTTTTTTGATAAGGTTGTATTGTAGCAATAATTTTCATTGTCTATTGAAAAAAACAACCAGACCAAATCAATCAGTTAGGAGGGAATAATGAAGATCGAAACCTTCCATCAGGTGGGAAAGAAGTAGCACTTGGACTGAACTGATTTCGCCCTTAAATTCTCTTTTAATATTTAATTTGCTGTTTTTGGTTAATTTTTTTGTTTAGAATGGGACTTTTCTTGTTTTTTTCTTTTTCTTTTTTTCATTTCAAGCCGAAGCACATGTGGCTCATAATTATAAAAATGCCATTGCCACGTGATTCTGGATGGACTTTATTTATAAAAATTATGTTTTACAAATTATTTTCCTTTTAAAATTAGCTTGTTCACAAATTAGATAATAAAAATAAATAAATAAAAAAGTGGCAGATAAGTTTTCTTTAGCAGTTGCAGTTTACCATGTACGGAAGTAGATGAACAACAATCTTTAATTAGAAGAGGAAAAGAAAATAAATAATTCTTAATCTAATTGAAGAAGTTAGATTTGGAATCATCTCTTGGAGACAAGTTCAGAATAATCATGTATTCCTGTTGTCTTCCCAAATAACAGAAATATATAATTTCAATTTGAAGACAGTGGTGGGAACACACAGATGATTGCATATAGCGAGGGGCAGTATCGGATTTTTGGTGAGACTATAGATATTGCTGTTGGGAATTCCTTGGACCGGTTTGTGAGGGTTCTAACACTGTCTAATGATCCAAACCCTGGGTACAACATTGAGCAGGTATGCAATTGGAAGCAAGTTTCCTTAACCTATGTAACGCCCTTAAAAATAAACCCATTAATTATCTATATCATCAGCATGCATTGATAGAGAGGAAACATTTCATTATAATATTCATCAGAGTCTTACTAAATAAAAGCATTACATGTAACCTCAAATTAAATGCCCTACAGGCTTACATCCTTCCAAGCCAACACTTGGACAACAAAAGTATGAGTTCTAACTCAAATCCAAATAAAGCCCTAGGCTTGAGTGTTTACATGTACTACCAATAAAAACAAACAACTGAAAATAGTCTTCAAAATCCAAGTCCCTTCCAAGCTAAGTCCTTAGAGGTAGCTTATCACCTGAACCTGAAAATGATGTTCCCATATAGGGTGAGCCACAGCCCAGTAGAAATATACTAAACCAAATATAAGCATTGATTAAAGCAATAGCATTCAATAGATGGTTAACCAAGATAATCAATTACATCATTATACAGTTTCATGACATTAATGTCTAAGACACGTTTTACTTTCCAACATTATCAATATGACTCAGAACCTGGCCAAACTTACAACAGTGAACTATATATATCAAATTCACATTCTTCCAATGTCAACAAACAAATGAGGCCCAAGCTCAAATCAAAACACTTCATACTTCCAGTTTGATACACATTTTAGTGCTGTATCAATAAAAACACTTCAATATAAATAAGCACACATAAAAGTGATGCTAATGGAGTCCATCCCCTATCTCCTCCCAAACAAAATCCGGTTTAGAGGTCCATCCCCTATCTTCCCCTAAACCGTGGAGTACATCCCCCATCTCCTCCCACACACAAAACAATGTATGCAAATGCAATGCTCAATCAACACACGTATTTTCTGTATCAATGCCACAGTCAAAATTAATGACTTAACCAATGTGATTAGTTTCAGTTATTCCTAATCCACATGCAATGTCTACAACAATCACGACTATCCTCCACCGATAGCCCAAAACAGTTATTTCTAAACCTCGAGCGAATACATGGTCGCTCGAGCGACCAGACACAAGAAAACCTCGCTCGAGCGAAGAAAAGCTCGCTCGAGCCAAGAATGCAATACTACAGGTCTTATACTAGATGCAAACTCTCGCTCGAGCGACCAAACCCCGGCTCGAGCGAAGAACCAAAAACAACATCTCGCTCGAGCGACCAACTCCTCGCTCGAGCGAAGATCCAAAATTCTGGACAGCAATACTTGGTTTCTAAACCCAACCAACCTGAAACAAACCTGCCCAACACATCCTAACTCCAAATGAGAAAATAAGGGACAACAACAACAATTATACAATGACAGAATCTACGGAACCTAAGTCCGGATACTATAATCAAATAGGAAAAGACCCGGGTCGCTATAACCTATATCAGTGGTTAATTCACACAGAGACTATCCATTAATAGTCATATCTTTTATAGGTCATTGTGTTGACATGTCTTCAAACTTGAGGAAGACAAAAAAAGAAAAAAAAAATTGAGCTGCTATTTGGCGTTTTGCTTGTTTAACTATATAAGTTTGCATATTTTTTTTTATTGATTTGTTCTCTGTCGATTGTTTGAGAAAACTTTATTTCTTACTATGATTCAGTTTTGCGTTGTACTTGAGGTCAATACTTGTCTAGCCCACACTGTACTGGAATAATTTGTGGTTATGGCTTGCCAGTTTCTGATCTTCCAATGTTGTATAGCTCGATTTTGGTATCCTCTCCCCCCCTGTCTTCTCAAAAGACAAAAGACATACAAAGACAACTGCAAATGAGGCTTTGAGACTCCTTGATAATTTTCTTAATCTTTAAAGAAGATGTTTTATTATGTACCTTTATATGAACTTTGATGAAGGTAGGAATTTGGTCGTTGTTAGGCCATTGTAGTCAGCTATATAACACAATTGTCTTCATTTGTAAGAGAAAATGATTAAACAAGCAGTTAGTAGTCTTTACTTCTTTTTCTTTCCTTCTTGCTTAACCAAACATATAAAGGGTGAGGCGATTTTTCCTATACTTCCCTTTTTTTTCTTTCCTCCGTACACAATCCTTCCTCTCTGTTTTCTTCTAAAAGAATAAGTGGAAGGCCAAAATGAACATCAGTTGGGCCTATGATAAAGAAATAGTTGCCAAGGATTTATGAGAGGATATGCCTTTAGATGGAGATGATTGAAGGCTAAAGATGAAATCTACCTTAAAGGGTTTCAATGCTGGCTTTGTTGAGTTGAGTTGAGTTTTCTTATTGAATTATTATATACAATCCAACTTTTGTGCTTCTTGTTCTATTTTGAGTGTTGTCAGTGAGCAATAGATATTGGTAAATTTAGTGCAAGGTTCAAGTTAGGTACTTGTATTTTAAGTTCTTGTTCAACAAAGCTAATAGATGCTCTATATGTGGTTTTTAACCTCGTCGAATTTACCTTTCACCAATATATTTAGTCTTACCTTTATCTTATTTGATTAGTTCTTATTATTTTTAAAGAAATATGTTTAACTACATTTTTTTATTATATCTTGATATCTTTGTTTTTGTTATTCTATATTTTAACACAGCTTTGGATTGATAATACATGATTGATGTGTAAGTTTATATTTTTTGAGGTTAAGTTTAGATTATGTCTATAAGATTTGTAGCACATTTCATCACCTCTCATTTATAAAGGTTCTCTCTGGAACTTTATTTTAGTATTTTATATTTATTTTTCGTTCTGGAGATATTCTTAAAATTTCTAAGATAGCCTTCAGAATGTTCTTGAAATTATGCGATGAAGAAATGCTTTTTGCTTGACTTATCTTTTTTTTTCCTCTCTTCATCAGCTTGCCAAGAAAGGAGAAAAGTTTATAGACCTTCCCTATGTTGTCAAAGGAATGGACGTTTCGTTTAGTGGAATATTGAGTTACCTTGAAGCCAATGCTGAGGAAAAGTTAATAAATAATGAATGAACCCCTGCAGATTTATGCCATTCTCTTTAGGTAATCATTTGGAATGCTTTCAACTTTTAATAATACATATTTCGTGGTGATAAAAAGTTTAGTTGGTAATTTGACATAGCTATTTTTTTTTGTAAATCGCAAGTTTTAGGTGAATATTTAGTTTACATGATCTAATTGTGGGCTCAATTTCTGCATACAATTTAAATTGTTTTAGGAAGCTGTGTTTCCAATGCTCGTGAAGATTACAGAATGAGTAATGGCACACTGTGACAAGAAAGATGTTCTCACTGTTGGTGGTGTTGGCTGCAATGAACACTTGCAAGAGATGATGAGAATCATGTGCTCGAAGAGGGGTGGAAAGTTGTTTGCTACCAATGACAGGTACTGTGTTGAAAATGGGGCTACGATTGTGTATACTGGTCTCCTAGCTTATGCTAATGAGACGTCAACTCCGCTGGAGGAATCAACATTCATACGATAGTTCAGAACTAATGAAGTACTAGCCATCTGGAGAGAGAAAAAGGAATCATCAAATGGTCTCATGGAAAAACATGTCTAATTACCTATGTGTTTCGAGGTATTTTTTTCCAGTAAGATCATGGATTAGTTGCTTCCTAATTTTATAGAAGGTTTGAAGTCCTTCAAGAAATGATAAAATCGGCAAGCTGTGGACCATCCACGGCTAATAATTTGGTTTCTCTACCTATCTGCATGGAAGTCCAACTGTGTATTGAAAATCAAGTGTGGATCAAGATTTTTTCTCTTTTAATTTTACTTTGTGGAGCTAGCAAGCTTTGTATTTATTTGGCAGGCCAAGCTGCCGCCCATGAAATTTGGAGAGCGTCTATTTCCACACACTACTTCATCTTGGTGCACACATTTTTCTTTTATGAATCGGATATCCACTCCCGAACAAAATATCATGGTTTAAAAATCAACTTCCTAACGAAATCTTATGGTTTGGCTATATATCTTTGGTTCGGAATTTGATTTCTGAACCATAGGTTTGGATTCGAAAGTTGATTTCTAAAGTACATAGTTTTGTTTGGAAGTTCATTTCGGAATGAAAAATGGTGTGTGAACTGAGAGAAAGTGTTGTGTGGAAATAGAAGCTCCCGGAATCAGCTTCTTGCATTGTTTATCAGGTTGTAAGTGTACAATGCTTGTAGAAGCATGAATTTGGAACTAGGCAGGAGCAGGATTGAGACTTCACCTTCTGAAGTGCTTGGGTTTTCATGTTAGAAAGTTGGGGAGTTATAGGAGGGTCTCAAACCATAAATAGTTATATACAAGAGTGTTATTTTGTAAAGAAATATATTTCTGTATAGCGACCCCGGTCTTTTCCCATTTGATTATAGTATCCGGACTTAGGTTCCGTTTATTCTGTCATTGAATAATTGTTGTTGTCGTCCTCTATTTTCTCATTTGGAGTTATAGGATGTGTTGGGCAGGTTTGTTTCAGGTTGGTTGGGTACGTAAACCAAGTGTTGCTGTCCAGTTTTTGGGTTGGTCGCTCGAGCCAGGGCTTGGTCGCTCGAGCGAGGGTTGTATTTTGTGTCTTCTGGCTCGATCCAGATTTGCTTCGCTCGAGCGAGCGATTGCGTCTGGTATAGACCTGAGGGCAGTGCATATTCGCTCGAGCGAGATTTTCTTCGCTTGAGCGAGAGAGGTGTATGTTTTCTAGTTCCTTGCTCGAGCGAGCATTCTGTCGCTCAAGCGTGCTCCAGCGTTGCAGACCTGAAGCATTGCATTCTTGGCTCGAGCGAGCTTTTCTTCGCTCGAGCGAGGTTTTCTTGTGTCTTGTCGCTCGAGCGACCATGTCTTCGCTCGAGCGAGCCTGTCCAGTTTATATACGTAGCAGCGGGTTTTGATCAGTCTTTTTCATCTTCTTTTGATTCCAAACCCTAGGTCCGACTTCTCTCTCTCCCTACTCACCTTCTCTCTTAGGTTTGATCTATTTAGAGTGTGTTTCTACCCTAGTTGCTTTATTAAAAAGATAGAGGGAGTCGAGGGCTTTCATTTAATCTGAACATTTGGCGATTTGGAGCACATTGGTATTTGGGCACTCATCTCTGTCTTCACCATTTGGGTTGTTTTCTTCGAGGTAGGGATTTCCTACTCCATTTTATAAGTTTTGTTCATTCAAGAAACCACTAATAATTTAAATCACTCGCCTATTGAATTATTGATATATTTATTTCCAAATCTAGAAATAACTGTTTTGGGCTATCGGTGGAGGATAGTCGTGATTGTTGTAGACATTGCATGTGGATTAGGGATAACTGAAACTAATCACATTGTTTGAGTCATTCATTTTGACTGCTGAATTAATACAGACATTATGTGTATTGATTGTGTGGTGTATATGTTATGTGTTTACATACTTTGTTTTGTGTGGGAGGAGATAGGGGATGTACTCCACGGTTTAGGGGAAGATATGGGATGGACCTCTAAACCGGATTTTGTTTTGGAGGAGATAGGGGATGGACTCCATTAGCATCACTTTTATGTGTGCTTATTTATATTGAAGTGTTTTTATTGATACAGCACTAAAATGTGTATCAATCTGGAAGTATGAAGTGTTTTGATTTGAGCTTGAGTCTCATTTGTTTGTTGACATTGGAAGAATGTGAATATGATATATATGATTCACTGTTGTAAGTTTGGCCAGGTTCTGAGCCATATTGATAATGTTGGAAAGTGGAACGTGTCATTGACAATAGTGTCATGAGACTGGATAATGTTGTAATTGATTATCTTGGTTAACCATCTATTGAATGCTATTGCTTTATTCAATGCTTATATTTGGTTTAGTATATTTCTACTGGGCTGTGGCTCACCCTATATGGGAACATCATTTTCAGGTTCAGGTGATAAGCTACCTCCAAGGACTTAGCTTGGAAGGGACTTGGATTTTGAAGACTATTTTCAGTTGTTTGTTTTTATTTGTTAGTACATGTAAACACTCAAGCCTAGGGCTTTATTTGGATTTGAGTTAGAACTCATACTTTTGTTGTCCAAGTGTTGGCTTGGAAAGATGTAAGCCTGTAGGGCATTTAATTTGAGGTTACATGTAATGTTTTTATTTAGTAAGACTCTGATGAATATTATAATGAAATGTTTCCTTTCTAACATTGCATGCTGATGATATATATAATTAATGGGTTTATTTTTGAAGGTTTTTGGAGACCCATCAAATTTTGAAAGCCAGAAATCGAAATGTGAAAGTAGTAGAAATTTTGAGAATTTTTTAATAATGGTATACAAATATTTTTAATGAAATTCTAAGAGGAATAAGTTGTTTTTTCATAAGTACTAGTAATACAACATCCATTCTTCCTCAACTTGGAATTATTTATATTTTTCTTTAGTATTCTATTTTTAGTATGTGAATCCTCTTGTTATTTAGTCTTCGTTTGGCATTGACTTTTTTAGCTGACTTTTTTGTGTTGAGTTGGTTTGGTTTTTTTTTGGCTTTTTTGACTTTTGTGAGCGAAAAAGTGTAATGATTATGGTTTAGATATAACATTTTGTCTTATTGGCTTATGTAGCCAATTTTTTCTTTTTGTGCTTTTTTAGCCAGAAATCTAAAACCAAACAAAGCTTTGTTTCTTTTCTTTATTCTATTTGTCTACTATTATTGCCTTATTTGTTTCCTTTTTTAAATTTAAACCTTGAACTAGTGTTGAGTAGAGAGGTCTCAACTGATTGGTTGGGCAAGATGGCTGGGTAACCCTTTCCCATCTTGTATCTTAGCCCTAAACTAGATTATCTGTTGACGATGGGACTAGGTATTGCGTCGAGTCATTTTGTGGGTATGGTTTCTTAGTTCTTCCAATGAAGTGGAACTTTTCATGTCAAACAATCCTAATATGTATTATCTTATGTGACCTTGTGGGATATCAGTTTAGGCATTTGGATTCCCAATGGGTTTTGGAATAAAAGAAAATTCATTGGCATGTGGCTTAGGATAATTTTGGTCATGTAAAGCATATTAGTGGTTGAGTGGGATTCCTTAGGCTCAAGAGGTTTGGTGTGTGTGACCCTATATACCGAAAAATTTGGCTTGCTTATATTAACAAATGGTCTAGGGTAATTAATTACTAATTTTAATGACAACCGAGTTTAAGAACGTGGGCACAAGAATTTGTTATTCTAGTCTTGATTTTCACTTTCTTTGGTTGTTTGTCAGTTCATCTTCATTTATTTATATATTCACATAATTACTTTGGCTAAGAAGATTTATTCTATTCTCAGGGCATGCAAGTATAGGGTGGTTATTGCCAGGCAACAAGGAGGGGGTAATTTGCTGAGTAACAAAGATTGATGAAGATCTGTTGTGAGCTCTCACTATGAAGAATTGGTCAAATACTAAATGTGTTTCCAAGGAGTTGAATAGTTTTTCTTTATAGACATCAGTGGAGAAAAAAGGAAGTGTAACATTGATTGGAGAACAACTTACACCATTAGTACCGATTATATATGTGTACATTTATAATCTTGAGTACTGTTTATCTTATTCAGCTAAAACATATATGTTAAACAGTGACCAAAGATCAAGTTCTTAAAATGAAATATGTTGATCTACTAGGTCTTGTTGGATCAACATATTTATTTGAAAGTGACTCAGATAGGTGTAGATTCTTAGATTGGTACGACTTTAAACTAATTATTGAATTGGTAAGACTTTAAAATACAAGGGAGAAAAGTAAAGCCCAATTTTGCAGAATGTAGACTTCAAACTTTATAAGCATTCTTTTTTGCATCCTCAACAACTGCAGCATTGGAATGTTTGGAAGCTTTAAGCTGGTGCAATCTTAGTGGGTTAAAGGTGGTCACGATATGGACGGACAGTCAAGAGTTGATTCGGCAGCTTAAGGAAGGTAGTGTGATGGATTGGGATATATCATACATATTAAGGGATATTAAGGTTTTATGTAATTAGGGTAAATTACACTTTACATCCATGCACTGCACTGCACTCAGTAGCATGGCCAGAAATTTTGTTCAACGGGGTCAATTATTAGATTTCACATAGCTTATAAATATGACGCACGAACATCCCTCTATAGATCATGTACTAATGTTCGATGCACGTTTGACGCAGTCACGCCATTGGACATGTTAATAAAAGTGTCCTATTTTTATTTTTATTTTTATTTTTTTTTTCAATCGGTCATGCCAAGGACGCCTGGTGTCTCATTTATTATTATTATTTATTTTTTATTTGAAGTAGCATACTCATGGTTAATAAATATAATAAAAATAAATATATAATATTCAAATATATGACATTAACAAGAAACTTTCTAAATTTTATATATTGTCGATTACATTGACAAAACTAATTATAAGTAATTTACTGGGGTCAATTTATGAACAAATAAGAATTTATCAAAATTAATATATCGTTTCACTGGGGTCAATTTATAAAAAAACTCCAAACTTCTTGTTAAAGTCCTATATATACCCTACGAAATTTTGAAACTTCACTGGTGTCAATTGACCCCAGTACATTAGGCGTAGCTGCGCCTCTACGTGCACTTTGCATCAAATCCCACTTTGACCCCCCTGCGCATGCAATCATAGCAGTTGACCCCTTACATTTCTGGTCAAAACCCACTTTGGTCCCTACACTTGAAATTGTGACAATCAACCTCCTGTATTTTTGGTCAAAAGTGCGATTTGAGCAAAAGTGTAAGGGGTTAACTGTTACGATTTCATGTGTAGGGACCAAAGTGAAATTTGACTAAAAGAACAGGGAGTTAACTGTCATGATTTTATATGCAGCAGCCAAAGTGAGATTTGGTACAAAATGCAAAGTGTAATTTACTCGTGTAATTATTTTGGTCGTGTATGTATTAAGAAAGTACCTAGAAAGGAGGTTCATGCTGCACATGTAGCTTCAAAAACAGCGGCAAAATTGTTGCTAGTTTTGTTTTGTTATGGACACTGTAATCTCCTTAAATTGCCTATATTAATATATGCTCTATTCCTAAATAATAACAAAAAAAAAAAGCCCCCATATTAAGATATTTGGCATGAAAGTGACTTCTTTGAGATGGATTAAATGTACTTTAACTCTTTCCTAATATATTTTACTAAAACTTCATTTTTAGAGGAAAGGAAAGAGACATCAAAGAGCCACGAATTTTCTCGGAGTAAACCACCTTGTATTATATTATATATATAAGTTGTCAAAAGGAGACTCATACAACAGAATTTAAATAGTGATTGAGAGAAATATATATATACCACAAGTCCATAAGCCATCTATTCAGGAATACGAAAGTTTACTAAATTTTTTATATTTTTTGTATTTTTGGTATTTAGTGATTTTTTAAAGATTTTTTTTCACAAATATTATACTTTTAAATTGTATTTATATTAAGTGTTTCTAAAAAGAAAAAAATTGCTTAAAATATAAAAAAAATCACTAAAAACCAAAAATATGAAAAATTAAAAAAACTCAATTTTTAAAAAATTGGAACCAAACAAGGTGATATATTTGAGAATTCCAACTATGACAACAATAATATTGCCTTCATCAGAGTCTTACATCTTGAATTTTAGCCTTTTCTAAATCCACAAAGACAAAAATCACACACAAAGATGAAGATTCTACTTAAATCAAGCAATATATATATATATATATAACAAATGAATTACAACAGCACTGCTATGATGCAAAACAGGGAGGAGAAAAGAGAATCTGAAATATTCGCTTTGGTATTATTGCCCAAATTCTACATACTTTTTCCTCTATAAATTGTTATTCAATGAAATTCTTATTCAAAGTGATGATTTATGTGCCTCTTTTCTTTTCTTTCATAGATTCCTACTCATATTCATGATTCAAGCACGATCTAAGGATTAAAAATGATATCATATCTCTTTTACACTCATAGTCATCATTGTTGTGTTCACTTAATTTTTTTTTAATTTTTAAAATAAAAAAATAAAATGAAACCTTGAGGGGATAGTCACTTCTTTTTTTCTTTTTTCTTTTTTTTAAAAAAAATTGTAGGGGTGAGTATAATTTGAAAATAATTAAAAACTAAAACTACTATTACAATAAAAGGTTATTTATTTATTTATTTATTTATTGCAAGACCTAAAATGTGAATCAAATCTATTCTTTTATCTAACATTTTGGAGGGAAATGCGGCCAAACTAATTATAATTTCTCCTTGGCTGATGTTTACCACCTCTCTCATAAACTGATAAACAGAGCTACGCACTAAATTGAAACTTCACCATCATCATCATCCAACTAACTTCCATTCTACATGGTGTAGACGCGCCCTTGGGCCTCATGCTACAGTTCGGCATCAATGTCACGGTTCTTAATTTGATCTCACAATGTGCGATGTGAGATTGATAAATCACCAAAGAGTGCAAATCCGGCAAATCGTTTTGGAAAACTTATTTTTAAGAAAGAAGTGCCAAACATGGACTGCTTTGCCAGATACAGAGTCGCCACCTAAATATTTTATTTTGGGGAATTTAGGAAACCCTGACTCGTGCCTAAGGCTACGTATCCGTCATCACCAAAGTTGCCTCGGCTCGGGAACTTGGGTACGATTGGGGAAGGTCATTTAATGAGCACCCCCCGCTCGCCCGATCGAAGATCGGCCACTACTAAACATGATATCTTATTTTTGAAAACATATGCGTTCTTATTCCGGTTATTAGCTAGAATTTACTATGTGATGCGCACAACACACAAGTATAGACTAGATCGCCTAAGTTGGAACAAAACATCTCGTGTTTGTTTGTTTGAAAATGGTTTGAAGGTACTACTCGCAAGTAGGCTAAGATGTGGATTTGCCACCCTCGAGTGGGCTTAGAAAACATGATTTTGCCACTCCGCAAAGTGGGCTTAAAACACATATTTCGATGAATTGTTCCAATTCGAGTAATCCAACCTTCACCCACAGGCATTCAGGCAGTTATATCACATAAGCAAATAGCCTCATGGCAAGCATGCTATCATGGCAACACTTACACTCATGCAAGATGCTAAAGCATAAACACTTACCTAGTACTCCGAGCCAAAACAATAGCTAGTTAGAAATCAATGCATGATCCTAGCTATATTAAGATGGCTAATGCAACACATGCAAAATACAACTAGAAATAGGCTCGGCTATTCTAAGATGGCATATGAGTTGCAACTTGATAATCATGTATTCAAATCGGAATTGAAATACAATGCAGTTAGTATGATGCGCTGAGCCTGGTGCATGCAATACAGATGAATGAATGCAAACATGCATAGCATAGGAATGCTAATTGAAACAAGACCTAAAACTAACCACTGAAAGCAGGTAAGTAAAAGGGAGAAAGACGTGGGGTTGGAAGACATTCACACACTCACGCACACTTATTACAAAATTGGCCCTCTCGACGGAGGGTCCGAATAAATAATACAAGCCAACTAATTAACTAACTAACAAGCTAATTAATTATTACAAAACTTTAACTAATTACACAAATTAATTAAATTACAAAAGCAGTAAAGAGGCCTCGAGAAGAGGGATGCATGCATGCTCGGATGGCTTCGCTCGAAAATCCATCGCCATACTTCATGTTGCCTCTGTTTGTACTGTTTTGTTCCTCTGAAAACTGCACAAGTCCCAAGGATGTTTCTGAACCACTCCCCAAGCACTGTGGGATGTCACCGGCCAAGAGATAGGACCACCGACCATTGAAAAATGGTTATCGACCATTTGTAAGGCTCTCGGCCATATTTTGGTAGCCGGCTGGCACTGAAGATGGTCGGCCGGCCATCTCTTCCTGCAGAATGTTGTTTTTGCTGTAACAGAGGACAGAGAGAGCATGGCAATGCATCTTCAAGGAAATGTTTACACAACCACCCTCCTTATCATGTTTAAGACTCAAAGAAGTATGGTTCTCGACTCTCGGGCCACCAATCACGCATTTCAATGCATGATGGCTAAAGGAGCCAAGTGTGCATTTTAATGTCAAATGGAATGCACACAAAACACATAAAGGACCCCAACCTCTATCATGGTTTATCAAGAGGCAAGGGATGTAAACATGCAAGCAAAACTCGTGCAACATGAGCATGTTAATGATCATGCCATACAAGGCTAAAGGTAACAAGCATGGCAAATCCAATGCAACCTAGACAAGCATGCAAACATGCAAGGCATGTGACAACATTTAAATATAGGCAAGCATGTAACAACATGCGAGGCAAGCATGCAACAACATGCAATGGACAATGCATGCAAACATGCAAAGCAACTTAACAAAAGGGCATGCCAAATGCAATACAACTTAAGCATGCAACAACATGCAATAGGCCAAGTATGTAACAACATGCAAGGCAAGCATGCAACAACATGCAAAGGATGGACTTAAACCAATATGGACAGCTCTCAAATAAGCCCAAATCAGTGGCCAAAATGATGAAGTGATATAATGAAATGCACAATTAGCATGCACATGCAATGGTCCAAGAGTTAAGACATAAAGTCACAACACCCAAACATGAGCGAGGGGTGACAATTATGGTAGTATGGTGACACCATAAGCTCTGAAATTATGTTAGGAGTGATGCCAAATCAAACACGTAACACAAGCAAGGCATGCTAATGGACTTCAAGTTCAAAGCTAGCCAAGGTACTTGAACCATGGCCATATCAACCAAGCCCCAAAGGACCAAGGTGACCCAAAACAGTCCTAAGGCAGTCCAAAACAAGGCTAGAACATGCATGGGATAAGGCCAAAACATGCTAGAAAGGTGAGCACAAAACAAGACGCATACAAGGCCAAAAGGGGCAATTGCACTACACCTATTACAACCAAACATGGCATGACTTAGGCAACCAAAAACAAAGTTATGGCATGGTAAAACAAGACCAAAAACCCACTTAGATGGCATCCCCAAAGACCTAAACATGATAGCATGCACAATGATCCAATTATGAGGCATAAAACATCAACTCTTTAAAGCATTAAAGAAGTGACAAGTGCAAGTATATGAGCATACTATATGGACTGAAATAGTATAACAAGTGATGCCAAATTACTGAAATGGCCCAAGTAAAGCATGCTAGTGACTTGGACACTCAAAGCTAACAAGCTAGGTTGAACCATGGCTATACAAAGCATGGAATAGATGACCAATACAACACAAATCAGACCTTAAACATGCTAAAACATGAACAAAGTCTTCTCAGAGCTAAGCCAAAAGCATGCTAAAATGACATGTTACAACATGATGCATGTTGGGCTATTTGAGGGGATTACAAGACAAGTACATGAAGCATGTAAGAGTCAACTAAACCAACTCAAAACAGAGGTATAACATGACAAAATAACACCAAATACTTGCTGAAATGGAGCTAAAACATGCTAAGCAAACATGCTACCAATATAAGCCATTTATACTAGCATTCAAGACAACAAGGAGAGGGGATGACCCTCTCCTTTTTGAGACCTTAAAACACCATCCCCACCACTGAAATCCCTCTAATCCCTCTGGATTTCAGCGGTGAGAAGGCCAAAACAAGGTGATCTCAAAGCTTAAAAATAAAGCACAAGAACAAGACCAAACAAGGTCTAAGAGGGAGTAAACAACCCTAAACACAAAAATGACCTTAATCAAAGATCTAAAGTATGCAAAAATAGAACTTATTGTAGTTTATAGTTAAGCTTAAAACAATAAGCAAGAAGGGCTAAAAGCTTAAGCCAAAATGGGGTATCTAAAGCAAGAATGCTCACCCTTGAAGAACACCTTCAAGAACAAGGCTCCAACACCTTTCTCTGATCAAAACCACCGCAAGAACTCTAATACCAACTCCCTAGCACTTCAACAACCAAGGATAGTGTTCTAGTAGGTGTTTATGTGCAATAGTAAGACAATACTACACTTTAGAGCAAGAACAAGCACTAAACAAGAGAGAGAGGTCAAATATATATATAGAGATATATATATATATATATCTTATATCTCAGATTTTCAGAACCCTTGAGAAGGAAGGAGGAGCTCCTTTCTTATAGAATTCCAATTCCAAAGCTTCTTGGAGAAGCTTAGAACAAGGTGCAAATCCCTCCATACACGTGTATGGAGGGGGTGAATTGTGCATGCCAGCTAAGCCAGCTGGCACAAAATATCTATATAAAGCAGATGAACAGGGTTCGGCCAGAAAATATGGCCGATCGACCAAAAGGAGTGCCGATCGGCCAAAACTTTTGGCCGATGGCAAGAAAACAAGGCCGATGGCTTCAAGCCTTGGCCGATGGGTTTAGGGGATGGAAAACAAGCCACCCTCTTCTCTCAGAAGCAAAAACACAAGTGTTTGGTCCACAACCAAGCACAAAACAGACAAGTTGAGAGATCTTGAGGCAAGGTGCGCTGCTGAGACCTCCGAGAACTCAAAACGAACACAAGCATGGATAATCATCGACTGTTCAAACGATGACATCCAAGTCTTGAGGACGGTCAAAAATGGGGTGTCTACACATGGACACAATTCCATCGAAGCATAATCAAAACTAATAGTTATGATGTGTTTCAGTGCAGGGAGAAGTAATGGCAGAAAGAGCAGTGAGCTCTGTTATTCAATATTTGGCACCATTGTTAGCCGATGAAGTAAAGTTGTTGAAGGTTGTCCACAAGGAAATTGTCAGTATCAAAGTTGAATTGGAGCGCATACATTCTTTCTTAGAAGATGCAGAATCAAGAGCAGAAACGGGAGATAAAGGTGTGAAAATATGGGTGAAACAAGTAAGGCAAGTTGCTTATTGGATACAAGATGTTATTGATGAAAACATTCTCTTGGTCTTGCCAAAACAACCTGGACTATTTGGTTCCTCGCGTAAAGTGACTCGAACGATCACTAAGCTAAAGCCACGACATCAGATAGCTTCTCAAATCTAAGACATCAAGAATACAATCCGTGAGATCAAGGAAGGAGCTGATCGATATGCATTCAGTACTAGTAATTCCACTGAACATACTAGCACCAGCACCAACACCAGCACCAAGGACAACATGTGGCACGATCCTCAACTGGCTTCCCTTTTCATAGGGGATAATGAAGTCGTTGGCATTGAATCTCCCAAATCTGAACTGATAAGCAGATTGGCTGACAAAAATCAATCACAATGAACAATGATCTTATTGGTTGGCATGGGTGGAATTGGAAAGACCACTCTTGCCAAGAAAGTTTATGATAGCTAAGAAATGGTTGCACACTTCAATTGCAAAGCGTGGATCACCGTCTCTCAATCATACAAGCCAGAGGAGCTCCTCAACACAATGATAGAGCAGTTATCAAGAAAAGATGTTCTAACTTTACCTGATGAGGGAATTAATTCACTCATTGCCAAGGCAAGAGGATATTTATATGAAAAAAAATGCGTCATTGTGTTTGATGATGTATGGAAAATTGACTTTTGGGGATCCATAAGACATGTTTTACCCCAAAATAGCCAAGGCAGTAGGGTAATCATCACCACACGTAGTGAACAGGTTGTTGTGTTTTGCAAAGAATCATCAGTGGATCATGTCCATGAGCTTCAAGCCCTGTCCGAAGAGAAGGCTTAGGAACTCTTTTCCATGAAAGCCTTCCAATTGGACTTTGGGGGTTATTGTCCCGTTGAGTTGGAGAAAATATCACATGAAATTATTAGAAAATGTGAAGGACTGCCTCTTGCAATTGTGGCTATAGGTGGTCTCTTGTCCACCAAAAACAAGGTTATATCCGAATGGCAAAAATTCTATGATTGCATGGGCACTGAGTTAGAAGGAATCCTAAACTTACAAGCATCAGAAAAATTTTGTTGTCAAGTTATAATGATTTGCCTCAGTACCTCAAATCTTGTTTCTTGTACTTTGGCGAAATGCCAGAAGACTACTCTATCGAAGGTGAGAGACTAATTTGGCTATGGATAGCAGAGGGCTTTGTTGAAAAGCAAAAAGGAAAAATGTTGGAAGAAGTTGTAGAAGAATACTTGATTGAGCTGATCCATAGACGCTTAGTTCAAGTGTCAAGGACAAAATCTGATGGAAGAGTTGGAAAGTGTCGAGTACATGATGTAGTGCGTGAGATTATTAGTTCGATGTTTGAAGAGTTTAGTTTTTGTCAAATTTTGGAAGAAGAGAATTCAAGTTTCAATGACACAACTCGACGGCTATCTGTGCATACACATTATTGCAACATGGATAAGGTTATGGAAAGCATTGGCAAATCCCCAGTTCGCTCTGTTTTTCTTTTTCAAAGGGGAGTGCTACCAAAGAAGACCTTATTGGGTACAGTAGCTGCAAATTTCAAGCTTTTGAAAGTATTAGATCTTGAGGATGCTCCTTTGGATCAACTTCATGAAGAAGTGGGAAATCTATTTCTTTTGAGATACCTAAGCATAAGGAATACAAAAGTGAAAATAATTCCAAAGTCCATAGGTAAGTTACATAACCTACAGACTTTGGATCTGAAACATTCCCCCGTGAGAGAGCTCCCATTTGATATTAGTAGGCTCCATAAGTTGTGACATCTTCTTGCCTATTCTCGGAACTATGAATCTGAATACTGGGTGGATTTAATAGTAGGAGTGAAGATACAAGAAGGGATTGGGGGTTTAGAGGAGTTGCAAAATTTGTGGTATGTGGAGACAAATCATGGCCTAATTAAAGAGCTTGAGAAATTGAGGCAGCTAAGGAAGTTAGGAATTACAAAATTGGAAAGAGAACATGGGAGGGCTCTATGTGCAGCATTTGAGAAAATGAAATACCTTCAACATTTGAGTGTATGGGCCTCAAGTGATGATGAGAATCTGGATTTACAGTATATATCATCTTCATCTCCACCTCAATATCTTCAACATCTCCGCTTGACTGGATGTTTAGAGAAGTTACCTAACTGGATCCTGAAACTTCAAAATCTAATCAGATGCATCCCAAAGACCAAGACGTACTAAACTAGGCAAGACTTGAAGGCCTTTTAGTTGATCAGTTGGCATCCACCACCTCCAAAAACTCAAAACTCTTCGTTTTTTTGGTATGCCAAAAGAATTCATAGAAAAAATGCAACCCAAATCCTAACCGAACCAAAGCAAAGACTACTGGATCATCGAGCATATCCCTTGTGTATCAGTCTGGTCCCAGTCGGGAAAATTTACATATACCCGAATTGGCAATCTTCAAGAATATTTTGATAAGAATGTGGCGAATCAAAGGGTCACTGAAGCTGAAAACGAATCTTACACTCCATTTGGATTGAGCGGTTTGGTGAGAAAAGAAAAAAAAAAAAAAAGTGAGAATAGAAAATCCTTCTACTTGTTTGAATGGTTAAGTAGGTGAGAAATTATCATGCCCCAAATTTTAGACAATTAAATATTAAATTAGGACTAAACCCAATCAATATTCTATCATCCAAATCCTAACGGTGAAACAAAATCTAAACGTTCACGTCTCCAAATGGTTTAAGTAAATTTCCATCCTCAAAAGTTTACAAGGTATATAAAAAAACTAACAAAACACCAACCAAACCATCCACCATAATTTCATAACTAACCAATACCTCCAACATTGAAGTAACAATACGTAGTCAAAATAACTTAAATAATGTAAAGTTACAAACCATGCCAAATTATCCAAATACTAAAGTCATAAAAAAAATAATAAATACATAAACTAATATCAACCTTAAACTCAATAAAACAAAAAAAATCCAAGAGACATGTCCAACAACTATAGTTATTCCATGTCACCACCGTAGCCCTAACTAATCCTGCAAAGGAAGCTTGCCTGTGCTCAAATAGAACGCACCTGAGTTGCTAAGAGACAAAACGGGCAGTATACAGGTATACTGGTATAAATACAAGATTTAACACCCACGTGTCCACTAGACACAAACAAAAATACATTTAATTCTTGTTACGGGACAAGACAAGTAGTTCCATCCGCACTGAGACAGATGTATAGTTTCCCGAAATACAGTAGCATTTAGTTTCTTGCCCATACACAATGAAATATAAATTGAATATAAAAAATAAAAAATAAAAATAAAAATATGGTGGGTCAGCCCTGCATAAAAAAGTTAGTAAGACCCATCATCCTGCAAAAAAATAAAGTTAGTATAATTTAATCATAAGTAACTTGCTGAAGAAGTATAAAAATGCACCGTTCCATGCTTAAATAATTTGAATTGACCAAAACTCAAAGAACAAAAGTTGTACAGAATCAAATTTCCTAGAAGATAACACGAACGAATTTCCGAAAAATCTGAAGCTGAAAACGAACAGAAACTGCCCTAAGATAAATTTTTTTCAGAAAAAGTTCAAAACAAGAAAAGTGTGCAGAATAATTTTTACTTCAGTTTATGCGAAACCAATAAAAATGAGCTCGTTTTGTGGGTTAAAACAGCCTCTAAAATCTGCATTGCTAAAATGAATCAAAACTACAATAATCAAGATCCTCCGATTATAAGTTCTAATCAATCTTTTTAATAAAAAGTTAAAACACAAAAGTTGTCTAGAATCACGTATACATGTCTCTGCTCAAATTCCATAATTTATCGAGGTCATTTACTATTTTTCAAGATGTACAAATCAATACAATTCACACTATAACAATAAACTCGTAATTAAATTCTTTATACCTTAACTATAAAACAAATATAAATATATAAATATTTGGAATAATTATATATAATTAAATAACACATTAAATTAATTAAATACCACATTAAATTCTCATGTAACCACGTAATTAAGAAAGTCAAAAATAAAATAAAGTAATAATAATAAATAAGACTTACGAAAAATTAGGGTCGCTACAGAAATGATGAGAGATGATAAAAAATAATTCTTACCAAACTTATGTTTTGTTTCTGACCAAAAATTGTGAGATTTGGTGAGAAGCAGATTGAGTTTAATGAATTTTTCTAAAATACCATTATTACCCTAATGAAAAAATATAGCTTATTAATATGGAAAGATATTTTGGTAAAATAAAATACAAATTTTTTTTTCTCTTATTTACTCTATCCAAACAAAATAGGTGAGAAATCATATTCTCTTCTCTTTTATTCATCCAAACATAATGATGAGAAACATAATCATTTCTTCTTCTTTTTTTTCTTACCTCACCTCACGATCCAAACAGAGTGTTGAATGCCAATTTAACTCCAGGTTTGTCCCCAACTTGCAATGTTTATTTATCATTTCATCAAATTTGATGGGAAAAAAAATATCGTCTCCAATACTCCATCTTTTTAAATTTTTGTCAAATTTTAATTTGATGAATTCTCAATTTGACACAAAAAAAATTATTTCTTCCTTGATTTGATGAACATTTGGAGGGAAATTCTATGCACCGTGTTATGTATTTTTGTGATAAATATTATGTATTTATGTGATAAATATTACATAATTTTTTAGTAGAATTACATCAATTTGTGGTTCAGAAATGAACTTACACATTTTGTGATAATGTTACAATTTTTTGTAGTAATGTTACATTTTTTTATCCAAACATTTTCTAACAAAAAAAATGTGTAGCATTACCACAAAAATGTATAATGTTATCACAAAATATGTAAAATCATTTCTGAAACACAAATTGTCGTAACTGTACGAAAAAATTACTTAACATTTATCACAAAAATACATAACATATATGCAAAAATGTGTACCATAGCCTTACCTAACATTTTTTAACATTTTTTTTTCAAATATAAAGACAAAAATAAAAATTAAGGGTTAGAGTTACTCTAACATACCATTATTATCAAGGTTGCCACGTCTCCTCCACCACTACTCCACTCACTCTCCCATCACCTACACCACTATTACAACTACTACAACAATTATAGAGGAATCAAGTTAACGTGTCACACAATGAAAGTGTGGGAGAGAGTGATAGAACATCAAGTGTGAGATATAACAGAGGTGTCAAATCATCAATTTGGGCTTAAGCCTTGTATGTCACGCCCTCATAAATAAACCCATAATAACCATAACATTAACATGCATTTATAAAAGAAAACGAATCATTTGAGTTATTCATCAAAGTATTCTTATTGAAAAACATCACATGTAACATCCTGCAACATCAAAATAAATGCCCTAAGGGCTTACATCTTTCCAAGCTAACACTTGGACACAAAAAGGATGAGTACTAACTCATTTACAAGTTAAGCCCTAGGCTTGAATGTTTACATGAAATCCCAAAAAAAATAACAAAATAAAACATATAACTAAAGACAAGTCTTCAAAATCCCAAACACCATATCCTTCCAGGCTAAGTCCGTGGAGGTAGCTTATCACCTGAACCTAAAAATGATGTTCCCATAAAGGGTGAGCCACAGCCCAGTAGAAAAATACTAAACCAAATATAAGCATAGAATAAAGCTATAGCATTCAATAGATGGTTAACCAAGATAATCAATTTTATCATTAAACAGTCTCATGACACTAATGTCTAAGACACATTTCACTTTCCATTATTATCAACATGGCTCAGAACCTGGCCAAACTTACAACAGTGAACTATATATCATATTCACATTACTTTCAATATCAACAAAACAAATGAGACTCATGCTCATATCAAAACACTTCATACTTCCCATTTGATACACATTTTAGTGCTGTATCAATAAAACACTTCAATATAAATAAGCACACATAAATGTAACACCCTCAAAATAAACCCATAATAACCATAACATTAACATGCATTTATAAAAGAAAACGAATCATTTGAGTTATTCATCAGAGTATTCTTATTGAAAGACATCACATGTAACATCCTGCAACATCAAAATAAATGCCCTAAGGGCTTACATCGTTCCAAGCTAACACTTGGACACAAAAAGGATGAGTACTAACTCAATTACAAGTTAAGCCCTAGGCTTGAATGTTGACATGAAATCTCAAAAAAATAACAAAGTAAAACATATAACTAAAGACAAGTCTTCAAAAATTATTAAAAAATCCAACACATATGAATTTCTTGAAAAGTTCAACACATGATTATTATCAACATATTAAATTTAATATAATATAAAAGAGAAAAAAAAAAAAGAAGACATTTAAAAAAAAAAAGAAGACAAAGTGGTGAAATACAACCCGTGCATAGCACGGGTGATAGGCTAGTCTATTCTATATATTAAGCAAAAGGGGGTTTTTAACCCCCAAGGCCTGTGGGAGCTTCAATATCCCAATCTGAATTTTCTAAATTTTTAATTTTTTATTTCTCTTATCCCATATTTCTTATGTTATCAAATTGATATTTAAAAAAAAAAAAAAAATTCTAATACATGTCTTTTTAATTTTTTATCAAATTCAAATTTAAAGATGAATTTTGAATACTTTCGCTCAACAAAAAGAATGGAAAAATGTTCTAATCGAGATAACGGTAACATCACTTTGGTCCGATAATACTCACTTTAGGGTTGGTTTAGGAAGTGGATTGGCTTTTTGACCTTTTGACTTTTTTGGTTATTTTAGTCTGGGCTAAAAAGTTTGATTTGGGAAGGATTTTTTGATTTTTTGATTTTTTTGACTTTTTTTGTGAGAGAAGAA
>NW_021025068.1:1469466-1508752 GCF_004153795.1 Camellia sinensis | reverse complement strand
CCTCCCGGATGCACCGCAAGGCGTGAATGATGAAACTCGCGGAGTACCTCCTCTCGATGAGACTCCGGCACAAACAGACGGTCTCGGTATCTCACACTCAGGTCGGAACACACCGTCAAACCTTTCTCAACCTTCCCACCGGATATCTTTTCACGGAGAGATTCTACCTCAAAGTCACCTCTCTGAGCCTCTAACACTGAGCGGCCAAACTCCCGCTCGAGCGGCGAATGCACTCTCCCAGAAGTTTTTGCAGACAGGTCCCCGCTCGAGCGCCCAACTCCCCGCTCGAGCGTTACTCACGACTTCCCGCTCGAGCGTCCAATCCCCCGCTCGAGCGGCCAACACTACACAGGAGATACTGGATGGGTGTATTCCCCGCTCGAGCGTCCAAACCTCCGCTCGAGCGGATAAGCCAAAATCTGGGCAACTAGACTTGGTTCCTAAGCTCAACCAACCTGCTCTAAATCTTCCCAACACAACCCAAGACTCAAAATAAGAAAATAATGAATGACAACAACAATTATACAATGACGGAATCTACGGAACCTAAGTCCGGATACAGTAATCAAATGGGAAAAGACCGGGGTCGCTATATTGTAGGTCAACAATGGAAGTGAACTATCTTTGGAAGAAAGTAATAGAAAAGTATAGAGAAAAGAAAAGAGGCATTCATATGATTTTTATCGATCTTGAGAAAGCATATGATAGAGTGCATCAGGATAAAATTTGGTCGATGTTAGAGAAGAAAGGGTGACAAAAGGTTACATTGATGTGATTAGGGATATGTATGAAGGTGTGGTGACCACTATTAGATTGTTTGCTAGAGACTCGAGTGAATTTTCAATTACTGTAGGGTTATACCAAGGATCAACCTTAAGTCCTTATCTTTTCGCTTTAGTTATGGATGAGTTGACGCGTAATAATGATATGTCATGGTGTATGCTTTTTGTAGATGATATCGTGTTAGTGGATGAAACTAGAGAATGAGTTAACACTAAGTTGGAGATTTAGAGAAAAACATTTGAATCTAAAGGATTTAGGATAAGCAAAACTAAGACAGAGTATATAGAGTGAAATTTTAGTAATAGTCACAATAGAAACAGAGGAGAAGTGAAGATTGAGGACCAAGAATTACCTAAGAGTGAATATTTTCATTATTTAGGATCGATTATCTCAACGACTAGGAAGATTGGAAGGGATGTGTCCACAGGATTAAGGAGGGATGGCTTAAGTGGAGGAATGCGTCTGGAGTACTGTACGATAAACGAGTACCCATTAGACTAAAAGGGAAGTTCTATAGAACGGCTATTAGACCAGCGATGTTGTATGAGACGGAATGTTGAACAACTAAGAAACAACATGTAGATAAGATGAGTGTTGCTGAGATGTAGATGTTAAGGTGGATGTGTGGCAAGACTAGAAAAGACAAGTTAGGAATGAGTATATTCGAGAATAGGTAGGAGTAGTACCTGAGAGGGTAATTTGTGTAGCCAAATTAGGCCGAGCTAGGTTGGAGTGGTGGTCAAAGATGTTTGACCGAACTAGTAAATGCCCATATTTTTGGACCTAGCTACGAGACCTATCTGTAGGACCTAGCTATGGGACCTAGCTATGGGACATAGACATAGGACCCAGCTACGGGACCTAGCTATGGGATTTAGCTATGAGACCTAGCTACAGGACCTAGCTACGGGACCTAGCTACGAGACCGAGCTATGGGTCCTAGCTACGGGACCGAGCTATGGGACCTAGCTACGGGACCTAACTATGGGATTTAATTACAAGACCTAGCTACGGGACCTAGTTACGAGGCCTAGCTATAGAATCTAGCTACAGGATCTAGCTACAGGACCAAGCTACGAGACCTAGCTATGGGACCTACATGTGAGACCTAGATGTGGGACCTAGCTACGAGGCCTAGCTTTGGGACCTAGCCACGAGACCTAGCTACGGCACCTGGCTATTTCCTAGTGGCGGTCAATGCTATGGCCGAGCTACCAAGCAAGGTAGTCAAACAGAGAAGAGTGCCGAGCTAGGAGGAGAGCCATGCAATGTTAGCTTTCACAATGCTGTATGTTACACGGCTAAGCCATTGGCGGATAGAGCAGAGGTAGTCCGGTTGGACGGCAGAAAGCTGAGCAAAGACTTGTGCCATCTCACTTGGCTTGCAGTGAGGAGGGTGTTCTAAGGATAAGCATTATCCTTAGGTATGAGACTCCTCAGAGGACTCTGCTAAGGAGAGTTAGAGTCTTGCTAGGACTGTGCCACGTGGAATCTATAAAAGCTCATGACAGAACCTATGGATAGGTATTGCAATTCTTATTCTCAAATACACAAAGCTTATTGTCTATTGTCCATTGTCTATTTGGCTGACTTTGGCATCGGAGGGGTTTCTGGCACACACCCGCCGGCTAGCTTGTGTGTTTTCAGGTAGTAAAGCGACGACATTTTGAGGAGCGCTAACTTGGTCAACAGGATTATACGAGAAGATTATTTCGTGCTCGTACAGTATCGTTAGATGATAAGTTGAGAGAGAATAGATTGAGATGATTTGGTCATATACAGCGGAGACCAACAGAGGCAGTAGTGAAGAGATGCGATACAGTGACGGTAGATGGTAGTGTCAGGAGAAGGGGTAGACCTAGATTGATGTGAACTAGTGTAGTAAATAGAGATATGAGTCTCTTTAATTTGACTAATGAAATGACCTTGGATAGAATTGAGTGGAGAATAAAGATTCATGTAACCGACTCTATTTGATGAGACTTAAGGCTTGGTTTGGTTTGGTTTGGTTTGGTTTGGTTTGGTAATCAAATACAAAAATATTTTTCTAATTCTTTTAGTACTTATATGGTTTTTTGATATATTGCAGCTCCTTACATTTAGTATGCATTTTGTAATTATTAGGCCTTTTGCTACAAATGCATACAATTGTAGAGAATTCCATTGCAGAGACATCCAGAATATAAGTACTCCAAGCTTGTAATCACCTCATGATTAAGCAAACTCCTTTCTACTATCATGATTTTTATTTTCTTTTGGATTGCAAAAAAAATGAAAATTGTCATCTCTGCCAACATGGATATGTTTATTGTGGTTTTCTTTATTTTTAGGGTAATTTCAGGGATACTAAATTTTTTACCAAATAAATGGCAAAATGTCTTACATGGCATGTGAGACATTTGGTCATTTATTTGGTAGAAAATTTGGGACCTGTAACATTTTCTTTATTTTTAAGTAATGCTAAAAATAGTAATTAATTTACCAATTAATACACTAATTAAAACACAAGACAAAAGTTCCATCACTTACCTTTCGTTTGGGAAGTGGGTTGACTTTTTAGCTATTTTAGCCTAGGCTAAAAAGCCTCATTTGGGATGGACTTTTGGCTTTTGTGAGAGAAAAAATAAAATGATTAGGGTTTGGATGTGACATTTTGTTCTATTAACTTTTTAACTTATTTTTATCTTTTTGTGCCTAAAATAACCTCCCAACTCACAAGCCAAACATAGCCTTAATAGGTCTTACCTAATATTGTATCGAGTTAACTAATGTTTATAGAATCACTCTCAAAGCTTCACTCCAACCATTCTACTCCAAATCAAAACCCACTCAGAGCTTTAATTTCAGTAACTCTCTCTCTCTCTCTCTCTCTCTCTCTCTCTCTCAATGTATATATATGATGATGTGTATATATGCATGCAATTTGTTTTTGAAGATCAAGATGACATTTCTGTGATTCAAATCCCAGAATTCAGCTTATTCGAGCTGTTTGATCTGCATTTGGTTTAAGTTTTTAAAAATTTTGACAACCTTCTTATTTATTTTTATTTTTTTGTCAATTCAGGGCTTTGGGCATGGGAAATTAACTATGCTTTTCTTCAGGCAGTGCCAGATTGCTTTGTTCTTGGTCTTTGTTAGTTTTAGATCTAGTTTGGTTGCTAAGAAAATGTTAGTTTTGAATCATACACTTGTAATTATAAAACACCCCTGAGATTATTTTTAAGTAGAAGCAAAGCAACAGAGAAAAAGGTGCTAGCAAACAATTTTACTGTCACTGAGCCTTACACAACCTTTTTGCTTAATTCGGTTGATATTTAATTTTTTGGGAGCAAGTAAATCAAATTAATGGGGAATTTTTTTTTAAGGTCTCCACTATTAAGATTTTATTGGATAAAGGACCTACAATATTTTCATAGTGATTGGGGTCCCTCAACATTAAATTTCGATACAATCAAGAGAAATTTCAAAACACAGACAAACTTCTCTATGTTTTGAAATTTCTCTGGTTTAAAATTTATCTGGTTGCTCAATTTCTCTAATTTTCTCTGTGTTTTGAAATTTTCTTTTATGTTTTGAAATTTCTTTGGGTTGAAATTTCTCTGTGTTGTGACAAATTTTCTCTAATTTACTCATATTTTGCTTTGTATTTTGACCAAACCAGAGAAAATTGAACTATAAAATTGAATCAAGAAGATTAGAGTTTAGGATTTACCCTAAATACAAAGTTATGTACAATTGCATAGATAAATATACAGAGAAAGATTTGAATTGAGAACCTGGATAGGGAGAATCGTGAAAGTGGTGGGGAAGTGGGTCTGGTTGGTAGAGAAAACCTTGAAGAAGAAGAAGAAGAAGAAGAGGCAGATCTATTGATGGAAGCAGAAGCCGTTTGAAGATTGAATTTAATGGCGGACTTGAGATATGATATTAATGTTTTGTTGATGAATCTGTTGCATCTGGAAGCCATCACAAGAACTTCAAAGAAGCTTCCCAAGTTTCAGAGGACAAAAATGAGTGGTCTTGCTCTCTCGCAGCTTTTGCTCAAAAGCCAATGTTGTGAGCGACCTTAGCCAATAAAAATTAAATATTCCTAAATTAAAATGCTTCTAATTTTTATTTTTATTTTTTAGTATTTTCATGATGGGTTAAATGAAATTTGTTTATTTCATTATTCTTTGTTTTTTTGGTTGTGCGTTTTGGGACAAATTATTTTGGACAATTGGTTAAAAGCTAGTTTCTGTGACTTTTTTTGATTTTTTTTTTTTAAAAAAACATGTAAAAAAATTAAAAAGGTGATATGACCCAAAAAGGATTTGGGGGCAAAATGCATTGCAATGACACTCACTAACAATTTCTTTATGTTGATTGAATATGTTCAGTAAAAGAGGTTAAACTACGATAAGCACTGGTTTTGGTGACCTAATTTTAATTGATTTACATAAATATATGAACTTTAGATTTGTTATATGAATTCGATTACGTATTCTTTCTCTCTCTTTTATTTATTTATTTTTTATTTTTTTTGAACAACAATTACTTATTTTGTACATTCAAAATTCTAACTAGTTGCTGTTGATGATGTTGAGTTATATAAACAAACTCATGGGTAGGCCAAAGCCAAATGCTTAGTATTTACTGTTGTGCTAGATGATAGCATTGTTTCCACATTTTATGATTTTTCGTCCTGGAAATTTTCCCTTTTCAATTAGTTTTTGCAGAGCACTTTGTACACCTTATAATTAAAAAATTATGAGTCATAACTAAAATAATATCATAATTAAAAAAAAATTACATAAGTAGAAGTATACTAGAATTTCCTAGTTTTTGCATGTCTTAGACTATCTCCAACGCTACATCTTTTATTTTATCAAATTTAAATTTGATGAAAAGAGGAGTCTTTTGTTGCTCCAACGCTTTCACCAGATAAGTATCAAGTTCAAAATATGTTAAAGTTTTCATCAAATTGAGGATGACTGTGCCTTTCATCAATTTACTGTCCATAGTCGTTGGAGCTGCAGGTCGTACAACACCACCAAACAACTGGCTGGATGTCCACATGATCATATTAAGCAAAATCAGTGTATCATTGTTTCTAAATGTTGTTCATGCTTTGATACAATTGCTAATATTTGTTTTGTTTTTGATAAGGCTGTAGCAATTGTTTTCATTATCTATTGAAAAATCCAACCAGACAGTAGCGCTTGGACTTAATTGATTTCACCCCTTCTTTCTCTTTTAATATTTAATTTGTTATTTTTGGTTAATTATTTTTTATTCCTTTTGGATCAAGAGCATGGGTCTTCTTATCACTTTATTTGGATGATTAATGAGGTGAGTAATTATGAGAAACACAAATAACAGCAAACTTTTTGTTTATCACCAAAAATGGTGACATTTGATGAGATATAAATTTACTCTTTATAAAAATAAAAAATTAAAATTAAAATACCTAAATTACCCCTCTAAATACAAAACAAATAAAATAAAAAGACACATGTATCCTCTTTTTGTCATTGTCCATCCAAACAAGAAGGTGAGAAACCATAATCATTTCTTTTATTTTCTCACCTAGGTGAGAAACTCTAATAATTTTCTTTCTATTCTCATCTCGCGATCCAAACAGAGAGTAGAATGTGGCCTTTTTTTTGGTTCTTTCATTTCAAGCCGAAGCATTAGTAGCTCATAATTATAAAAATGTCATTGCCACATGATCCTGGATGGGCTTTATTTATACAAATTATGTTTATCTAGAATGTTTCAGTTTATGCTCGTACATATTATCTAGATATACCAAGAAAGATGTCCGGTCTAATGAGGCTATTATGAACTCATGGTGGGTCAAGCTCTTCTATTCTGGTTCATGGTTTCTCTTGGCGTGGATTGCCAGATCCAATTCCGAGTTCTGTTCTTGCAAATCCAAGCAAATAAGTTGGTGCCCATATATACGATGCATTCTTTTCAAGGAGTAACAGATAACCTACTAAAGAACTTCATTCGTTGGCCAAAGCCGGCTCACTTCATTCCTCGTAGAGGAGAAAGCTCTAACTCTTCTCTTTACACATTGTCCTAGAAGCCCGGGACTAGGATTAATCGAGTATTTCTTCTTTTTAATATTTGCCAATTTGATGATTAGAATCTTTTACCATTATAACTTGTTTTAGTAGGACTATCATTTATTCATTTCCATTTTAGAATTAGCTTGCTCACAAATTAGATAATGAAAAAAGTTGTGGATTAGTTTTCTTTAGGTGTTGCAGTTTGCCATGAAGTAGTGGATAATTTTTTTTTTATCAAAAAAAATGTACAAAAAGCAGATGAACAACAGAATTAAACAATTAATAATCTAATTGAAGAAGTTATATTTGGAATCATCTCTTGGAAGCAAGAAGAGAATAATCATGGAAACTGGCAACTTTGCCTAGCTTGGAACATATATATCTCATAAAAGTATGAAGAACTAGTTATTTTCATTAAGGGGTGTGATGACATGTTTAAATAGTTTAAGTAACACATTCCTGTTGAATAAAAAAAATATGTAAAATAGGATTTTTTGTTCAATATAGTCCTTTTGTTTTTTATTTGAGATAATCTTATATTTTTCATTTACTGTTTTGGAGTCAATCTAGTAAACATAAAATAAATAAATAAAATAAGGTTTAAATAATTTGTGACCCTATCCAGTTGACTAAAAAAATATGTAAACTAGGATTTTGTAGTTAATATAAGTCTTTTTGTTTTCTATTTGAGATGATCTAAAATTTTCATTTACAATTTTGTAGTCAATCTAATAAATAAATAAACAAAAAAAAAGGTATAGTATTTTTAAATTGGAGAAATGGGTTTGAGTTTAAATAAAACCATTCATTTGACTCCAAAAATGGAGTCCTCTAAAAAACAAGGGAAAAAAAACTTTTCAATCTTTTAATTGACAATTGATGTTGACAAATTGAAGTTCAACGTTTTGTAAGAAATCATCTCAACAAAAGCCTTCTTTCGCATTACTTTTGATTCAATTTATTTCCAACATTAAGCACATTTTATTTTTTTCCACTACAATGCTATTATTGTCTGTAACATTCACTGCATTCATGTTACAACTTCGCAATCATTACTGGCACCTCCAATCATGCAATACATGAAATGTATCTAGTTGTGACAGAGTCTCTTAACTATGTATTTTTTCTTTCCAGATAACAAGAATACATAATTTCAGTTGAAATCATCAACCTAATTTGAAGACGGATTTGATTCAGGCACGAAGAAGATGATAGCTCTAGGGGTTTGGGGTCAGCCAATAAGATTGGTGTTGGGGTTGTGACCCTTAATGGCTCAATTTTATCAAACCCAAGACACACCTATGTTACCCCACCAGGGCAGGGATTCCTTTCCCAAGAAACTGACCAACACCATTGTTGCAGTAAATCATTGTATTGCTCATATTGAGAAGGGAAGGGTTGTCACTGCTCCAGATGACCCTGTTGTGCTATATGTAAGTGGTGGGAACGCACAGGTGATTGCATATAGCGAGGGGCAGTATCAGATTTTTGGTGAGACTATAGATATTGTTGTTGGGAATTGCTTGGATCGGTTTGCGACGGTTCTAACTCTGTCTAATGATGCGAACCCTGGGTACAACATTAAACAGGTATGCAATTGGAAGCAAGTTTCCTTAACCTATATCAGTAGGTAAATTCACATAGAGACTGACCATTAATAGTCATATCTTTATAGGTTATTGTGTTGAAATGTTTAAAACTTGCGGAAGACAAGAAAATACAAATAAAATTGAGCTGCTATTTGATGTTTTACTTGTTTAACTATAGAAGTTAGCAGATTTTTTTTTATTGATCTGTTCTCTAAGACTTTATTTCTTACTTGATTCAGTTTTGCATTATGTTTGAGATCAATACTTGTATGAGACCACTTTCTGATGTTTTTTGACTAGCATGCACTGTACTGGGAAAACTTACGGTTATGGCTTGCCAATTTCCGATCTTCGAATGTTGTATAGCTCGATTTTGGTATCCTCTTCCCCTTGCCTTCTCAAAAGACTAAAGACACACACAAAGACAACTATAAATGAGGCTTTGAGACTCTTTGACAATTCTCTTAATCTTTAAAGAAGAAATTTATTATTTACTTCCTTATGAACTCTGTTGAAGGTGGGAATTTTGTGCTTGTTAGGCCTAGGCCATTGTAGTCAGCTATAAAACACCCTTCTCTTCATTTGTAACAGAAAATGATTAAATAGGCAGTTAGTAGTATTTATTTCTTTTTTTTTCCTTCCTGTTTAACCAAATAGATAAAGGGTGAGGTAATTCTTCCTTTCCTTCCCTTTCTTTTCTTTCCTTTGTATAGAATCCTTCCTCTCAGTTTTTTGCCACTCCTCCCAAAGGAAGAATTAAATTTAAATTGCTAAAAGAGTAAGAGGAAGGCCAAAATGAACATCAACTGGGGCTATGAGAAAGAAATAGTTGACAAGGATTTATGAGATCATATGCCTCTAGATGGAGTTGAATGAAGGCTAAAGATGAAACCTACCTGAAATGGTTAGGATGCAAGATTTTTTGGGTTGAGTTCTATTCTATTATTATATTATTTTATATACAATTCAACTTTTGTGCTTCTTGTTCTATTTTGAGTTTGGTGAATGAGCAATAGATATTGGTGAATTTAGTGCAAGGTTCAATCTATTGTTAGTTCTTGTTCGATAAAGGAAATAGAAGCTTTATCCGTTTTTTTTTTCTTATGTTTTTCCAATGTATTTAGTCTACCTTCATCTTATTTGATTAGCTCTTATTATCATTTTTAAAAATATGTTTAACTACCGACTTTTATTATATCTTCATATCTCTGTTTTTGTTTTTTTATATTTTAGCAAAGCACTGCATTGATATTACATGATTGATGTGTTATTTTTGATTTTTTGGGTAAGTTTAGATTATGTCTTTGAGGTTCATTACACCTCTCATTTATGAAGGTTCTCTCTGGGAATTTGGGTTGCTATTTTATGCTTATTTTTCATTCTGGAGATATTCTAAATTTTTCTTAGATAGCCTTTAGCTCCTGTCATACTGATATGTGCTATTTTTCCGCAAACAAAATGTTCTAGAAATGATGTAATAAATAAATACTTTCTCCTTAATTTGCCTTTTTTTTTTTTTACTTTTTTTTCCCTTCTTCATCGGCTTGCAAAGAGAGGAGAAAAGTTTGTAGACTTTCCCTATGTTGTCGAAGGAATGGATGTTTCATTTAGTGTTATCTTGAAGCCACTATTGAGGAAAAGCTAAAAAATAATGAATGCACCCCTGCAGATTTGTGCTATTCCCTTCAGGTAATCATTTGGAATGCTTCTAATATTTTAAAAAATTACATGTTCTGTGGTGATAAAAAGGTTATGTAGTTGGTAATCTTGTATGGCTGTTTCTTGTAAATTGCAACTATTAGTTAAATATTTACACGATCTAGTTGTGGCTCAATTTCTGCATTCAATTTAAATTGTTTTAGGATACTATTTTTCTGGTGCTTGTGGGGATTACAGAACAGGCAGTGGCACACTGTCACAAGATGAGAATCATGTGCACTAAGAGAAAGGAGAGGGGGAGGACGGAAGGTTGTTTACTGTCACGACCCAAACCCGCCCCTATGGGTTTAGTACCGTAACTGGCCAGTAATCTGAGATTACCGAAGGCCTGTTTAACAGTAATACAGAGTATAGGGGCTGGCGGAAGCCAATACAGTAATTAAAATATGTCCAATGAGTTGTGACAGTCTGTATGCAAAAAAGACTTTTCATACATATATACAATCAGTGCAAAACAGTATGTACAACATTTACAATCTTTCAGAACAGGGACTTAATCCCTATTAAGACAGTACAGTAACAGTGTAAACAGTCTATACAAAAACAGAACAGAAAGGGGGAAACTAAAACACCCCCATAGCCTTAGCTTGAACGGACTCGGAACCTCGCAGTGAGGCACATTGGTTGGCTTGACAAAAATGGAGTTTACCCCGATGCTTCTAGCAACGGTCCAGTGCCTGTACACCTACATATATATATGAGCAGTGAGCTAAAGCCCAGTGAATAACATAATGCGTAAAAAGGTTAAGAATGAATGTCCTTACAGTATTGAAAACAATCATTTCAATCAGTATATCAGTTATTCAGTCATTACAGTCATATGTGGTACATCCAGTAGCAAAACAGTACAGTAGGTCTTATCAGACCGAACAGTCAGTTGATGGCCATCATTTCAGTAAACAGTAGTGGTTCCAACATGGGAACCGACAGAGATCTCTGTGACAGTAGCAGTACAATACAGTAACAGTAGGTTGCTAAGGATGCCACAATACAGTTCACAATTAGGACATCATTCATTCAGTAACAGTATTATTTCAGAAAACAGTACAGTTCAATTGTTCAGAAGATAATCATATTTGAACATATCTTTACACAGTTGTTACTCACAGAGTTCTGGGCTACAGTTAAGCTAGAGCGCATCCTCAGATGCCAACTCTACACAGTTACAGAGTGAACACACACTAAGCTATACAGTTGGAAAAATAGTAACTTAATCCCTAATTTGCCTCGGTGTGGTTCTACATTTATATCCTCATTAAGATACCTTAAACTAGGCCTAGGAATGCCTAGGATGAAATGAGAATGCAAAGATGCAATTGAAAAGCATTTTCAGAATTTTTAGAAAACAGGGTTCACGCTCGAACGTAGGTTACTCCGCTTGAGCGGACATGCAGACAAAGGTTTCCGCTCGAGCGTAGAATTCCCGCTTGAGCGTACTGCAAAATAGTCAAAAGTGCTGGATTTGCGAAAATCACGCTCGATTGGGCGCTCGATACCCACTCGAGGGTAAGACACAATGTCCCGCTCGAGCGTCAATTGTTCCGCTCGAGCGGACTTCAAAACAGTGCAAAGTGCTGGGAGCACGAATTTCACGCTCGAGCGCCAGTCACCCCGCTCGAGCGTGAGTTCAAAATCTGGAATTCCCAGATTTGAACCTCAAGCTCAAATTCAACTTCAAATGTATCAAATTCGATTCCTTTGGGCCCATTTCCTAGAAAACACTTGTAAATACATAGTATGACATGATTTAAAGCTCAATTTGAAAAATCAAGGCCCAAAGGTAAGGGAATTAAACCCAATTTCAAACAACATTTCATGAACATGATGAATGTGTAACATGCATGAGTTCAACAACTTCGAAGCTTCAAAAGCTAGCTTAATTGAGACAATTCTTTCCAAAACATGATGAAATCATGGACTATACCAATAATATGAAGATGCATGTACCAAATTCCATGTAGTCAACCTCAAAATACTAGGATATAAGCATGCATGCATGGAATGAGCTTCAATTCAACATATAAGGACCAATTCTAAGCTTAAATCACTAGAGGCTCATGAACCATGCAAGAATCAACTCAAATACACAATCAAGAAGGTAATTACTCTACCTTAAGTCTCCAATGCAAGATAAGGAAGCTCAATATGCAATCTATACTTCAATTCTTCAAGTTCTTCAAGCCAATTCACAAAATCAAGTTGAGATCACTCCTATCCTCTCACTCTCTCACTCTAGTCTGCTATGTCTCACAAAAATGGCTGAAGAAGATGTTTTGGTCAAGTGTGTATGAAGCTCAAAGTGTTTAGTTAGTGGGTCACTAGGCATGGCAAAGTGGTAGATAATGCAACTTATGGGATTAAGCTCATTTTAATCTAATTAAACCATACCCAATCAATTTTCAATAAATATACCATAAAATCACATAAATTCTAATGATCATAAAACATCAGTCAATTTCTGGTTCGGCCGCCGATAAGGCCTTCAATTTGTAGTTTAATGCATAAAACACGAACAGATAATTTAAATAGTCAACAGATAGAAATGCATTTAAACTAGTACATTCAATCAGTCAGTTCAGTATTTCAGTTGATTTGATTACTTATCATAATCAGTCTCAGTTTAGCAGTAATTAGTGGTGAGGGTTATTACATTTACAATTGGTGACAGTACGATGTTGACAATGGAGCAATGATGTGTATATTGGTCTCCTAGCTTATGCTAATGGGATGTCAATTCCATTGGAGGAATTGACACATTACACAGTGGTTCAGAACTGATGAAGTACTGGCAATCTGGAGAGAGAAAAAGGAATCTTCAAATGGTGTCATGGAAAAAAGTGTCTAATTCTTACATGTTTTGAGGTATGTGCTTTTTATTCTTTTCCCATCTTTTTTCAACAAGATCACGGATTAGTTCCTTCCTAATTTAAAAGAAGGCATGAGGAGATTCAGCAAATGATAAAACTGGCAAGCTATGGACAATCCATGGCCAATTTATTTATTTTTACTTTGTGGAGCTACCTTTGTATTTATTTTACTGTAAACCAGATATGGAGGCTTGAATCCAACCAGGCAAGCTTCTGCTCATGAAATCTGGAGAGCTTCTATTTTCACACACTACTTTTTCTCAGTGCATACACTTTTTTGATTCAGATATCAGCTTCTGAACAAATTTTGTGTGTGAATTGAGTGAAAGTGGTATGTGGAAATAGAAACTCCAGGAATCGGCTTCTTGCAAAGCCCTAAACTAGGTTCTAGTGACAACAGGAGTAGGTGTTGTGTGGAGTCATTTTGTTGATATGGTTTCTTAATTCTTCAAATCAAGGGACACTCTTCATTTCAAAGAATCCTAATATGTTATGTGACCTTCTGGGATATCTGTTTAGGCATTTGGATTCCCAATGGGTTTCGGAATAAAAGGAAATTCATTGGCGTGTGACTTTGGATATTTTGGCTCTCGTAGGCTCAAGAGTTTGGCGTGTGCCTTACTGGGAGTCCTATTCTCTTGACCCTATATACCAAAAAAATTGGCTTGTTTTAGATTAACAAGTGGTCTAGGGTAATTAATTACTGATTAGTTTAAGAATGTGGGTGCAAGAATTTGTTATTCGAGTCTTGATTTTCAATTTGTTTGGTTGTTTGTCATTTATCTTAATCTATTTATGTATTTACATAATTATTTTGGCTAAGAAGATTTATTCTATTCTTAGGGCATGCAAATATAGGGTGGTTATTGGCAGGCAACAAGGAGGGGGTAATTTGCCAAGTAGCAAAGATTGATGAAGATCTGTTGTGAGCTCTCACTTTGAAGAACTGGTGAAATACTAAATGTGTGCTTCCAAGGAGTTGGATAGTTTTTCCTTTAAAGACATTAATGGAGAAAAATTTTAGTGTAACATTGATTGGAGAACAACTTCATCATTATTACCAATTATATATGTATATTTATAATCTTGAGTATTGTATATCTTGTTTAGCTAAAACATGTCTGTTAAACAGTGATCAAAGGTCAAGTTCTTGAAATGAAATATGCTGATTTACTGGGTCTCGTTAGATCGGTATATTTATTTGAAAGTGACTCAAATGAGTGTAGAGTCTAGGATTGGTATGATTTTAAACTAATTATTGGATTGGTATCAGTCTCTATCAATTTACTTACTAATATAGGTTAAGGAAACTCACTGTCAATTGCATACTTGCTCAATGCTGTACCCATGGCTTGGATCATTCGACAGAGGTAAAACCTTCGCAAACCGATCCAAGCAATTCCTGACAGTAATATCTATAATCTCACCAAAAATCGGATAACGCCCCTCACTATAGGCCAATTGTGGCCAAAGATCAAGTTCTTGACATGAAATATGCTGATCTAGTGGTACTTGTTAGATTGACATATTTTTTTAAAGATGACCTAAGAAAACTTATGAATCTTGATGCCTTTAATGTTGAATATTCATATTAAATTTAGAACATTGTGAATCTCAAGGTTTTCAATATTTTAATATTCAATGTTGAATCTCAAGATCTTCCTCTCAAGGTATTCTGTTCTGAATTACAAGTAAAATTCATGTTAATTTTTTTAATTCTTAATCTATATGTTAATAGTCACTTAAATTTTAAATTGATACGAATTATAGTTATCAAATTGATTTAATTACTTTTTATCTAATACATTTCCAAGTTAATGTCAAAAAAATGTTTGTTTGTTTGGAACAAACCTATTTTTATATATATATATATATATATATAACATTTCTTATGATTTTTTAGAGAGATTAAAGTGAATTTTTTAATAAAAATTAAGTCTATCAAATGATTTAAAATTTTCTTATTAAAATGATTTATTCTTTTTTAATTTAACGAAGAAGTCAACTTTGAACCACTTGAAGCCAAAATTTGTTTCAAAAAATGTGCTTGAAGATGCTTCGCAACCACTTAGAGCTTGCTTGGAATCTTCCCCATTGATTTAAAAAAATGAACCACGGGGCCGATTTGTGCTTGGCTTCTGCTGGTGGAGGCTGTATTCTGCTGCTGATCTTAACATGATATCAGTCAAGATCAGGCCCCAAAACTGTATTAACTCAAAAAGTCTTCTCATACAGTAAAGAGCTTTAGCTGAAATCTAAACTAATGTAGTTCCCAGGGTTTTTGTATAATCTAGAGGTATATATGTTCTTACAAACACATATATCTCATCATTTTTTCGTATATATCAAGTTATCATCATATTTGTTATAATTATATTGGTGGAATAAATCTCATCACTTTATCTGTTATCAATGCAATAATAATACATCACATGTTTGGATCTTCACATCATTTTTTCTCAGAGCTGCACATAAATCTGCTGATATTGTTTCTCTACAAACACATTTCTCATCACTTTTCGCTATTTGATGTTGGATTAATCATCTTATTTGTCATATTTGAAGGAGCCTCATCATTTATATTTGTTATCAATATAATAATAATAATAATACATCACATAATAATCCCAATATGATATATAAACATGATTATTATAGCATTACTCATTTGAAAATTTTAACAATGACAACAATATTTTCATGATCATGTTCTCTCTTTCGCTTCCTCACACACATGTTGAATAGCTTTTCTTAAATCCACAAGGCAAATCACACACAAACAACAAGATTATACTTAACCATATCTATCTATCCATTTTTTTTTGGGGGGGGGGGGGGTAAATTACACTGAACTCCTTGAGGTTTGTGATAAAAGCAGACACCTCACCTCAGGTTTCAAAAATGACACTCATATCCCCTCTGGTTTAGTTGTTAGTAACAAACTCCTCCCTCTGTTAACTTTCGGTCAGTGACTATGACAGAAATAGCAGACATTGTTTGTCTATGTTTTGAGAATACCAATTTTTCCCTTATTAAATGAGTTAATGAGTAAATAATTTTATAAAATAAAAAATACTTATACAATGAAGCAACCCAACCCACAACAAAACACACACTCAACTCTGTGAACAAGTTCTGCACAGCATAAAGAATAAAAGGAAAAAGAAATTAAGTATAGTTTTATGCGTGAATCAAAATGTTATCAAACGAATCCACAGTAATGAAGCATGCAATTCAAAGAGATTGATTTACTAAACAAATGATCCAAAGCAGTCCAAGAACAATTGTTTGATTTTGTTATTCAAATTTTGTTTTGTGAACATTAAAAAAATAAAATAAAATAAAAACTAATTTTGTGAAAAAAATAAGATACTCATCATTTTCCATAGGATTTTCCCTGTAACTCAATTGCCCACAACATAATTTGGCCATAAATAATCACCAGCACCCCCAACTGATTTTAAACTAATTATTGGATTGGTCACCAAATTTTCATGTAAAAATGTAATTTTGAGAAAACTCTCAATTTTCATTAATCAAATATCGATATCAACTTCAACTTCTCTTGCCCTAAGACTTATATCTTTATTTAAAATAAGTCTTGCTAGTCAAGAAAATCTAAAATGGAAAATATATATTCTTGCTAGTCAAGAATATTTAAAAAGAAAAATATAAATTCTTGTCAAACAAAGAAATAAACTAAATATGCAACCTAAATAAATATAAAACTAAATATTTTAACGTTAAATCATAATTATAATTAAACACTAAAATATTAAAATAAATATATCATTTATAAATTTTGATCTGCATCACTTTTCATGAACCAACCATCTTACAACAACTCCTTTTATCTCTATAAATTTTTCTATAAAGCTCTCACTCTCTCTTTCTACTATGCATGTGCGTGTATGTTCTAAGTGCAAAAAGTACATATGTATATATAGATCAAGTAATGGCGGGCAAAAACAATGGTGTTCAACTGAATGTAAACCCATCATTATTGCAATCAATAACAAATTTGAGATTCATATACATGCTTTCAACCTTTAAAAAAAAAAAAAAAAGATAAAAAAAAAAAATGTGTTATTATAGCAATAGAATGAAGGTGGTAGATTTGCATGGTGATAGGTCTCATATTGTATAGAGAGAGAATGACTCGTGAGTTGGAGGTCTGGTAACAGTGTTCTTATGGTGTGGATTTGGGTTTTGTGTGACAGTGGTTATCAACGATTCATTTAGTATGACTGGCTTTGTTGAAGTGGTGATCAGCAAGAAACTGTTAATGGAAATGGGAGCGGATTTTTTTGGACAGAAAATAAAAGTGGGTTGGCGGTCTAGTAGTTTGGTTAGAGAGAAATCAATTTATCTTTAGTTACAACAATGATCTTTGGGTTAAGGCCAAGGTTCTGAAAAGCGGTTGCGGTCGCCGTAACGATGGCGGTAACGCGGTTGCGGTTGCGGGGTGTAAAGGCCGTAGTGTAACGGTTGCGGTAATCGGAACCGTGAATTTTTTTATTTTTCGCACAATTTGAAAAAAATTTACCGATACGCATATTTTTTTTCCATGATCATATTTATTGGGTTAAAAATAAATATTGATCAATTTTTGTAAATTTTTAAGTATGATCCAATATATTTCATATTTCTAAATCACTATAAACTGAGTTTTTTACATTTTATTTTAATAATTAATGACTTTATATTATACAAAAAATCAATCACTAACTATTATATATAAGATAAACAATGACAAAAGTAAGAGAATAAATAAAAGCCTAAATATATATATATATATATATACATATTTTAAC
The DNA here is from genome assembly GCF_004153795.1 of Camellia sinensis. NCBI lineage: Eukaryota > Viridiplantae > Streptophyta > Magnoliopsida > Ericales > Theaceae > Camellia > Camellia sinensis. The sequence continues at coordinate 1,490,924 of NW_021025068.1, read as the reverse complement.
CAAGCCAAACAGATAATGACCACGCCAAATAGATAATGACCACACTTATTATTATTATTATTATTATTTTCAAACAATATATAGATAGACACACACAAACAAAATGATTTAGTGATAGCAGCTGAATAGAATAGCATAGGTCTTACAGTTTCAACAAATCAATAATATGTTCTTCATCTTCCCTCTTCTCTCTCTCTATCTGTTGCTCCTCCATTTTCTCTCTTCTATCTTCCCTCTTCTCTTTATCCCTCTTCCCCAATTTTCAGCTTTTTTTTTGTATTTTTTTTAAAGAAACAATTTGGCACCGTTACGTAACGTACGGCACCGTTACGACCGCTACGGCAGCCGCTACAGCCGACACACCTGTGAATCTCAATCACACTGCAAAAGCGGCCGTAACGGGTGGCGGCAACCGCCAAAACCGTTACGTAACGGCGTTACGTAACGGTTGCGGCCGCTTTTTAAAACCTTGGTTAAGGCTGTCTGGTACAAAGATATTTTAAGTCAAAGATAAGGGTAAAATAGTAAAATACCATTCTTGGTTGACAATGCTAGGCTGAAAAATCTGACAGGGGAGGGGAGTGTCATTTTAGAAACCTCAGGGGAGGTCTTTGAAATTATCAGTCTTTGAAATTGTCATAAACCTCAGGAGAAGTTTTTTATCAGCAGAAGGAATAATCTTTTATTAACTCGATAAACAAATTACATCGAGAAAAAAAAAAAAATTTTTATTTAAAATAAAAAAAAAAACAAAATAGCTTCAATGCTAAAGGGCCTATCCCAAACAAGGTTTGCACAAACCACAAGCAAATCCCAAGCTGCAAGACAGAACCACAAACAAACACCTCTAAGTTAGCACGATACCGACTTAGACAAACCCAAATAACAGCCACTTAGCTGAACAGCAGCAGCAGCAGCAACACCTATTCAGAGGGGCAGCATCCAACCCAAATAACCAAACAAAGAAGGATTAGCACAAACAAAAACCAGCAAACAGAGTGAAGACATTGCACAGCTGGTCCAATCTACTTAGCTGAAGCCTCGACGACTCGGTTTCCTGCACTTCCAGCTTTTTATCCCATCTGAATGGAAAAATAAATTCATTAACCGAATTATCCAAAATTTAACAATATCAACCACTTTGTTCCAATCTGGCTCTACATTATTAAAGACTAAAAATCATTCTGAACCGACCAAACTGTGCACAACACCGCCATTGGAAGGGTAATCCAAATATGCATAGCTGAATTCTTGAATTTAAACAGAAAATATGAACTTTGAAAGGAGCTGTGCCGCACCGCACCGCACCCTACAGAAGAAACTGTCTCTACCACCATGAACAAATTTTTTCAGTGGCCTTAATAAGAGATTTGAACAAGAACTCCTTGCTAGAATGAAAGTCACAATAATGTTTTTGTCCTCACCAGACTCACCACCGAAGTGAAAATCCCTTGAATAACTTGAGTCAAACTCCATCAAAGTCAGAACTACTTCGAAACTTATAAAGAGACAGACTATACAGCCAACAGTACTGTACTACAGCTCTTTTAATGGAGCATTGCCCATCCATTTGTCCAACCAGAACCTAGTCACTCTGTCATTCCGAACTGAAACTGAAATTCCTCTTTCAAAAACTTCAAACAGAACGCTATTAACTTCTTAATGGAGCTTGAAACAGAATGCTATCTATATTTATCTATTTTATTAAATAAATCATAGACTTGAGTAGGTGTAAACGTTGTCATTTTTTTTTCCGCCCAATATTGCCCTTTCTATCAAGCGTCACATCCAATCTGTCAAATAAAATTCATTTTTCATTTATCAAACTGCCCAAAACTACTAACACTTTTCCTCAATCATTATACTATCCAAATATTTAAACGTAATGCATTTGCACTCACTGCTAGTTATTATATAAAGTTCACAATTCACTTGATGTGAAACACCCGTGTGACAGTGTCACGCATTTTTTCATGCCCAAATTGTCCTATGTAACTGTCTAAGTTTTTCGTTTTAAATTTTGAATTTTTTTCATTTTTTTCTCCTCCATCTACCTTCATCTAACTTCCTTTCTACATGTACACACACACAGCCACTACTAAGCATAATTGGAACTAATTGTGATGATGTGTTCAATGCAGTGCAGGGAGAAGTAATGGCAGAAAGAGCTGTGAGCTCTGTTATTCAATATTTGGTACCATTGTTGGCCCATGAAGTGGAGTTATTGAGGAGTGTCCACAAGGAAATTGTCAGTATCAAAGCTGAATTCAAGCGAATACAATCTTTCTTAGAAGATGCAGAATCAATCAAATTTTGTGTATTGTTCATACATTAAAAAGTGTGTGAACAAATTCATTTTCATGGAAGTGAGACAATTATTGGGTTTGGATTTGGACAAAAATAAGAATTGGTCAGTCGTATTATAATATTAAATTTAGGTCCTTTTATTTTTATTTTTTTGTCTTAATGCAGATAGCCTCTTGGGTTGTTTCTTGGTATGGGTATTAAGGTAGAGAGTAGTTTGATCTGAAATGAGGTGATCTCTCTATTAGATTGGATTTTTATTTTTATTTTTTTATGATTCTTGAAACTAAAATGGCAGAGAGCTTGGTGTTGCCAACTTGCAACTTTCTGCTTTTCTGTTTGGATTTCTTTTGCAGTTTACAAATGCTTTGTATAGTCTTATTGTTGGTGGGGTTATCCTACTTCAGTTTCTTTTTCTCTCCCCCTTTGAAATGTTTCATCATTATTAATAAAATATTACTTTTTTTTTTTTACTGATTAGAAAAAAGAAAAGAAAAGAAACATGAAGGCCACATAAGAACTCATGTTTTCATAAATCATTCAATAATGCCTTCAGAAGTGAATTGGTTAAAGATATGTGTGAAATTAAATTTTCAATGATGGCAAAGCCACCATATTAAGTTATTTGGAATGAAAGTAACTTCTTTGAGATGGATTAAATGTACTTAGGCTCTTTCCTAATATATTCACTAAAACTTCATTTTCAAAGGAAAGAGAGATCAAAGAGTCACAAAACTTCCTTGAGTAAACCACCTTGTATTATATTTTTTAGGGTAAATTACAAATACACCGCCTGAGGTTTGTTTCAAATATAAATTGACCCTTGAGGTTTGGAAAATTACAAATACCTCATTGTCATAATTTTTTGTTAAAAATTGATGTATTATTGATTGATGTATGTTATATATTACAAATGGTGAGGGGCTCCTTATATAGGAGATGTAGTGTAGTAGGTGGTAGTGGTAGGTGTGTAGTAGGTGGGAGTAGGTGGTGGTAGGTGTAGTAGGTGGAGTAGGTGATGGTAGGTTTTAACAGCCCCCCGCAAACTCAAGGGGGATAGGAACTAACCAACTTGAGTTTGGAGAGAGTAACAAAACAAGAAAATAATCTGAAAAATAAAAAATGGATAGGAGACACTGTATGGTCGTGTCAGACCGTTGTAGAAGACTGTATGGTTATGGCAGACCGATGTAGAAGACACTGGCTCGTGTTGGACCGATGTAGAAGACAGTTTATGGGGTCATGTCGGACCGGTGTAGAAGACAGTTTACGGAGTCTTGCTGGACCCTTGTAGAAACTAACCGGAATCAATGTCGGGACAGTTTACAGAGTCTTGTCGGACCCTTAAAAAGTCGCACCCTCAAAAGGTGTGCCCAATCTGTCAAAAGGCGTGCCATCAAAAGGCGTGCCCAATCCATAAAAAGGTGTGCCGGACATGATGGCGAAGCGCGTGACTACCTTGGCTTGCGCGCCCATGTTGTTGTCTAGCGCCGAGCGGCGCACGATACGCGTGTCTGTCTTGGCTATTTAACCAAGACGGAGGCTGAGGCTGAGGCAGAGACAAAAACCTGCTAAAAAACCTCTGAAAAACTCTTTGTGTTCTGAGAGAGATACTCTGTAACACTCTGTTGCCCAATCCTTCTCTGAAAGTACCAGTCGGAAATCGCTACAGAGACAAAAACCTGCTAAAAAACCTCTGAAAAACTCTTTGTGTTCTGAGAGAGATACTCTGTAACACTCTGTTGCCCAGAAAATGGCTTCGTCTTCCCGTGGTCTGCTCACTCTCTTTCCCGACCTCAACGAGTCAACAAGAGAGATAACTGGTGCGGTGGCCAGTGAACCTCAACCAAACACCTCTGGTTTTGCTCCGTTGAACTTTCCGATACGGTCTGTGGAGCAAAAAATGGCAGTGCAAACAGATATTGAAGCCAATCAGTATACATTGAAGTCATGTGTGGAAACCATGACTGCGGTCACAAACTTGTCGCACCGGCTGCAGAGTAGGACAAATGAGGTGCAGCAGTTAAACTCCCAGCTGACTCTGCTCCAACGCATTTATAAGGATGCGCGAGCAGAGATAAGTGTGCTAAAGGCGGAAAATAAGGAGCTGAAGCGGAAGGCCACCGTTATGATCCGATTTGGAGGTCCGCCATATGCTGTAGTGGAGGAGCAGGGTGGAGTGTTCGTGCCCAGTGGAGTGGGAAACACGGAGGCAACACCGTCAAGGACCGCCCAGGACGGAGGCAAGAAGAAACGACCGGCGGAATAGGCGAAGAAGTGAGGTCGGTGGGTGGCCGGCTGCAGAAAAGAAAACAAATCTTTGGAAGGGCCGCCCAGGACGGAGGTAAGAAGAAAAGACCGGCGGAATAGGCGAAGAAGTGAGGTCGGTGGGTGGCCGTCGGCAGAAAAGAAAACAAATCTTTGAGTGTTGTGTTTTGGTGCTTTTTTTTTTTGGTTTGGTTTTTGTTTGTTTTTGTTTGTTTGTTTTTTTGGGTGTTGTTTTTTTTTTTTTTTTTTTTGTAAAATTGTGATCGGGGTCGATCCCTGAAATGAATAAAATATGGTTTGGTGTGCAAAGTTATTTTTATTTTTTTATTTTTTTTATTTTTTATATTGTGAATTTTTTTTTTTTTTTTTTTGATTACGAAAAAAGGAAGATAAAATAAAATAAATAAAAGGAAAGTGGGGTGCAAAAGGTGATTAAAAGAAATAAATAAAGAAAGAGGGTGATGATGGATATGGGTATAGATGTAATAAAGGAATGAAAAGAAAGAAATAAATAAAGAAAGAAAAGAAGAAAAGAAAATGGGTTTGTGCAAAAGTAGACAGAGTCGGTGCAATATATTATAATAAACATAGATATATATAGATATATATTTAAAATAAAAGAAAGTTGAGTGGGTTGATTAAAAAAAGGATTGTGTGTTTGAAAATGAAAAATAAAGAAAAGAAAAGAAAGGGGATCATGTGGTGAAAGAGAAAGGAGCTGTGGGTTTGAAAAAGTAAAGTGAGAGAGAGGAATTTCGATGCAAGTTTTCTGACTCTTCTCAAAAACAACACAGCAGTGGCTGTCCCTCGGGGGGTGCACGGGCAGAAAGAAAGCAAGGGTGGAGGCAAAGACCCAGCACACAGATAACACACTACACACGGTAGCAACCGCTCGGCACCTTTGTCTCGGCAACTCCCTCTCTCGAGCTCTAGCTCTCTTTCGGCAGAGAGCCGGCGCCGCTTGAGGCCGAAGGGAGATCGAAGAACTTGGTGACGCCAGGTACGGTGGAGGGATTAAGAATCTAAGGGCAGAGCCAGCCGGTGGCCATGTCGAGGTCACAGCGAGGTATGAGATTGGGGTATATGAAAGAGTCGTCGCGAGTGAGCTGCTTGCGGAGGAGGATGGCGGACATGGCGCGAGCTTGAGAGAGAGGGAATCGGGGTGTGTTTGCTTGCAGAGATTGAAGAGAGACTCGGCTTGAGAGCCATTTCAAGGAAATTTCATACCTTAGCTTCAATCTAGGGTTTGCCCTTTGAAACTCTAGCAAAATCCTAGCTTCTTCTCTTCCTCTCTCTCTCAAACTCACTCTTTAGCAAGTCTCAACATGAATGAAGAACACAAGAGGGCTAGAGATATATAAATTAGGCCAATTAAACATTACGAATCGTAAATTTTCAAAATTTCACTGAAGGCTCTAAAAGTCATGCTAATCATAGATATGAAGTCGGTTTTGGTTTATCACACCTCTAAAGCTTTCAATTTTCAGTTCAAAGTTCCAATTGCAACAGATTTTCCTACATTCAACAGATATTATTCTAAATTCACATAATTTATATACTTAAACTTGCAAATTCATATCAAACACATAATCACATGCATAATTAAGCATAGTACGGGTTGGGTTATTGTAGAAAATTTAATGTATAAAGAGAAATAGAGAATTGTATTAAAAATTGATGTATTATTGATTGATATATGTTATATATTACAAATGGTGAGGGGCTCCTTATATAGGAGATGTAGTGGAGTAGGTGGTAGTAGGTGGTAGTGGTAGGTGTGTAGTAGGTGGTAGTAGGTGGTGGTAGGTGTAGTAGGTGGAGTAGGTGATGGTAGGTTTTAACATTTTTTATTTAATAGAATTAACTAAAAAAATAAAATTACCAACTGCCCTCTTATACAATAATAAAATTACCTGCATTATTATATGAAATAAATTTTTGATATCATGAAAAACTGTTAATTCACTTTATGATTTATTAATAAAAAATGGCTATTTGTTATGAAATTTGAAACTTCAGGTTGCGAGATGTAATTTCTAAAACTATAGGGGCAATTCGTATTTTAAGAAAATCTCAAGGGATGTATTTGTAATTTACCCTATTATATATGTGTGTGTGTGTGTGTGTGTGTGTGTAAGTTGTGAAAAGGAGACTCATACAGCTGGAATTAAATAATGATTGAGGGAGATATATATACATACCACAAGAATAAGTCCATAAGCCATATATTCAGGTACAGCTGGTGGAGGTTGTATTCTGATGAATCATAGAGCTAAAAATGTTTTATGCTTTGGATATGATTCAAATCTCAGGGGCTAAAGTCTGTAAATTGAAGTCTTTCCCCACAGTGAAGTTTTTGGTGAAATCTGACAAACCATCAAAGCAGGCAGTGCCAAGAATTTGAAACTTTGATATCATTTTTTGGAGTTGCACATCAATCTGCAGGTATGTTCTACAAACACATATCTATATATTTTTCTCATTCTACCTATGACAACAATAATATTTCCTTGATCAGAGTCTCACATCTTGAATTTTAGCCTTTTCTAAATCCACAAAGAAAAAAATCACTCACAAACATGAAGATTCTACTTAAAATCAAGCAATATATATATATATATATAACAAATGAATTACAAAAGCACTACTATGATACAAAACAGAAAGAGGAGAAAAGAGAATCTGAAATCTTCGCTTTGGCATTATTGCCCAAAATCAATTGCATACTTTTTCCTCTAATTTTTTTTATTCAAATCCATGAAATTCTTATTCAAAGTGATGATTTCGGTGTCTCTTTTCTTTTCTTTCATAGATTCCTTCTCATATTCATGATTCAAGCACGATCTAAGGATGAAAAATGATATTGTTATCTCTTTTACACTCAAATATATATGTTACCATCAATCATTGTTGCGTTCACTTAATTTTAAAAAAAATCTGTAGGGGGCAGTTTATAATTTGAAAATAATTAAAAAAACTAAAAATACTATTATAATAAAAGATTTTATTTATTTATTTATTGCAAGACCTAAAATGTGAATCAAATCTATTCTTTCATCTAACCTTTTGGAGGAAAACGTGGGCAAAATAATTAATTTCTCCATGACTGAAGTTTACCACCTCTCTCATAAACTGATAAACAGAGCTATGCACTGAATTGAAACTTCACCATCATCATCAGATGAAATACCTTCAACATTTGAAAGTATTGGCCTCAAATTATGATGAGATTCTAGATTTACAGTATATATCATCTCTACCTCAATATCTTCAACGTCTCGAGTTGGTTGGACGTTTAGAGAAGTTGCCCGATTGGATCCCGAAACTTCAAAATCTAATCACATTACGTCTATCACTACAAGAATAGTTGGCTATAACCATTGGGACCATTGTTAGCCGGTGAAGTAGAGTTGTTGAGGGGTGTTCGCAAGGAAATGGTCAGTATCAAAGCTGAATTGGAGCGTATGCACTCTTTCTTAAAAGATGCAGAATCAAGAGCAGAAACTGGAGATGAAGGTGTGAAAATATGGGTGAAACAAGTAAGGCAAGTTGCTTATCGGATACAAGATGTTATCGATGAACACATTCTCTTGGTCTTGCCAAAACAACCTGGACTATTCGGTTCCTTGCATAAAGTCACTCGGACGATCACTAAGCTAAAGCTACGACATGAGATAGCTTCTCAAATCCAAGACATCAAGACTACAATCCGTGAGATCCAGGAAGGAGCTGTTCGATATGGATTCAGTACTAGTACTTCCTCAGAACATAGCAGCACCAGAACCAGCAGCATCACCAAGAACAACATGTGGCATGACCCTCGACTAGCTTCCCTTTTCATAGGGGATGACGAAGTCGTTGGCATTGAATCTCCTAAATATGAACTGATAAGCAGATTGGTTGACCAAAATCAATCACAACGAGCAGTGATCTCGGTGGTTGGCATGGATGGAATTGGCAAGACCACTCTTGCCAAGAAAGTTTATGACAGCCAAGAAGTGGTTGCACACTTCAATTGCAAAGCGTGGATCATTGTCTCTCAATCATACAAGCCAGAGGAGCTCCTCAAAACAATGATAGAGAAGCTATCAGGGATTTATGTTCTACCTGATGAGGGAATTGAGTCACTCATTGTCAAGTTAAGAGGATATTTATCCAAAAAGAGGTACGTCATTGTGTTTGATGATGTATGGGAAACTGATTTTTGGGGATCCATAAGACATGCTTTACCCAAAAATAGTGAAGGCAGTCGGGTAATCATCACCACACGCAGTGAACAGGTTGCTACATTTTTCAAAGAAACTTCAGTGGATCATGTCCACGAGCTTGAAGCCCTATCCGAAGAGAAGGCTTGGGAACTCTTTTGCAAGAAAGCCTTCCAATTGGACTTTGAGGGTCATTGTCCCTCTGAGTTGGAGGAAGTATCCCATGCAGTCGTTAGAAAGTGTCAAGGTTTGCCACTTGCAATTGCAGCTATAGGTGGTCTCTTGTCCACCAAAAAAAAAGGTATATCTGAATGGCAAAAATTCTATGGTAGCATGCACTCTGAATTGGAAAGGAATCCTAATCTTACAAGCATCACAAAAATTTTGTTGTTCAGTTATAATGATCTGCCTCACTACCTCAAATCTTGCTTCTTGTACTTTGGCTTAATGCCAGAGGACTACTCTATCCGTTGTGGAAGACTAATTCAGCTATGGATAGCTGAGGATTTCATTGAAAAGCAGAACGGAAAAACATCGGAAGAAGTTGCAGAAGAATACTTGACTGAGCTGATCTGTAGACGCTTAGTTCAAGTGTCAACAACAAAATTTGATGGAAGAGTTAAAGAGTGTCGGGTACATGATGTAGTGCGTGAGATTATTCTCTCAATGTCCGAGGAGTTTAGTTTGTGTCAAATTTTGGAAAAAGAAAATTCAAGTTTCAATGACACAACTCGGCGGCTATCTATGCATATGCGTTATTGCAACAGGGATAAGGTTATGGAAAGCATTGGTAAATCCCCAGTTCGTTCTGTTTTTCTTTTTCAAAGTGGAAAGCTGCCAAAGAAGCCCTTATTGGGTACAGTAGCTGCAAATTTCAAGCTTTTGAAAGTGCTGGATCTTGGGGGTGCTCCTTTGGATCAACTTGATGAAGAAGTGGGAAATCTATTTATTTTGAGATACCTAAGTTTAAGGTGCACAGAAGTGAAGATAATTCCAAAGTCCATAGGCAACTTGAAAAACTTACAGACTTTGGATCTGAAATATTCCCCCGTGAGTGAGCTCCCATTTGATATCAGTAGGCTCCGTAAGTTGCGACATCTTTTTGTAGTAGGAATGAAGATACGGGGAGGGATTGGTGGTTTAGAGGAGCTGCAAATTTTGTGGTTTGTGGAGACAAATGATGGCGTAATTAAAGAGCTTGAGAAATTGAGGCAGCTAAGGAAGTTGGGAATAAGGAAATTGGAAAGAGAACATGGGAGGGCTCTATGTGCAGGCATTGAGAAGATGAAATACCTTCAACATTTGAAAGTATTGGCCTCAAATTATGATGAGATTCTAGATTTACAGTATATATCATCTCTACCTCAATATCTTCAACGTCTCGAGTTGGTTGGACGTTTAGAGAAGTTGCCCGATTGGATCCCGAAACTTCAAAATCTAATCACATTACGTCTATCACTACAAGAATAGTTGGCTATAACCACGTTTGTTAGACAACGTTTATTGAAAAACGCTGTGGAAGACATAAAATAAAATTAAAAGACACACATTCCACTTTATAACGTGCTCCGTCTCCCTCCGTCTCCATTTCTCTTTCTGTCATTCTGCTTTCTCTCTTCATTTCTCTCTCTTCTCATTTTCTATCACCGTCCAAGATCTAGGGTTTTCTGGCTCTCCTCATTCTCCTTGAGAGATTCACCAGGTTCGATTCCGATTACTTGTTCAGATCCATCGATTAGGAGTTCCATCTATTCAGATCCATCGATTCTTGAATCGATTTGGTTGAAATTTCTTGACGGTTTTTTGTTTTTCTTGATTCTGATTTTGATAATTTTGTAGAGGAAGATAGACCAGTTGAATGAAGAAGGATCAGGATCGAGACAGGGACTGGGATCGAAATCGATCGAGTCGCAGCAAGAGGAGGAGAGAAGATAGGTTGATTCACGGGAGTAATAGAGAAGATGATGGTGAGGACAGTTCAGAGGAGAGCGTGAATGATGAGGAGGACGATGACGATTACGATGGACTCGCCACCGCATTGCCGACCTAGGGTTTGATTGGAGCTCTAGGGTTTTAGAGCCCCTCGAGACTCATCATGGCTACTCCATTTCACCTGCCCGTCACTGCTGCTCAGGTCCTCTCTCTCTCTCTCTATATATATATATATATATTCACTCTCTCTCTAAATAGATAGGTCTTTGGATTTCAGGTTGGGACGTACTTTGTTGGGCAGTATTTCCAGGTACTTCAGCAGCAACTAGATTTTGTTCACCAGTTTTACAGTGAGGCCAGCACTGTGCTTCGTATTGATGGGAACTCAAGAGAGACAGCCACGGCAACGTTGGTATTGTCTTTTTAGATTCTCTCTGTATGTTTGTGAGTGTGTGTATGTACTTAAATTTATATATTTGAATTATAATTGAGGGTAGATTCCAACAATCAAATGATGAGAACTACACTTTTGAAGCAGGGAATGGGCATTCTGCTCTGTATGAAATGCATTCTGCTCTATGAAATGCTATATGGATACACACCATTTAGGGGAAAGACAAGGCAAGAGACATTTGCCAACATTCTTCATAAGGATCTTAAATTCCCAGGCGCTATATCGGTGAGATGATCCTCCATCTTCGTTCAAGTACTTTCTAATTTATGATACTTTCAACAGTTTTCTTTTTAACAGAACCTAATTATGGTGTCTGATTATGACGATACAAGCCTACTTAAACAATTACTTCCTAAATTTACACACATAATGTGGATAGAAATTAATTTGTTGGAATTAGTTGAATTTTCACATAGTTTTGTTTTTTTTTTAAAAAAAAAATCAAATGCTGCAGCACGGGAATAACTTTTGTGCGTGGTGGTGCAGGTGAATCTCTCAGCAAAGCAGTTAATGTACCGGTTGTTGCACAGAGATCCCAAAAACAGATTGGGTTCGCGCGAAGGAGATAATGAAATTAAGCGACATCCTTTCTTCAAGGGTGTCAACTGGCCTTTAGTTCGTTGCATGGTAAAAATCAAGAAACCATACAACCAAATCATTTTGCTATAATTTCTCTTTTTCTACCTCTGTTTTGTTTTATGTTTTCAATTTTACTAGAATATGTTTTGTTTCCTGTGTTTTCATTTTAGTTCATGAAATAGTAAGAAATGATCCTTCTATTTTCTGTTTTCATCTTTCAGAAAAAACACAAAAAACTTATTTGGCAAACTAAAGGCCAGTTGAATAAGATCTTCCCCAGGGTAATTACTATCTCCTGAGAACTTTCAAATAAGATCTTCTCCTTGCACCATAGAAGGCAAATTCTGTAAGACATAATTTTTGAAGTGATATCTCCAACTTTTAGTCAGTGTCATGCTAGGATGCAAGAAACATGGCCTCTTGTCCAAAATCTATTTAATATTGGGCTTAGGAGTTTATTCTGGTACTTGGTTATTGTAATTCATCATGTGGTAGAGAATTTTGAACTACCAATGTGATTACTTCTAAGGTATTGAATAATTTTTATCACATAATTGTTAGATGTTTTTATAAAAAATAAATACTCTTGTTTTTTAATTTTAATTATTAATCCATGTGGAAATTTCATAAATAATTTTGTGCGAGAGACTTGTGTTTCAATTGAAATTTATGTGTTTTGTTTCTTAATTGTTTTATATTTGTTGAACATTTTCCGGCATATTAGCAATAGGTTACCCCCCTCGAAGTGGATTTCTGGCTTGGTGGGCTATGGGAATAATAGAATATATTGTTTTTTTTTTATCTAGAATGGGCCTTGTGGAATTAAGTTTCACAGTTTTTGCAAGTTTGACTTAGTTTTTTATTAATCATATTACAATGTGCTTTAGGAAGACATGACTTGTGTCTTCATGCGAGAATATGCAAGCACATGATTTCATGAAATGTTGGAAACTAGTTCTTTTTTCTTTTCTTTTTTAATTTTTTATATTTGTGTTGAAAAGTTCTTGTATAATATATACAGAAATAGCTAGTTTGATTTTAAAGTAGTAAATTTTCCATTGCTTAATGTTGAAAACTAGTTTACTTTTCTTAATTACATTTTTATATGAGTGGTATTATGATTTCTTTTTCTGTCCAGGTAATCTTAAAGGGAAATTCAGCATCTCTGTTGAGATAAAGGTGTGTTTCCTCAATGAACATCTTGGTTTTTCTGCTCTTTGGTTTTCGCCATAACAATCTAATATGCTACTTGTTTTCTTTTGCCTTCACTTTCTTCTTGTTTCTAAAATACAGCCCAAATGTGGATTTCTTCCAGATTCAAGATTCATATCTGAAGAAAATGCCATTAAAAAGAGAATAACTCGTTTTAAAATGCACCAGTCATTGAAGATTATGTAAGGTTTAAAAGTGGCGTGCACTCACATGGAACCAACCAAGACAGATATAATTACATTAATCACTGAACCTCCGCTATATCCCTTATCTACTATCATCTTTCCACCAAACCATACAGCCAAAGCATAAGTGCCGAATGTGATAAACATAACTGATCCAAAACCCAATCCGGTAGCCAAGCCTTCTTGAATACCCGACTTATAAGCATCTAGAAGAGATTTGTTGTAATTAACCACAGCTTGCTTCTCCCCGGTAAATGATGCAACCTATACATAGGAAACATAGATTAATGTTGAACATATATATATATGCTCAAATCAAGAAATATAAGAAAATTAAATAGCAGTAGAATCTATCATAAAATAAAGACATGGTCGAAGTTTATCAATCCACAGCTGCTAGGCATGGATTTACTTGTGGATTAGTTTGCATACTGTTCTAATTGAGCCGATAGTCTGTTCAACTATAGTTGCTGCTTTAGCATAAGCATTTTGTCCGTTGGATGCCATTCTGGATATGACAAGGGCCATGGCTCCACCTGCTATTACAAGCAGAGGAAGAGGGGCCAACAGGACCAGTGTAAGAAGCCACCCCTTCACGAATGCTATCACAAAGCCTCCTAAAAATGTTGACAATAGCCAAATAGACAAATTTCAGTGATACCTAAAACGTAATAAGGCAACTAATTAAATGATTTTTTATTTATTTTTTCATTCCAACATATATATCAGAAGAAAAGAGAGAGAACTGGGATATTTCCAAAAATACAAAATGAAGAAAAATCCAGGGGACAGAAAAAAAAAACTAAGCTTATATAATCTTTGGGTGATTTATTACTAGTTGTATGATTGGTAATGCATTCGAAGATGTACTCAAGTGTGTTATTCAGGCAGATGATGGCTTACGCACAACGAATTTCCTGCAACTTGTTATTGAAGCTGTTTCCCAATCAGGGTTACTAGATCGGCTTCTTGAAGTTCAAAAGCTTGATATCTTTGACATAGAAGGGGCAATTCATGCATATTATGATGTTGTTTCTCAGCCTTGTATAGCATGTAGAGATCTGGGTGAAGACAAACTGTCAGGCAGATATGCTTATCTACATTCAATGCCTTTGGATAAGAGCTTGAAAATTGTGAGGGACTATTTGATAGCTGCAATTGTTGTGGGATTTACATTTTCATATACAATGTGGTAATCTCCTGATGGTCTTCCCTGAAAAAAGGTTGCTAGTTTTTTAGTTATTAAATTTTCTAACATAGAAGTTGAGTGTTTTTATGCGCAGCATCTCTTTTTGCCATATATATAGCTCATGGAAGTTGCAATTTCTTAGGCATCTTTTTTTGACTTGGATATGAAACCTTTGAAGAAGATGGAGCACTACTACGAACTTGATTAGCAGATAGTCAGCTGCTACACTCAGATGGTGAAAAGAAAGAACAAAGTGGAAAATGCTGCGACCATTGATGCTTATGCTAGAGACCCTACCGGTAATATATAGTAGTTTTAGGAGCTTTTTCTGTTTCTTTTTCTTCAGTCCTGTGTATTTATGTGTGTTACAACTGTTAGTGGACTTTCCTGTTGAGCTGACTATATTTATGCCTTTCACAACAACAGTTCTAACTTCTAATGCCTAGGATTTAGAAATTAGAATTCTAAATATAGACAATTTTTAAGAGTTAGAAGCCTAGATTTTCAAAGGCTAGGATTACTCTTTTTTTTTTTTTGGATAAATAAGCTTTATTAAGAAAACATCAAGATGATGCAAAGAATACAAAACACCCCCAATTCTTCTTCTTTTATTTCCCTAGGAATATTTAGAGCTCTTTGGATTTATTCATAATGCTACTTCTTTCTTGAAACCTACTTAGTTGCTTGGCATATGACTTCTTGTTCATTGTTTGTTTGAGTTTACAAAGATAATATAGACTACAAAATTCTTTTAATCATATTCAAGTTGTTCAATTCAAACTAACATAAACTTTTCTCACCTTTTTTGGCTCCCTTTTGCAGTGGTTAACACAATCAAACTAAAAAGATTTATTCACAGATTTTTGTTATGTGGTTGGACACCGTTACTTGCATCACCATGGCTAAGAACAAAAGTTTCCTTGGTATCGTGGAAAGGTACTAGCAATTTTTTGTTTTCAGTTTTTCCAAATATGCTTAGTTTTAATCAATTCAAAAAAAAAAAAAAAAAAAAAAACCTCCCCCCATTCTTATGTTTCTGTCTAGAGAGGTTGTGTATTTAATGTTGCTATTTTAATTGGTGACTGTTGCTGTTAGAGATACTTTTACATGGGATTATTGCTTATTTTTTGCTTATGGAATTACTGCTTGTCCTTCTATTGAATTTGGAGTTGCTGCTTTTTGTTTTTTTTTGCTATTGAATATTTGGAATTATGTTATTGATGTGCCTGTTTGGAATTATGTTATTGATGTCCCTCTCTCACTCTCTACATTCTTTTGTATCGGAAACCTGTTACGTAACCATCTAAAATTGTCTTTCTGAACCAATATATTGTGAACATTCATGTTGTTTTATATGTGGGTATGTATATATATAATTATTTGACTTCAGATTTTGAATGTTTCATATGTTGATAATGAATGTCTAGTTGTTTAGTTTTTCTTAAGTGGGTTTGCTTTGTTACCAGTTTGAGGTATTGTCTTCCTTTCATCCTACTCTAGCAGTTTGTGGGTTTCCTACAGAAGAGGGGCACGTGTTCTAATTGCAGAAACTGGTACATGTATATTGCGATATCATTTTTGTTCTGCAATCTGTGTTTTATGGCTTGTTCATGAACATTGTGAATTAGGATTTTAATTGTTCTGATCTATTACTTCAAATTTTATGCATCAGGTTTGTGATTACGGCTTGCCTCCGTCAATTAACAATAGTATTAAGGTTGGTGCAATATTGTATATCTTTTACATTTGCATATATGGCATGTTGCAGATGCATACATGTTAGAAAATTAAAAGAAAAGGAAAAAGATTTTAGGATCACTTTATATGTACAGCGAATTTTAATGTTGACTTTTGAATTTTGGTCACAAGTCATTTATTATTTATGATTATAATTTGCAAACTTTTTATTTTTTATTATTATTATTTTTTTTTGGGGGGTAGTTTCTTTATTTTTTTTTAAATATTATTGATTCAAGTGTTTTTTTGTAGGAGCATTGGCCAACTTGTTCCTTGAAATAAGCATTGGCCCATGAATGAGCCTTATGGAAATTGTAGCCTTATGGAAGAGGAATTAAAATTGTTTGATTTATTTTTAGTTTATGTGCTTGTGTAAAGTGTTAATAGTGCAATTTGAAAATTGAATCATTATTTTGTATTTTGTATTTTTTTTTTTTTTGAGGAGTTTTATTTTGCAGATTTAGTGCAATTGAAATTATACATTTTCTTTTTATATAAATTGCAGTGTTTTATATTTATTTTTTTTAAAGAAAGAGAAAAGATGGCGTTTTTTAAAAAACGTCAGTAAATGTTGTCAGCGTTTAACTGTGACGGTTTCACATAACGGAATGTATGAGAATTTATGACGTTTTAAAAAACGCCGGTTAAAGTCATTAGCGACGTTTTATAAACGTTGTATACCTAAAACGGCGGCCGTATCTGCGACGAAAGTTATAAACGCCGTCTTTATCCTTTAACGGCGTTTTAAAGACTTATAGTGGCGTTTTTTAAACGTTGTTAATTCTGAAAATTCCTGCAGTGAAACCTTTTGGCGGCAATATTTCGGCGGTAACAATGGCAACTATTTGTTTACCTACACTTCTCTAGCAATAATAATGACACGGCGGCCGTATCTGCGACGAAAGTTATAAACGCCGTCTTTATCCTTTAACGGCGTTTTAAAGACTTATAGTGGCGTTTTTTAAACGTTGTTAATTCTGAAAATTCCTGCAGTGTATGGGGTTCAGGTTTGACCAAGAACGATCCACTAAAACCCCTTCAAATCTTGCCTAGTTTAGTACGTCTTGTTCTTTGGGATGCATATGATGGGGAGCAATTGTATTTTGAGGTCGGAAGGTTTCAAAAACTTGAGCAACTAATTCTCGTAGGGTTCAAGGGATTGAATTCGGTGAAAATAGAGGAAGGAGCATTGCCTCTTCTTGAAAATCTAACGATTGAGCTTAGCCCGCATCTAAAGGAGGTACCATCTGGCATCCACCACCTCAGAAACCTCAAAACTCTCCGGTTTGTTAGTATGCCAGAAGAATTGATAGATAGAATGGAACCCAAGCCCAACCAAGGAAAAGACTACTGGATCGTCGAGCATATCCCTCATGTCGACCTCTGTTCCCGACTCGGAGAAGGTTACCATGTCCTTATTCCCATCGGCGGTCTCGAAGAATATTTCGGGTTAGGGAAGATAAAAATGAATCTCAAAGCTGAATGCCAATTCAATTAACTTTCAGGTTTAAAAAAACTGAATTGCTGTGTTCGTTTTTTTCAGAGTTAAAAAGAGAGTTTTAAGATGCGTTATTTGTCATTTTAATTTTTTATGTTTTAATTTTATCATCTTATTTTTTATACTGACAATTTTGATAATTAAAATGATAAAATTAAAATTTAAGGAACTAAACTAACAAACAATACATATTTTAAGGACTAAAAATGTCACGTTTTAAATAAATTATCATGCTACTTAGGCTCCGTTTGATTTGAAATAAATAAATTATAGAAAGCGAAAATGACAGAAAATAAAGTGAAAGAAAAGGAAAAAAAATTTATATAAATTTGATTAGGATGAAAATTTTACAAGAAAATATGAATTTTTATTATAAATAATTATTTTTATAACAAATTTAAATTACTTCCATTTGGTTTACTAAACAAACTCAAAAAAAATAAGGTTCTATTTGGTTTAATTTTTGAAATGAGTTTTGAAAGATAACGATAGCGTTTGGTTAAGTTTTGAAAGCATGATTTGGATTAAAAAAATTTAAAACTCTTTTCAAATTCCAAGTTTTCAAATCATGTCATTTGAGTTGTTTTTTGTTTTTTGTTTTTTTTTTTTTTTTTTTTTTTTTTTTTTTTTTTGCGCCAATTCAATTCAATTAAATTCAATTTGTGGTTCATAAATTAGCTTTACACATTTTGTGGTAATGTTACACTTTTTTTTTTTTCATCCAAACATATTAGCTTTACACATTTTGTGGTAATGTTACACTTTTTTTTTTTATCCAAACATTTTCTAGCAAAAAAATTTAAAACAGTACCACAATTATAGCATTACCACGAAATATATGATTTTATTTTTGAAATATAAATTGTCGTAACTATAAAATAAAAATAAAAAATTATATAACTTTTATCTCAAAAATGCATAACATGTATACTACAAAAATGTGTACCATAGCCTTACCCAACATTTGATAAATAGATTGGATATGATTTTTGAACACTTTCTTTTATCAAATTTAAATTTGACAAAAATAAAAGTTAAGAGTTTGAGTTGCTCTAACATACCATTATTCTTAGGGTCCGTTTGTTTTTAAAGGTAGGCTAGGTGGAATTGTTAGTAATGGGGCTAAGAAACACAATATTAGTAGACCTCACATTCATCCTAATCCAATCTCATCTCCTATAACCCAAAATAAATGAACCCTTAGGCCATGTTTGTTTACTGGCGTGGGAGGGTGATTATTTGAGAAGGGGGGGGGAGGGGACTAATAGTCCGGGCCATGTTTGATTCACAAGACTAATAGTGAAAGTATTAATAATCCCATCAAATTAGTGTGGTATTCACTATCCAATTGGATTAGTAGGATAAATTATCCCCTTGTCCATTGTTTGATTTGCATTGAATTAGTAAGTAAAAGAGTCATTTTATTTTATTTCCTAACTTAGGATATATAATCACACCCCTATCTCATTACTAATAATCCTACAAATTTGTTGGATTAAGTATCCATTGGATTAATAATACTGAAGCAAAATTTCAAAACAAACACAGGATTATTGGATCCACGGATTAATAATCCCAATCACATACTCTAATCTTGTCAATCAAACATGCTCCGAGGGGCTTAGTAATTCCCTTCAATAGGGGGATTAGCTTAGCTGGATTTTGGATGAAATCAGGAAAATAGTGAACTGATTGAGTTTATTTTATATAAAAAAAATATTATTTTATTTTACCAAATGTACCAGTTTGTTTAAATATTTGTTTGAGTTTTATTAATATAGAAATAATTTATTTGTTTATTTTATATAAAAATAATTTAACAATCCCATCACTAATCATCTCCCACACTATCATCACAACAAACACATTTTTATTTAATCTCCTCATTAACAATCCCCTCACTTACAATCTCTTCACTTTACAAAAAAATATGATAATTCAATACATTTTTTTTTTTGTATTTTTGTGTATATATTTATTTTTTAAAATATTTTTTTATAAATATTTTATTTTTTAGATACATCTAAGGGGTTGTTTGGGATGTCTTAAATAAGTGCAGTTTTTGAATTTTTGGACTAAAAAGTTGAGGAAAAAAATATGGTTATTTGGGTTAACTTTTTGACTTTTTACGGAAAAATGTGTATTAAAAAATTGTATAAATTAGTGTGTAGGGGAAAATTAGGATTAGGAGTTGTGCAGCCGTACTTTTTGACTTTTAATGAATAGTGATAACTTTTTAACTTTTTGAATAACTTTTTGACTTTTTGGACACATGTCAAACTTGGCCTAAGTAAGGTGCATCTAAAAAAGTAAAAAAAAAAATATTTGTTTAAAAATTTTAAAATATTCACTAAAAATAAAAAATAAAAAATAAAAACACAAAAAACAAAAAACTCAATTTTCAAAAAATTAAATTCAAAAAATTGAAACCAATCACAGTGATTATTTTTAAGGTCGGAATCAAATAAAAAATTATTTTTCTATTGAAACAAGCAAAGTGTAAATCACTTATACTTTTAGGCCCTGTTTGTTTCACTGGATATAAAATGGAGGATATAATATAATGTGGGATTTAGCCAGGATATATAATGAATAGGATATAAGTATTAGATAATATATCTCCTAATTCATGTTTGTTGACTTGAAATATAAGATTGGATATATATTATCCATGTTTGTTTTACAAAATATATTGTGGGATATAAATAAGTAATTTTCAAGATTGCCCTCATAATATTGTATTATATTATATTAAATTCAAAATTTATATTAAATTATATTATATTAAATTAAATTCAATAATATTATATTATATTAAATTCAATAATATTAATGTTATATTAAATTCAATAATATTAAATTAAATTCAATAATTATATTATATTAAATTCAAAAAATATATTAAACTATATTATATTAGATAGACAAAAGGGTAAATTGAACTTTTTAAATCATATCCCAACCAAAGGGATATGATATAATGGGAGGGGTGGTGATATTGTATATCCTCCACTTTTGGGGGATATACAATCCCATGAGATATTATATCCTCTTCGAAAAAAAATTGCAAAAATGGGATATGTGGACCCTACAGGATATAATATCCAATCCCACCCTTTATATCCTGGAATCAAACAAGGCCTTAGTACTTATATTGTTTATTGATATACTGCACCTTCTTACATTTAGTATGTGTTTTGTAATTATTAGGTCTTTCGCTGCAAATGCATACAGTTGAAGAGACACCCAGAATTCAAGTACTCTAAGCTTTCGATCACCTCATGATTAAGCAAATCCCTTTTTATTACCATTGATTTTTATTTTCTTTTGGATTGCAAAAAAATAAAAATTGTCATCTTTGCTAACATGAACATGTTTATTATGGTTTATTTTATTTTTTTTATTGTTATTTGCAAAAACAGTGTATTGGATTTATGTTATTAAGACTTATTTCATAGCCACAACTATGTAACTTTAATTGAGAAAAACAAATGATCATACATTCTTTTTTGTAGTGCTTCTGCGCAAAGTTCCATTTTGTTCTATTCTTTCTATTTTTTTATTCTTTAGAGCTAATGTTACGCATAAGTAATGTGGTATTCAGGTTTCGACTATCACTAAACCTTCTTTTCAGGGAGGAATTATCTCCTCAGAGATCATATGACTTGACAGTTTGGGGACATACTTTGTGAAAAATCTAGAAATCCCGTAGATGTTGATTTGTGATTATGTATCAATTTTAAGCAGAATATAACAATCCCAATCAAACAATCAAGACAAAGAGACACAACGATTTAACGTGGAAAAACCGATGGATGAAAATGAAGTGCCTCGAAATGCGTGCACGCGGGCACGCAAACCGAGGCAATGGCATGGAAAATGATATGCAAGCATG
>NW_021025068.1:1423715-1457833 GCF_004153795.1 Camellia sinensis | reverse complement strand
GAGAGGGAGAGAGAGAGAGAGAGAGAGAGAGAGAGAGAGTCGAATTTAGAGAGAGGAAGGGCTCAACATCGAAGATTTTGCCAAGGAATTAAAGAGCTAGGTGGATTAGCTCAAGATTTGGCTATAGTTGATAGAAATTGAAATTTTTGGTAGGTAATCAAACTATAATTTATGAGTTCAAGATCATGGTTATGTGAATTCAAAAATAAAATGAAGCTACGAATAAGATTTGAGTCGAATCTAATGAAATTGAAGTTTGTATATACATGCATGTAATCATTCACCATGATTATGTACATTTGAGCTTTGAAGCATGTTAAACATGTAGAATTGGTGGTTATTTTAGGCATGCATCCATGAATTATAGAATTATGGAACTTGGTTGCATGACCTTTGAAGTTATAGAGCTCAAATCTATGTCTTGATGATGATAAAAAAGAGTTAAGTTTGAATTCATGCTTGCATGGAAAATTAGAGTGATGATTTGCCAAATTCATGAAGTTTTATGTATAAGAACATGTAATTCTTTAAGTATTAATGGTCAAATTCATGTTTTTGAAGTTTTGGGTAAGTCATGCATGATTTTGTCCTTTGGAAATGAGTTTTGAGCTTCAAATAGAATTCTGGAGATTCCAGAATCTGACCTGTCCGCTCGAGCGTCAAAAGTCTCGCTCGAGCGTGAAAATTCAGCTCCTAGAAGTTTTGCTGAGATTTGTATAATGGCTTGAGCAGCAAACCTTGCACTTGAGCGAGCTGTGTTTTGCAAGGCTCCTGGCTTGAGCGTTAGAAGTCTCATTGAGTGTAAAATTCATATAACTAGTACTTTTACA
This sequence comes from Camellia sinensis, assembly GCF_004153795.1. Classification (NCBI taxonomy): domain Eukaryota; kingdom Viridiplantae; phylum Streptophyta; class Magnoliopsida; order Ericales; family Theaceae; genus Camellia; species Camellia sinensis. Next base: position 1,457,003 of record NW_021025068.1, on the reverse strand, counting down.
AAGTTTGTAGACTGCTTGAGTGACTAAAGCTATGCTCGAGTGAAGAGCCCCGTCTCAGAAAATTTTGAAAAGTTGTTTATGTTCCATTTTCCGTTCTCTTTCATTTCTAAGCACTCTTAGGCATGTATTGAGCATTATAAATGAACTAAAGGGATAAGAAAGAGGCCTAAGAGAAATAAATAAGTTAAGAATGGATTGAATTGTTTGTGACCCAATGTGTTATGAAATGTGTAGGGTCAAGCACGAGGGCAAACCCATCGACGAAACACTGTGAGTAATATCTTAGTAAAGATATTTTCAAGTATGTTACTTTCCAACTGCTATGCTTCATGGATTTATTAGATTGATATATTTTAATTGGGCCTAAGGCCATTTGTCATACTTGGGCCTGAGGCCGTTTGATATATTTGATAAGGATATAAATGGGCCTAAGGCCATTTGAATACAAATGCATTGGGCCTAAGGCCGTTTGAATATAAACATGATTACGATCGCGAATATGAAATGCACATAAATCTGAATATGAAATTAATGGGCCCAAGGCTTTTTGATATGATTGGGCCTAAGGTCGTTTGACATGAATGAATTGGGCCTAAGGTTGTTTGATGTGTTTGGGCATTAGGCCGTTTGATATATTTGATAAGAGTATGAATAGGTCTAAGGCCGTTTGATATGTTTGACAAGGATATTATCTATTAGAGAATTTCATTCATATAAGCTCTTTACTTTGGTATTATTCACTGGGCTTTTGCTCACTCTTATTTATATGTATGTAGGTGAGCAAAGAGATGTCGAAACCCAGCCTCAGTGAAGGATGTGAAAGAAATCCAAGTTTTTGTGAAGTTAGCCTGAACATCTCAAGTGCGAGACTTTGTTTTTGTTCTTTTGTTTTACCCCTTTTGCTATCTTGGGGATTAAAATAATTACTTAAGTAATAAGAGAAAAGAAAAGAAAAGAAATGATTGTGATTTCTCTCATTCTTGTTTGGTTAGGTTTCATTAAGAGAAAAGAAAAGAAATTATTTTATGTTATATTACCAAAATAACCTTTTTATATTTTCAATCATTTTATTTCTTTTATTTTTATAGGGACAAAATTGGTATTATGAAAATAGTGATTTCTTTTCTCTCCCAATCTCTCCACTTTTGGGAAGATTGAAAATGAAGCTTATAAGAGAAATGAGTTTCTCTCAATTTCTCTCAATTTCTTTCCATTTCTCTCTACTTATGTTATCCAAACAAATAAGAGAAATACATATCACTCCATTTCTTCTCTTTTCTCTCCAAATCACTCAATCCAAACATAGTGTAAATGTATATATTTATATAATAAAACAAAAAGGTTTTTGAAAATATACAAAAATGTATCATACATACATTTTGTTTGAATGGCCCAGATTAATTCTTTTAAATGTCAATGGTTGAGATGACTTTCATTCCCGCCCAAACATTTGTTCCCCTCAGCCTTCCACCTACCCACGTCTCCTCCCCCATTCCCTCTTTTCTCTCTCTCTCTCTCTCTCTCTCTCTCTCTCTCTCTCTCTCTCTCTCTCCATCTGTTCTTCTTCTTGAACAGAACCTTTTCCCTCTCTCTCTATCTCTCCCCTCAAAACTTTCCTCTGTTGCTCCTATCTCTTTCATACTTTCATATGCTACTCTCTCTCTCATACCCATCGCGATCACCGACCACCAACCACCTCTCCTTGCAACGACCACCGCCATTGCGACACCGACTGTTCACTTTTATTACCTTTGGAATGCAGATAATCATAGAGTTCGTGTCTTGACGTGATCTAGATATAAAGCTCAAGTAATTTTTTCGGGTAAGAAGGTAATGATTACATTTGTCTGCATAAATCCTTACAAGATGTTAGTATATGACATTAGTGATATAGCAGGGCAAAACTACATCTGATTTTGCCTTCTGACAAAATGATAATCAGATTTGCTGTAGGCAGAGTACATTTGGTCTCATTTATCTTGCATTGCAGTGTGTTATTTCTCAAGTTCCACCACATAAAGATTTTCTTTTATTTATTTTTAAAGTTTTAAAATTGTTATTTTTTGTGTTAACACAATAACTAAGTTTTTTTTTGGTGTTTGTATTTCTTCTTATAGCTGGAATTATTGTTTGATTCTCATCATTTCCTTCTTCTGTGTCCTTGCAATTATAGTCAGGGACTTTCCAGGAATTGTGATTACAGAGGAGCCAGAGTGGAAAGACTGTATTCAAGGTTCAAATGCTGTTGTAAATTTGGCTGGAATGCCCATAAGTACAAGATGGTCTCCTGAGGTTAGCATTTCAAGCTTATTTGATTTTTAAATTGTGCTCTTTATGCTACAAGCGAGTGGTAGCTTTGATCAGACCTGTTTACTATATACAAAGTTTGCTTTGTATTATTATTACTATTTTTTTGGAGTTATGTGCTATATATACTTTTGTAGCCCTTTTCCTAGGTCCGTTAATATATGATCTGTCATCAGTTTCTGTCTCGATCATACAAAACTTTGGGCTTCAGTGACAATTCCTAGCTGGACTTGCAATATTTCATCAGGTTGATAGTTTCACAGTCTAAAACATATTGTATAACAGTATATACTAGGGTTATTACTTGATGTTGCATGGCATATGGAGGAAATTTTATTTGTGAGAGTGCAAATAGCTAGTCAGTTGTACAAGATGCGTGCCTACACCTATTGTCATCGGTATCTTTATCGTTTAGGCTATTGACATACTCCAAAAATGATGTTTAACTTGCTTATTAGCCAAATTATGTTGTGCATTTTCTGGATACCACTTGATAGGGCAATGTATTTTAATTTTAATTTATACTTAAATTTGAATGAACATCCCCCACTGTGAAAGGTTAGGATGAACATGATTTTGACCTCATTGTTAGGATGCTGAAATTTTGAATGTACTTGCACAAGTAAGATTGTAACACATCAAAATTCATTGATCATGTCCGTCTTTTCTACCCACCACCTCTCCTCTCCCTCGCCGGAGACCCAAACCCGAACCCCCTATTCCTGTCCTCCTCCCTCTCTCCTAGCCACAGCCTCAATCCCTTAATCTCTCGCTCCTTCATCCCCTTTCATCACTCCAGTCCTCTCCTCCTCGCAACAGAGCTTGCCGAAAAACACCCACCCTCTTTGCTACCGACACTGCTTCACCTTCCCTTCGAACTGGCAAGGTAAGATTGATTGTTTTGATTTTGGTTGCTTCGCAAAGAGGAGTTTTTCGGATGATTTATTGTTTAGTAGTGTTAGGTATATGATTACACCATTTTTGGAAATCCATTGATACAGATGGGATTAGTAACATTAAGTGTAGATACATAGAAATGCGGATTATAAATGGTTCTGGTTGATGCTTATAAGGTGTTTGATGAATTATCTCTTTACATAACTACGTAACAATCTTTAACTACTACCTTTTCTGTGAACTGTATAGTTATATGTAAATGTGGTTTGTTGTTAGCGTTGACCCAATTTGATATGTTGGTTTCATGCTGAATAATATTTGGGAGTAATCATGTATGTATTGTTTAAATGTGTTTTCAAATATAACTGTTTATTTATTTAGTTTGGATATGCAATGATCTGAGACATAATTTTGGATGTGAAGAATGCATGAACAAATGGGGAATTTCTTAAGTAGGTAGGAGGGTTTTTGAAAAATGTATCAAAATGTATTAGAGATACAATTCTAATCAATGGTTGAAATTCAAACATGTCTAAACTCCAGATACCGATTATACTTTATTTTTCCTTTTCCCCTCCCCTTTCTGCCTCTGTTATATTAATTTTGTTTCCTAGATCTTTAATTTTGTAGCTCTTTTTTATTTTTTTAGATAACTAAATGAAGAATTTTGTTCGAAATCAAAATTACAGCACTGATAGGAAATTGACTGACTGGAATACAGGGAGAAACTGAGCCTGGGGCAAAACACTTCTCTTGATGATGATTTATCAGACAGACTTATGCCACTGGGACTCAGGGATATGTTCCAACTCCAAGGTTTATTTGGCAGCACAACTCACATATCCTTTCGTCATGCAGTCTAAAGAACACAAATCATCACAAACACAAACATAGTTAGATGTGCATCATAACTGCAATCAATTTACCATTTCTTTTGTCAATTTACCATCATAACTTCCATTTGAAAACAAAAAAAATTCAAAGTCTCAATTGTATTTCAAATTTCAAATGAATTTTGTAAAATTACTCGGGCATAATTTTGTAAGAATATGTCGGGTGGATAACAAAGTTCTTGGTGCTTGGATGGGTTTAATTAATTGTGGAGAATGAAATTAAAATGTATGTACATAACCTTGAAGCCTCAAGATTCTCAATGACCCACAAAGAACTGAAGAACTGAAGAAAAACCTCAGTTGAGGTTGAGCATAAAAAACTGAGATTGAGCTAATTCATGTGTAGCAACAATGCTGTACAATGCTATCCACAACTTTCAGGACCAAAGAGAGAGAGCAAATACTACACACCCAAAAAAATTTCCTATAAAAGAGCAATATTATGGTTGAGATTAATTGCAAGTGTGAATCCCACAACAAAGACTTATATTACAACACACATCAATGAGAACAATTGAGACTACTACTTCAGACTTCAATGAGAATAGCTCACAAACACAAACATAGTTACCATTTTCCATCATAATTGCAATAAATTTACCATTTTCCTTTTGTCAATTTACCATCATAACTCCCATTTGAAAACAAAAAATATCAAAACCTCAGCTGTATTTTAAATTTCAATTGAATTTTGTTTAATTGTGGAGTTTCATTGACAAAGCTGTAGTGGTGCATTGGCAGTGAAAAGACATGGGTAGTGTCTACATGGATAAAACCCCAAATTCAAAGAAAGAGAAATCAAAGAAATTTGGAACAAAGAGGGAATAGGAAGTTCAAAAACATAACAACAATTAAACCTTGATAAACAATCAAACCATTATAGACTAACGTATTCAAATCTATCCAAAAATTGAAATCAAAGACAATCAAACCATTATAGACTGATGTATTCAAATCAGAGACATGGGTAGTATTGCATGAGAGAGAGAGAGAGAGAGAGAGAGAGAGAGAGACCGACCTCACCTGGGAAGGTCCTGTTCTCTTTCTTATTACTAGGTCCTGTTCTTTGCTGTCATTTTGTTCTTTATAGTTATCTAAACTGTTGATCAACAACTGCAAAACATATCTATCACATGAGTTGAAGAATTGCCACTTTTTACTTTCATCTCATAACTACCTCTTTATGCCTTTAATTGGAAAAAAAACTAACTGGGGAAAAAAAATTACAACAGGAATTTGAGCATAAAAAGGAACACTATAAAATGATAATTCTATTTAATCAAAAATAGAAATTTAGAAAGTTTAATATACAGATTTATATGGGAATCCAACTACTAACCATACCTACTATAGTGGTGCATTGGCAGTGAAAAGACATGGGTAGTGTCTACATGGATAAAGCCCCAAATTCAAAGAAAGAGAAATCAAAGAAAAGAGGGAATAAAACCCCAAATTCAAAGAAAGAGAAATCAATGGGGAAAAAAATGAAGAAGTGTTTTGCCCCAAACTCAAACCACAATGTGAGTTGTGCTGCCAAATAAACCTTGGAGTTGGAACACATACCTGAGTCCCAGTGGCATAAGTCTGTCTGATAAATCATCATCAAGAGAAGTGTTTTGCCCCAGGCTCAGTTTCTCCCTATATTCCAGTCAGTCAATTTCCTATCAGTGCTGTAATTTTGATTTCGAATAGAATTCTTCATTTAGTTATCTAAAAAAATAAAAAAGAGCTACAAAATTAAAGATCTAGGAAACAAAATTAACATAATAGAGGCAGAAAGGGGAGGGGAAAAGGAAAAATAAAGTATAATCGGTATCTGGAGTTTAGACATGTTTGAATTTCAACCATTGATTAGAATTGTATCTCTAATACATTTTGATACATTTTTCAAAAACCCTCCTACCTACTTAAGAAATTCCCCATTTGTTCATGCATTCTTCACATCCAAAATTATGTCTCAGATCATTGCATATCCAAACTAAATAAATAAACAGTTATATTTGAAAACACATTTAAACAATACATACATGATTACTCCCAAATATTATTCAGCATGAAACCAACATATCAAATTGGGTCAACGCTAACAACAAACCACATTTACATATAACTATACAGTTCACAGAAAAGGTAGTAGTTAAAGATTGTTACGTAGTTATGTGAAGAGATAATTCATCAAACACCTTATAAGCATCAACCAGAACCATTTATAATCCGCATTTCTATGTATCTACACTTAATGTTACTAATCCCATCTGTATCAATGGATTTCCAAAAATGGTGTAATCATATACCTAACACTACTAAACAATAAATCATCCGAAAAACTCCTCTTTGCGAAGCAACCAAAATCAAAACAATCAATCTTACCTTGCCAGTTCGAAGGGAAGGTGAAGCAGTGTCGGTAGCAAAGAGGGTGGGTGTTTTTCGGCAAGCTCTGTTGCGAGGAGGAGAGGACTGGAGTGATGAAAGGGGATGAAGGAGCGAGAGATTAAGGGATTGAGGCTGTGGCTAGGAGAGAGGGAGGAGGACAGGAATAGGGGGTTCGGGTTTGGGTCTCCGGCGAGGGAGAGGAGAGGTGGTGGGTAGAAAAGACGGACATGATCAATGAATTTTGATGTGTTACAATCTTACTTGTGCAAGTACATTCAAAATTTCAGCATCCTAACAATGAGGTCAAAATCATGTTCATCGTAACCTTTCACAGTGGGGGATGTTCATTCAAATTTAAGTATAAATTAAAATTAAAATACATTGCCCTATCAAGTGGTATCCAGAAAATGCACAACATAATTTGGCTAATAAGCAAGTTAAACATCATTTTTGGAGTATGTCAATAGACTAAACGATAAAGATACCGATGACAATAGGTGTAGGCACGCATCTTGTACAACTGACTGGCTATTTGCACTCTCACAAATACAATTTCCTCCATATGCCATGCAACATCAAGTAATAACCCTGGTATATACTGTTATACAATATGTTTTAGACTGTGAAACTATCAACCTTATGAAAGATTGCAAGTCCAACTGGGAATTGTCATTGAAGGCCCAAAATTTTGTATGATCGAGACAGAAACTGATGACAAATCATATATTAACGGACCCAGGAAAAGGGCTACAAAAGTATATATAGCACATAGCTCCAAAAAAATAGTAATAATAATACAAAGCAAACTTTGTATATAGTAAACAGGTCTGATCAAAGCTACCACTCGCTTGTAGCATAAAGAGCACAATTTAAAAATCAAATAAGCTTGAAATGCTAACCTCAGGAGACCATCTTGTACTTATGGGCATTCCAGCCAAATTTACAACAGCATTTGAACCTTGAATACAGTCTTTCCACTCTGGCTCCTCTGTAATCACAATTCTTGGAAAGTCCCTGACTCTAATTGCAAGGACACAGAAGAAGGAAATGATGAGAATCAAGCAATAATTCCAGCTATAAGAAGAAATACAAACACCAAAAAAAAACTTAGTTATTGTGTTAACACAAAAAATAACAGTTTTAAAACTTTAAAAATAAATAAAAGAAAATCTTTATGTGGTGGAACTTGAGAAATAACACACTGCAATGCAAGATAAATGAGACCAAATGTACTCTGCCTACAGCAAATCTGATTATCGTTTTGTCAGAAGGCAAAATCAGATGTAGTTTTGCTCCGCTATATCACTAATGTCATATACTAACATCTTGTAAGGATTTATGCAGACAAATGTAATCATTACCTTCTTACCCGGAAAAATTACTTGAGCTTTATATCTAGATTGCGTCAAGACATGAACTCTATGATTATCTGCATTCCAAAGGTAATAAAAGTGAACAGTCAGAGTCGCAATGGCGGTGGTCATTGCAAGGAGAGGTGGTTGGTGGTCGGTGATCGTGATGGGTATGAGAGAGAGAGTAGCGTATGAAAGTATGAAAAAGATAGGAGCAACAGAGGAAAGTTTTGAGGGGAGAGATAGAGAGAGAGGGAAAAGGTTTTGTTCAAGAAGAAGAACAGAGGAAGAGAGAGAGAGAGAGAGAGAGAGAGAGAGAGAGAAGAGGGAAATGGGGAGGAGACGTAGGTAGGTGGAAGGCTGAGGGGAACAAATGTTTGGGCGGGAATGAAAGTCATCTCAACCATTGACATTTAAAAGAATTGATCTGGGCCATTCAAACAAAATGTATGTATGATACATTTTTGTATATTTTCAAAAGCCTTTCTGTTTTATTATATAAATTATATTTTTTTACCAAGTCTCCATACCCTTGAATTTATGGATTGATGAGTCTAACCTCTAGATGCATACCCACACCCGACACTAATACTCTAGTTCATGTAATATAGGATTAAACTAAGGTAAGCACTAGTTCTTGGTGACCTAATTTTAATTAATTTGTATAAATATATGAACTTCAGATTTGTTATATGAATTCGATTACTTACTTTGTACCGTGACTAATCCACATTACATTCAAAATTCTGTCTCTTTGCTACTAATGATGTTGAGTTATGTAAACAAACTCATGGTTAGGCCAAAGCCAAATGCATAGTATATACTGTTGTGCTAGAGGATTGCATTGTTTCTACATTTTATGATTTTTCGTCATGGAAATTTTCCCTTTTCGGTTAGTTTTTGCATGTCTTTGCTGCTTGTTTAGATGCTTATGAGAAATTGTTTGGTGCTTTGCACAAAATTAACTAGCTAGTGGTTGACACAAGCAACTTTGGTATAATTTAATGTTATTTATAGTTATCTTTTCATTGATGTTGTCGTATCCCAGTTATATTTATTTGAAATTAGGAGCCACTCTTCTCTTAATCTTGATTTACAAATTGTTATTTTAATCATATCTGTTAAAAAAAATTACATTATGTACAATAGTTTCAAATTTCATTTCCCTTTTTGGTAAAGATTTCATAACTATTAATGTTGAGTGTCATTGGATGGGCAAACCCAAATGGATGATGGAGCTGGGGGAATAGAAACTTCTATAGGAGGGAAACTAAGTGAATCTAGTAGAAATCAAGAACCATAAGAGGGGATGCTATTTGAGTGGGAAAAAGCTGCAAGAACATTCTATGATGAATATGCCACTCATATAGGATTTGAAACTCGTGTTTTATCTTCCTAGAAGTCAGAGTGTGATGGGTCAATTATTTCACGTGGACTTGGCTGTCGAGCAAGTCCTGATAATAAAAAATTAGAGAGAGTTACACTTCAAAAGCGAGACAGGCGACGAGAAGGATGTACGACAATGATTTTAATGAAAAAAGAGAAACCTAGAATGTGTTGGAAAATAATGGTTTTTCGACAACTTTAATTCGAAATTAAAGTGGGACCCAACCGCTGGTTGATGTGGGTCTGAGTGGTTTTGTATTCTCTCAAGTGAGAAGATTACAATATAAAAATGATGGACCGAAACCATTGAGTTATGAATGAGAATTGTCTCATAAAGTGGGTATTAATAAAAGTTGGGCTTAGATTTGGACTTAGTCTTAGTGTGGACTGGGCCTATGCTTGTGCTTGTGCTTGTGCATGTGCATGTGCTAGTTTTGGTCTTGAACTTAGACTTAGACTTAGACTTAGACTTAATTTTGAGCTTGGGCTAAGCTATGTTGTGTTGGGCTCAGCTTGTGCATGTGTTTGAGAATTGGGCTTGGATCGGGTTGTGACCCAACATTAGTATCCATTTTGTGACCCATCTAGTTGATTTATTCAAACATCATTATATACATATTTATTTGTATATATTAAGCACATGAGAAAAGTATGGTTTTGTAACTCATCTTTTGATGATGGAGTTGATGACCATATTAGTAGCCATAGGTTTTCAACCTTTGTAACTCTAGTCCTAATGGCTGGAGTTGATGGCCTTGGTTAATGGCATTTGATGGCCCTATTGATATATAGCCTTCATGGCTAGGGATTCCCCTACTTGTATAGATAGAGGCCTTTCCCCTCCAACTTGGGAGAATAATTTTGGAGAGATTTTTGATGGAATATGAAGATGGTATTTTGAGATAAAAAGTTAGAGATGATTTATTACACCAAAGAATTTTTTTTTTATTTTCTTTTGCTAGCCCCTTCTTTGGTTTTTGTTAGAGAGAGTGCATCCATTGTCAAGTTCGCCGAAACTATTTCAGAAAGTGCTTCTGTATTGCTGGTTTCAACTGTCGTATCCTGGGAGATAGACGTCGGCGTACCTCCAGCATCCATTGAGAGGCGGTGAATCTTTTTTAAGGAAACTATCGGGTGTAGGCTTCGGTTTGCTTCTTTTCTTATCATTTGTTCTTAAATTTTTTAATATTTAGTTTACAAAGATGAGTTATAATCTTTAGTTATCTATGTTAATAATTTGTTCTATTAGTAATGTAATCTAATTCATTTATGTATTTAGTTGTGTCGTTTATTCTGTATTTCATCATTTAATAAAAAAATTGTTTTGTCATTTCTGTTTAATTTATTATAAAAAAATACCAACAGAATGTGGGTTGTCAGAAAATTTGTGACGGACCACATTCATCCTCTGGTTGTTTCATTGCCAAATAGATACTTTTTGTAACTAAATTGAAATGTTTGCCCCACATAAAGTTTTTAATATTTAGTTCAATAGTAAAATCTTGGCCTAATAATCTTGAGGGTATGGGTTCAAGTTTTAGGGCAACAATTTTGTGCACTATGTCAAAGATTAGATTTTCCCTCTCAAACACACATTAATGTGTACTAATTTGACATTATTGTTTTGTTCTTTTGATTATTGTTTGTTTCAAGGTAAAATTCAGTGACTGATTATTGTGTGTAAAGTTAGCTTTATCCTTTCCTTTCCTTTTTCTTTTTTTTTTCTTTTTCTCTTTTTCAATTTAAGATAAATTGATATGCTATCCTCTTATAGTATGTTTTCTGTCCAATTCTTGTCCATGTCGTGATGTAAATGATTAATCTGGTTTTTAGTCCATAAGTGATAGGGTTTAATGCACTAAAGATGCATCTTTTCTACATCTTTAACCAGAACTTTGACTTTTACAAAAAAAGGAAAGAAATACTTCAATTGAAAGGAAGGAATGTTAGATGGAAGATCACACAATCAACCTAAAATGGAAAGTAAAAAGAGATTGTAGAGATTTAGAACCCTTGCAAACTACTATACAAAGTTCATGTCATATATTTGTTGTTCTCTTATTGGATCCGGCCTCTATTTTTGTAGGAATTGTCCTTTGTCTTAAAACAATTGAGGACCTATAGATAAATCTGTGATTTCAAGGGGAAGATCAACATAAGTCACAACCTTAAGAATCATAGGTGTTGTATCACAATGGGCTGATTTTCGAACCCAATTTATTTTCCTTAGACTTGAGAATAGTACAGATGTTTAGTCTTAAGTTCTCCCAAGTCTCAACATACTCAAACCATTTTTTCTTAAGAAATCAATTTTTGCTTGATCATTCGATTGCCCGGAGACAACCATCCATCTGATTGAACTTGACAACTCATTGGACGAGGGTGCAAAAAGATATGATTAATGGTCAAAGAGCTAACTATCTTCCTACAGTGTCATCATTTTTATTTTTATTTTCAAAGAGAAAATAATTTTTAAAATTTTAAAATATATTTAATATTTATTTTTGCCAAATTAATTTTTATTTTTTCAGAAAAATTAAAAAAATAAAACCTTGTTTTTTTGGGTTCATTTTTTAGTTCTGTAAAATTCAAATCGGAGGAGACTGAACCGAACCAGTTTAATAACTCTTTCAATCCCAGTTATCGATGCATATTATCGAGACTTAATCTTAGTCGTCCACGCGTCAGTCATCCCCTTGCATTGCTTTCTCTCTCTTTCGCACCTCTTTTTTGCAACCTGCAAGAAACCCATAATTCTTTAAAGTCTAATTTCTTGAAAAACCACCTTGTTTGGTGTTGATTGATTTTCTAAAAATTGTTTTTCATATAGAATGGCAAAGCAGAATTGTGTTGGCAACATTGCTGACCCCTAATAAAAGTGTTTGCTTTTGAGTTTTGGATTGGGATCTAAAACCTTGCTCGATGCTCGCGTCAGAGTCGCAAGGGATTCGATGTCGACTGATATTCTTAGGCAATTTTTCTTTTGAATTCATTAAGGGCAGCGCCGATGCAATCGGGAGATGGCGGGTTGACATTGTGGAGCGAGGCTAAGGGATTCACAGGGCCATTGATTTGGTTGGGGCTGAGATCAAGTGGGTGGAGGATCTTTTGCGCAAGGCATCAAAGAAGGATGTTGGTGGGGTGTTCTTGGGACGGGTCTTTGGCAGTCGGCTCAGCATGGCCTGTTGGCTTTGGCCGTTGGAGGTGGGGTCGGAAATTCAAGTTGTGGTTCAGATGGGTGATTGCCAGACTCAGATTTTTCTTCCACAGTCCTCCTTTGGGGATGGGTGGGATGGGGCGACGTTGGTGTTGGAAGGATTTTGGAGAGAAAATGGGTGGGTTTAATTAAGGATAGGGACACGAGGTTTCAGCATCGGTTGGGGCCAATGGAGGTACATCTTGCTGATTTGGTCGAATGAGGGGTCGGTGGTAGAGCAGTGGGAGTCGTCGGAGCCGCGATTTGGTCGGAGGTCGAATCTGGTAAATCGTGATTTTCAAAAATTAGATCAGCGGATATTGGGGCATGAAATCAGAAAGACGAAGATTCCAGGGCTAGGTCATAGAGGGGTTGAGCCTCAGGTCTGGCAACCTAAGCTTGCTCACTAGGCTTCAAATGTAAGGACCCAAGTTGGGCTTGGGCGCAATAGATTGAATGGCCAGGGGAGCAACCCTAGGGATAGTAGGCCTAAGTTTGTTAAGCCCACTGGGATTTTTGTGTCGCAGCCTCAGTCTAATGAGTCTACAAGGGCGGGTTCACTTGGGTTGGTTCTGGGCGATGTAGCTAGGCCCACTACTCTTGTGGCCCGTATTTTTAATACACTGCATAGAGATTTGGCTTTGGATTTGATGGGTCGGGTCTTAGATTGCAGGAATGAATCTGGCAATCGGGTACAGGCGTTGTCCTCTTCGCAGGCTTTGTCGAACTAGGTTCCGATGTTGAACGAAGTTTCGCCACAATCGATTAACTTCGTTCACGATGAAGGGGAGATCTGACGTCTAGAGGGGGAGGCAAATTTGGGTCTCTCGTGGGCTGATAGATGCGCGACAGACATTGGGTGCCACGGCAATGAAATGTCGTCGTTTGTGCAACCGCTTGCCATCGGGGGTCCTTGTTTGGAGGCGATTGACTGTGATGTTGACATGGGTAGCACTGCTGGGCCGCCGGAAGGAGCTGTCTCAGAATGGGTTTTGACTCGGATCAGTGAGGTCAGTTGGATGCTTGGAGTTTCGTTTGAGGACATGAGGCTGAAGCCATGCCGTTGTTTGCAGCAGTTGAAGCTTCCTGGCAGCCATGTAAGGAGGTTGGAATTACTTCAGTGGTGGGTCGTAAAGGGGTTCAGGAGCTTAAAATTTTGCAGTGTTCTATTACATATGACCGGGGTAAGGAAACCGAGGGGCGTGGGACAAGACGAGGCTGGGATGGACCACTACTCTTGACATGAGATTAAAAATTCTATCCTAGAATGTGCATGGTTTGAATGATAGGGATAACCAGGTGGCAGTGCGGTTGGTTCTCTATAGTGCGAAACCTAATGTGGTGTGCTTGCAGGAGACTAAAATGGAGGTGATGGGGTGTGAGGTGGTGCGAGAAATATGGGGTGGCTGTCATGTTGCATTGGACTTATTTACCAGCCATAGGCACGGCAGGAGGGGTCTTTCTTTGTTGGGATAAGAGGGTGGTGGCTATGGAGGAGGAGGAGGAGGAGGAGGAGGAGGCAGGGCGGTTCTCTGTGTCTTGCTTGTTTCAGTGTGTGGTAGATAATTTTCGTTGGGTGTTTACTCAGGTGTATAGGCCAGTACGAAATTCAGATTGGGATGCTTGCTTGCTGGAGTTGGAGAATGTAGCATTTCGTTGGTCCGAACCTTGGTGTGTGGGGGGCGACTTCAATATTATTAGGTGGCCATCAGAGAAGGTTAGGAGTAGCAGGGTGAAGGGGTCCATGCGGGTGTTCTGTTCTTTTATTGACAAGATGTATCTTATTAATCTCCCTCTTAAATGAGGCAGCTATACTTGGTTGAATGGGCAGCAGCTGTCCCGAATTGATTGGTTTTTGGTTTGTGGTGAGTGGGAGGAACACTTTTTTGAGGCTGTCTAGTTGCGGCTTGCTCGACCAGTGTCGGATCATTGTCCTCTTTTGTTGGATAGTGGAGGGTTACGTGGTGGCCCTACGCCATTTCGGTTTGAGAATATGTGGCTATAATCAGAAGGCTTTGTAGATCAGGTCCTGGGGTGGTGGAGCAACTATGAGGTTAGTGGGACTCCCAGTTACATGTTGGCTCACAAGTTAAAATTACTGAAACTTGATCTGAAACAGTGGAATAAGGAGGTCTTTGGTCGATTGGAGGTACAGAAAGCAGCGATGGTGGGGATCCTACAGGGTCTCAATAATCAGGAGGTGACTGATGGGCTTTCGGTTGTGGAGATTGCAAGGAGAGAGGCAGCTCGACATGATTTTGTTCAGTTGGCTCGAATGGAAGATGTGTGTTTCAGGCAGAAATCTAGATGCTTATGGTTGAAGGAAAGTGACTGGAACGCGAAGTTCTTTCATAGGATGGCAAATGGGCATCAGCGAGCAAATCAAATTGTTCTTCAAGGGACCGATATGTCTTCTGTTGAGGAGATTCGGCGAGGTATTGTTAGTTTTTATCAGCATTTGTTTCGGGCTCAAGAAGGGGAGTGGAGGCCGGGGTTGGATGGACTTCTGTTTGATTCTATTATGGAAGGGGGTAGGGAGGATTTAGAGAAGTCCTTATGGAAGAGGAAGTTTAGGCGGCTTTGAAGGCTATGTGCGGGGATAAAGCCCCAGGTTCGGATGGCATTACTATGGTGTTCTTTCAACATTGCTGGAGTGTGATTAAGGCGGATGTGATGGCAGTGTTTGAGGATTTTTTGTGTTACTTGCTAGTTTGTAAAGAGTTTCAATGCAATTTTTTTGGCTTTGCTGCCAAGAAATAGAAGGCTGAGGATATTCGGGATTTCAGGCCAATTAGTTTGCTTGGAAGTGTGTATAAGCTATTGGCCAAGGTGTTAGCTAATCGACTTCGGGGTGTTTAGCCGGAGGTGGTGTCTGAGTCTCAGAATGCGTTTGTAGGGGGTTGATAGATTTTGGATGCAGTCTTGGTGGCCAATGAACATGTTGACTCTAGAATTCGCCAAGGGCAGCCCGACGTGATATGTAAGCTAGATATTGAGAAGGCTTGTGACAACGTCAGTTGGGATTTTCTTCTTTACGTTAGGGGTCGGATGGGTTTTGGGGAGAAGTGGTGTAGGTGGATAAAGTTTTGTTTGTCTATTGTACGGATGTCGGTTTTGGTGAATGGCACGCCGGCGGGCTTTTTTCCAACTTACAAGGCCTTCGATAGGGGGATCCACTGTCACCTTTGCTCCTTATATTGGTTATGGTGGCGTTTAGCTGGTTGGTGTCTCGGGTGGTGGCTGGTGGTTTGTGGGAGGGTTTCTGTGTGGGTGCCAGTCCTGGGACGGCTATGGGGGTATCTCATTTGTTGTATGCGGATGATGCATTGGTTTTTTGTGATGTGACAATAAAGCAATCAGGGTATTTGCGGTGTGTTCTTCTCTGTTTTGAGGTGGTGTCTAGCTTACGCATTAACTTGAGTAAGTCTGAGTTGATTCGAGTGGGAGAGGTTTGATAGGTTGCCGGCTTTAGTGGCAGTCTTAAGATGCAAGGTGACGGCCTTGCCGGTTTCATATTTGGGTTTGCCTTTAGGTGCGACTTTTAAGGTCGTGGGAGTGTGGGATGGGGTGGTGGAGCGAGTGCAACGCCGTTTGGTAGGGTGGCAGAGGCAATATTTGTCAAGGGGGGGCAGCCAACTTTGATTAAGAGTGTGTTGAGTAGTATTCCGATTTATTTTATGTCAGTGCATGTTATCCCGATCTCAGCGGCTTGGCGTTTAGAGAAGTTGCAAAGGGACTTTTTATGGGGCAGTGGGGGAGGAAGAGTTCTGACATCATCTGGTTAGTTGGGAGCAGGTTTGTCATTCCAAGAAAGAGGGTGGGTTGGGAGTTCGCAGTTTGGTGACTTTCAATAAGGCTTTGTTAGGGAAATGGTTGTGGCGGTTTGCCGTGGAGAGGGACCGTTTTTGGCGTAGGGTTGTCGCTTCTAAGTTTGGTGTGGATAAGGGGGATTGGCGAGTGGGGGATGTGTACGACTCGCATGGTCGTGGGTTGTGGAAAGGCATTTGGTTAGGAGAGGGGACTTTTGGGAAAAGGTGACCTTTGGGGTTGGGATAGGGGAGAGACTTTGGTTCTGGCAGGACAGGTGGTGTGGGGAGGTTGTATTGGAGGTGCAATTTCCTTTGATATACTCTATTGTGGTGGATAGAGAGGTCACTATGGAGGACTGTTTGGGGGCAGGGGCAGTGGTGGTATGGAACATCCAGTTGTGGCAGCCGGTTCAAGATTGGGAGGTGGGTCAGTTGGAGGAGTTGTTAAGTTTCTTGTATGGGTTGGGTCTTACACGTAAGGGGGAGGATTTGGCATGTCCCAGGCTCTAACGGACAGTTCTCTGTCTTATCTTTTTATTGGAGTTTGGTGGGGGTGGGGGTGGGGTTGGCGTTGTTTCCTTGGAAGTGTATTTGGGTGCCAGGAGTTCCGTCTAAAGTGGTTTTCTTCTTATGGACAGCTGCTTTGGGGCGGAATCTCACTATTGATAACCTGGTTCGTCGTGGGCATGTGGTTGTGAATCGGTGTTGTATGTGTTGTGTTGATGCGAAGACAATGGATCATTTGTTTCTCCATTGTACCGTCGCTGTGCGACTTTGGGGGCTTATGTGCTCGCTATTTGGGATTGTTTGGGTGCAGCCCAGGGTAGTGCTAGAGAAGTTGTGGAGTTGGCGAGGGGCCTGGGTTGGTAAGAGGCTGCGGCGGCGGGTGTGGTTGTTGGTGCCTTTCTGTTTGATGTGGTTGGTTTGGTTAGAGCGGAATCGTCGGACGTTTCGAGATAGTTCTCATTTGATTGCATGGCTTGAATATAAATTGCTAGTAACTTTGTATAGTTGGCTAGAGCGAAGGGTGGATCCGGATTTATTTGTCTTTTTGGATTTTTTGGATGATGTTATTGGTTAGGAGCTTCTAGTTGCTTTTCTCATTGTTTGTGGTTGTTGCATCTTCTTGATGTTATTTTAATAAAGTTTATTTACTTATCAAAAAAAAGAAAAAAATTGTTTTTCTTGTTTTTTTTTTTTTTTTTTTTTGTTTCTAGTAAATGTTTTTAATAGTTTAAACAGTTTTTTTACATGCACCTAATATAAAAAAGTATAATATTGTGAAACAAAATTTTTAAAAAATTCATTAGATATCAAATATATATATATAAATTCAGTATGAATTTATTAATTTTTTAAAATATTTTATCACAAATATTTTATTTATTTTATATTTTAGGTGGGCATATTTAAAAAGTAAAAAAATTACTAAATATTAATAAAAATCACTAAAAACAAAAAAATAAAAAATTCAATTTTCAGAAAATCAATAAAAAAAAAATTAGAAAAACCTTAATTTTTTGAAACCCTAAGCCCAATTTTTTCTCTAAAATTTACCCGAACTTGTCCACATGAGCATATATTAAGCAAAAAGCCGTGTATCATTGTTTTTAGATGTTGTTCATGTTTTGATTTGATACAACTATTGACATTTGTTTTGTTTTTTTGGTAAGGTTGTAGCAATAGTTTTCATTATCTACTGAAAAAAACAACCAGATCATTCAATTAGGTGGAAATAATGAAAATCAAAACCTTCGATCAGGTGGGAATGAAGTAGCACTTGGACTGAACTGATTTCACCCCTAAATTCTTTTTTAATATTTAATTTACTATTTTTGGTTAATTATTTTTGTTTAGAATGGGACTTTTCTTCCCTTTTTTATTTTATTTTTTTATTTTCATTTCAAGTCGAAGCACCTGTGGCTCATAATTATAAAAATGCCATTGACACGTGATTCTGGATAGACTTTATTTATAAAAATTCTGTTTTACCAATCAATTTCCTTTTAAAATTAGCGTGTTCAAAAATTAAATAAAAAAAATAAAAAAATGTGGCGGATAAATTTTCTTTAGCAGTCGCAGTTTACCATGTACGGAATCATCTCTTGGAGACAAGTTCAGAATAATCATGTATTCCTGTTGTCTTCCCAGATAAGAGGACTATATAATTTCAGTAGAAATTATCAACCTAATTTGAAGACGTTGGATTTGAGTCAGGCATATTAATATTCTTGAAAGATGAAGAAGATGATAGCTCTAGGGTTTGAGGGGTTTAGCCAGCAAGATTGGTGTCGGGTTGTGACCCTTGATGGCTTAATTTTATCAAACCCAAGACACACACACCTATGTTACCCCACCAGGGCAGGGATTCCTTCCCCGAGACTGTGTAGATAACCAACCCCAAATGACATCGACTTTCTTTGTTACACTAGTGCTGTGTTTGGTTGGGAGATTTGGAGAGGGATTTGGAAAGGAAGGAAAAGGGAAAAGGTGTGTGAAACTAGATGAAATGTAGGTATATTTTATTCACATTTCACCTACCTTTTCCATTTTCTTTTCCAAATCCCTCCTCAAATCTCTCCACCAAACACAACATAGAGGACCAGGCATGGATGCGCCATTACAGGTTGCCATTGTTGTTGTTCGGCTTCTTTCACAGCTTTGGAAGAAACCCATTGTTGCGGTAAATCATTATGTTGCTCATATTGAGATGGGAAGGGTTGTCACTGGAGTAGATGACCTTGTTGTGCTATATGTAAGTGGTGGGAACACACTGGTGATAGCAAGGGGCGGTATCGGATTTTTGGTGAGACTATAGATATTACTGTTCTTAGACTAGTTTGCAAGGGTTCTAACTCTGTCTAATGATCCAAACCCTGGGTACAACATTGAGCAGGTATGCAATTGGAAGCAAGTTCCCTTAACCTATATCAGTGGTAAATTCACACAGAGACTGTCCATTAATAGTCATATCTTTTTATAGGTTATGGTGTTGAAATGTCTTAAATCTTGCAGAAGACAAAAAAATAAAAATAAAAATAAAAATAAAATTGAGCTGCTATTTGATGTTTTACTTGTTTAATTATAAAAGTTTGCAGTTTTATTTATTTTATTTTTTTATTGATCTCTTCTCTATCAATTGTTTGAGAAAACTTTATTCCTTATGATGATTCAGTTTTGCATTGTGCTTGAGATCAATACTTGTCTAGCCTGCACTGTACTGGAATAAATTGTGGTTATGACTTGCCAGTTTCTGATCTTCCAATGTTGTATAGGTTGATTTTGGTATCCTCTCCCCTCCTGCCTTCTTAAAAGACAAAAGACACACAAAGACAACTGCAAGTGAGGCTTTGAGACTGTTTGATAATTTTCTTAATCTTTAAAGAAGATATCTTGTTAGGTACCTGAAAAATCTAGAAATCCCCTAAATGTTGATTTGTGATTATGTATCAATTTTAAGCAGAATATAACAATCCCAATCAAACAATCAAGACAAAGAAACACAACGATTTTACGTGGAAAAAACCACAATTGGACACCTCCAACTGTGATAAAAAAACCACGGGCAACAGCCACAAAACAATCCACTAAGAAGATTAAAAGGAATTACACAGGTATACTCTCAATTACCTAGCGAATCCACGCCTAATTGAACCAACCTCTATGTGCCTCTTCCAACCCCATCTTCACCACGGAATTGTCTTTCTGATGAGCCACTCCGGATTCCACCAAAGCTTCAGGCTCGAATTCTTCAGAATCCACAACTGAAGAACAACTCTCTCTTTTGTGTATAACCAACAAACCTTTGATGTACTCTCTTTAGATCATGAGTTGAATACTCAATAAAAACATCAAAGAAAACTCCCAAAGTATCCCCAGATATAAACCCTAGAACCCAAAAAGAAGATCTGGAGAAGTTATCCTAAAATCTGACCCAACACGTGAATTTATAGAATCTGTCCCGCGATCTCCGCTCGAGCTCAACACAGCCCGCTCGAGCGGACTGACCAAAAAACTGCGTGCGAACAAACTGAGATGCGCTCGAGCGTAGTAGAATCCGCTCGAGCGTAAAATCACACCTTCCAGTATTTTTACAGGCGACTGCAGAGATGCTGAGAGCTTCCAATCCACGCTCGAGCGGACAGGCCAAAACTGGAAAAACTGGAAAAACTATAACATGATCGGATAGGCAACTTTGAATGCATTTTTGCATTTTGCTTCGGGGGCGCTGCCCCGGACCCGCCAAGGGGCGCTGCCCCCTGGACCCCCGCGAGCTGACCGGGCAGCTCGATCCCCGTCATAATCAGCGAAGTGGCAATCTTGAACGCTTTATCATCACAAACTTCTCTGAAAAGCACAATTCGGGTTGGATTCGCATCTAAACACTCATAGCCTCACTGAAATAAAAAGTGCGAATAAAATTACAACTCAAAGGAGTTTTGTCAAACGGGATTGCCAAGAAATAAAACCTAACAGTACCTTTTTATGAACTCTGTTGAAGAAAGGAATTTGGCGGTTGTTAGGCCATTGTAGTCAGCTATATAACACCCTTGTCTTCATTTGTAAGAGAAAATGATTAAACAACCAGTTAGTAGTCTTTACTTCTTTTTCTTTCCTTCTTGCTTAACCAAACAGATAAAGGGTGGGGTGATTTTTGCTTTCCCTCCCTTTCTTTCTTTCCTCCGTACATAATCCTTCCTTTCAGTTTTCTTCTAAAAGAATAAGTGGAAGGCCAAAATGAATGTCAGCTGGGGCTATGATAAAGAAATAGTTGCCAAGGATTTATGAGAGGATATGCCTTTAGATGGAGTTGATTGAAGGCTAAAGATGAAATCTGCCTTAAAGGGTTTCAGTGCTGGTTTTGTTGAGTTGAGTTGAGTTTTCTTATTGAATTATTATATACATTTCAAGTTTTGTGCTTCTTGTTCTATTTTGAGTGTTGTCAGTGAGCAGTAGATATTGGTGAATTTAGTGCAAGGCTCAAGTTAGGTACTTGTATTTTAAGTTCTTGTTCAACAAAGCTAATAGATGGTTTTTAACGTTCGCAGATTTACCTTTCATTTGGATGAAACAACAACTTCAAGATTTTGGACTTTACTATGATCATATTCCTATAAAATGTGACAACACAAGTGCCATTAACCTTTCAAAAAATCCTATTCAGCACTCACGCACTAAACACATTGAAATAAGGCATCATTTTCTAAGAGATCATGTACTCAAGAATGACATTGAACTCGAATTTGTGCCTACAAATCGTCAATTAGCTGACATATTTACCAAGCCTCTTAATGAAGAACAATTTTGTTTTATTAGAACTGAACTTGGTTTGATGAATACTCCAATATAATGTTTATATTAAATATAAATTAATAAATAAATAAATAAATAAATATAATAAAAAATAATAATTAAATAAAATAATGATAATTATATATATGTATATATGTTCTCTTTTTCTCTCTCTCTCTCACTTACTCTGTCTCAATCTCTCACCCGTTGTCTCCCTCACTCTCTATTTTTCTCTTTCACTCTCGCTCTCATTTTCTTCCTCTTATCCTCAGCCTACACCATCTTCATCATCACCATCAATCAGCTCCACCATCCACAACATCACTCATCACTTTTATCACTACCATTATCCACCCAAATCCCTCACCAATCTAGCAAGATTCATCACTACTCTACACAAAATCTGTATCACCATCATTACTGATTCATCAAGTTCTATCACCAATCCATCAAGATCCGTGACTGATCCATCACAATCCGTGACTGATCCATCAAGATCCATTATCGATTTACAAAAATTCGTCACCGATCTACATGATCTTCTCCATTTCTTTCGATCATCAAGGTCATCACCGATCAACATGTTAAAATTCTTTTTGCACTGTGTTATACTTTTTTACTTGTTTTATGTGCTCCAAAGTATCTTGGATTTAATAACGATTGCTTCTACCTTGTTTGAAGAAATTGTTTTTATTTTTATTTTCTCCTTTTATGCTAGTGCACTTGGTATAGTTGTTTATGGCCGGATCTTAATGGCCCTTAGTATTATAGATTGGTAATTTGTTTCTTCAAATTTGTGTAATTTTTAGTGTATTAATTTAGGGGGAGACTCATATATTTTGAGAATAACAACTATTATTATAAAAAAAAAAAAAAAAATAATAATAATAATAATAATAATAATAATAATAATAATAATAATAATAATACATATTTTGTCAAAAAAATAAATTGAGCTGCTATTTTGCTTTTTACTTGTTTAACTATAGAAGTTTGCAATTTGTTTATTTATTTATTTTTATTGATCTGTTCTCTACCGATTGTTTGAGAAATCTTTATTTCTTACTATGATTCAGTTTTATATTGTGTTTGAGATCAATACTTGTATGAGACCACCTTCTGAAGCCTGCACTGTACTGGGAAAACTTTTGGTTATGGCTTGCCAGTTTCTGATCTTTGAATGTTGTATGGCTCGATTTTGGTATCCTCTCCCCCTCCCCCCCGGCTTCTCAAAAGACTAAAGACGCACACAAAGACAACTACAAATGAGGCTTTGAGACTCTGATAATTTTCTTATTCTTTAAAGAAGAAATTTTATTATTTACTTCCATATGAACTCTGTTGAAGGTGGGAATTTGGTGGTTGTTAGGTCAAGGTCGTTGTAGTCAGCTATATAACACCCTTCTCTTCATTTGTAAATGATTAAATAAGCAGTTAGTATTTTTGATTTCTTTTTCTTTCCTTCCTGTTTAATCAGACAGATAAAGTGTGAGGTGACTTTTCCTTTCCCTCCCTTTATTTTCTTTCTTTAATACATAATCCTTCCTCTCAGTTTTCTGCCACTCCTTCCAAATGAAGAATTAAATTTAAGTTGCTAAAGTATAAGAGGAAGGCCAAAATGAACATCAGATGGGGCTATGAGAAAGAAATAGTTGCCAAGGATTTATGAGAGGATATGCCTCTGGATGGAATTGAATGAAGGCTAAAGATGAAACCTACCTTAAATGGCTAGGATGCAGCCTTTGTTGGGTTGAGTTCTATTATTATATTATTTTATATACAATTCACAACTTTTGTGCTTCTTGTTCTATTTTGAGTTTGGTCAGTGAGCAGTAGATATTGATGAATTTAGTGCAAGGTTCAAGTTATTTTAAGTTCTTGTTCAAAAAAGCTAATAGAAGCTTTATCTGTGGTTTTTTTATGTTGTGAGATTTATCTTTCTCCAATATATTTAATCTACTTTCATCTTATTTGATTAGTTCTTTTCTTATTATCATTTTTTAAAAATATATTTAATTACTGTCTTTTATTATATCTTCATATCTCTGTTTATGTTTCTCTGTATTTTAACAAAGCACTGCGTTGATATTTCATGATTGATGTGTAATTTTAGATTTTTTGGGTAACTTTACATTATGTCTTTGAGATTCATTACACATTTCATCACTTCTCATTTATGAAGATTCTCTCTGGGACTTTGGTTTGCTATATTATACTTAATTTTTCGTTCTGGAGATATTCTAATTTTTTTTTAGATAGACTTTAGTTGCTGATCATGCCGTTATGTGCTATTTTTTTGCAAACAGAATGTTCTTGAAATGATGCAATAAAGAAATGCTTTATGCTTGACTTGCCTTTTTTTATTTTTTCCCTTCTTCATCAGCTCGCAAAAAAAGGGGAAAAGCTTATAGACCTTCCCTATGTTGTCAAAGGAATGGATGTTTCATTTAGTGGAATACTAAGTTATCTTAAAGCTACTGCTGAGGAAAAGCTAAAAAACAATGAATGCACCCCTGCAGATTTGTGCTATTCCCTTTAGGTAATCATTTGAAATGCTTCCAATATTTAATAAAAATACATATTTTGTGGTGATAAAAAGTTATGTAGTTGGTAAACCCCAAGGGATTGGCCTGGTGGCAAGGCCTTGGGTCTTGGGACTGTGCTCCCTCTAAGGTTCAGGAATCGAAACTACTTCCAGCATGTTTGTTTGGAGGGATTCGACCATGGGATAAGATTCCATGTCCGGTGGATGGAATAATACATTGTTTGGTTCAGAATATTTTGATTGTCTTGTCCCAAGGGGGGGTGTGGGACATAAAACCAAGGATAACTCATCTCATGGGATTACATTTTTGGCCAACCGGTTGACAGGAGGGACCACCGTTAAGTGCTTTTGTGCCCAGTTTTACTGAAACAGAGAACTTGTGGTATTAATTATACTTAGTAAAGTAAAATAAAATTTAAAAATCTCAACTAAAAATCAAAATAAATTTATATAATTTTTGTTGATGTTCTATTTATTTAATTTTTTAAAAGTTCTAATAAAAAAATTAAATAAAATAGTATACACATAGGATTCAATGGAATAGTCCAATCCAAACATCTAATCCCATGACTAAACAAATATTGGATACACATCATTTCCAACCAAATAGTCCAGGGATATTGTATCCTAGGTTTAACAGTCCGGTGTATTATAATCCCCCTTATCCAATCCGTCCAAAGAAACATACCCTTCGGTGCTAACAATTCCTTGGGACCATCGTACTAGGGGAAAACCCTTGAATTAACTGTGGTGCACTTGCAGGAAACTCTTTGCAGAGGGCCTATGCACCCTTGGGGATTAGTCGGGTTTTGATCCGGACACCCCAGTGCCAACAAAAAAGAAAGAAAGAAAGAAAGAAGAAGTTATGTAGTTGGTGATTTGGTATGGTTGATTCTTGTAAATTGCAAGTGTTAGTTGAATTTACACGATCTAATTGTGGCTCAATTTCTGCATACAATTTAAATTGTTTTAGGAAAGTGTGTTTCCGATGCTTGTGGAGATTACAGAATGGGCAATGGCACACATTGACAAGAAAGATGTTCTCATTGTTGGTAGTGTGGGCTGCAGTGAGCGCTTGCAAGAGATAATGAGAATCATGTGCTCCGAGAGGAGTGGAAGGTTGTTTGCAACTGATGACATGTACTGTGTTGACAATAGGGCAATGATTGCATATACTGGTCTCTTAGCTTATGCTAATGGGATGTCAAATCCGGGGGAGGAATCAACATTCACATAGCGGTTCAAACTGATGAAGTCCACGCAACCTGGAGAGAGAAAAATGAATCTTCAAATGGTCTCATGGAAAAAGGTGTCTAATTACCTACATGTTTCAAGGTATGTGTTTTCTATTCTTTTCCCATCTTTTTTTGGCAAGATCATGGATTAGTTGCTTCCTAATTTTATAGATGGTATGAGGCCCTTCAGCAAATGATAAAACTGGCAAGCTGTGGACAATCCATGGCCAATTTAATATTTTAAGGCAATTTGGTTTCTCTACCTATCTGCATAGAAGTTCCTGTGTAGTGAAAATCAATTGTGGATCGAAAATATTTATTTATTTTACTTTGTGGAGCCAGCTTTGTATTTATTTGCTTTAAACTAGATATGGAGGCTGGAATCCAATGGGGCAAGCTTCTGCCCATGAAATTCGGAGAGCTTCTATTTTCACACACTACTTTTCTCAGTGCATACACTATTTTGATTCAGATATTAACTTCTGAACAAAATTAGATGGTTTGGTTTCGTTCAGAAATTGATTTCTAGAAGAAAATTGACGTGTGAATTGAAAGAAAGTGCTATGTGGAAATAGAGGCTCCTAGAATCAGCTTCTTGCATTGTTTATCAGATTCTAAGCAGACAATGCCTTGTAGAAGCATGGATTTTGGGAACTAGGCAGGAGCAGGGTTATGATTTCACGTTCTGAAGTGCTTGGGTTTTCATGTTAGGAGGTTTGGGAGTTAAGCGAGGGTTTGAAGCCATTTATGTAGTTATATACAACAGTGTTATTTTGTAAAGAAATGTGTTTCTATGTATTAGTATTCAGTACTCATTGAAAGGTGCGAATGCCAGAAATTAAAATTAGAAAGTAGTTGAATTTCGAGATTTTTTTTGAAAATGTTGTATAAATATTTGTAATGAAACTAATTCTAAGAGGAATAAGCTTTTTCATATATAGTAGTAGTTATACAACATCCATTCTTCCTCAACTTGGAATTATGCAATGAGAAAGTAGTTGAATTTTGAGATTTTTTTTGATAATGTTGTATAAATATTTGTAATGAAACTAATTCTAAGAGGAATAAGTTGTTTTTTCATATATAGTAGTAGTTATACAGCATCCATTCTTCCTCAACTTGGAATTATGCATGTAGGTCCAATTTTAATTTTCTTGTTATTTAGTTGTTTTCTTTCCTTGCTCTATTTTTCTACTATTCTTGTCCTATTTGTTTCCTATTTTAAATTTAAACCATGAACTTATGAGTAATGAGTAGAGAGGTCACAACTGCTTGGTTGGGCAAGAAGGCTGGGTAAGTCTTTCCCATCTTGTATCTTAGCCCTAAACTAGGTTCTCTAGCGACGGCGGGACTAGGAATTGCATGGAGTCATTTCGTGGATATGGTTTCTTAGTTCTTCAAATCAAGTGGCGACTCTTCATTTCAAACAATCATAGTATGTATTATTATGTGACCTTGTGGGATATCAGTTTAGGCATTTCCCAATGGGTTTCGGAATAAAAGGAAATTCATTGGCACATGGCTTTGGATATTTTGGTCACATAATGCAAATTAGTTGTTTAGTGGGCTTCCGTAGGCTCAAGAGGTTTGGTGTGTGTGAACCTTACCGAGAATCCTATCCTCTTGACCCTATATACCAAAAAAATTGGCTTGCTTACATTAACAAATGGTCTAGGGTATTACTGATTTTAAGGGCAACCGAGTTTAAGAATATGGATGCAAGAATTTGTAATTCTAGTTTTGGTTTTCAATTTATTTGGTTTATCTTTTATATTTATTTATTGATAATATATTTACCTCATTATTTTGGCTAAAAAGATTTATTCTATTCTCAGGGAAAGCAAATGTGGGGTGGTTATTGGCAACAAGGAGGGAGTAATTTGTCAGGTAGCAAAGCAATATATCCAAGAGAGATTGATGAAGAAGATCTACCGTGAGCTCTCACTATGAGACAAGTTGTCTTCTATTGGTGAAATACTAAAATATGTGTTCCTAAGAAGTTGAATAGTTTTTCCTTGGAAGACATTTGTGGAGACAACTCCCACCATTAGTAACAATTATATATATATATATATATATAATCTCGAGCACTACTATCTTGCTCGACTAAAACATGCCTGTCAAATAGCGGCCAAAGATCAAGTTCTTGACATGAAATGTGCTGATCTGTGTGACTCGTTTGGATTGGCATATTTATCAAAAGATGACTCAGGTGAGTGTAGTTTCTCGTCTTCACTAGGGGGACACTACTAAAAAAAATGCTTTTTGCGACCGCTATAAGCCGTCGCAAATAATAAAAAAGCAGTCGCAAAAGACTTTTTGCGACGGCTCATGCGACGGCAAATGAGGGTCGCGAATGTGGGGGTGGCAAATACTTTTTGCGACCGCAAAATAACAGTCGCAAATTATTTGCGACCGTCTAACCTACTTATAGCGACTGATATTTTGCCGTCGCAAAAGAGTTTAAAAAATCAATACAAATGTATTACGACCATCTTCTTTACCGTCGCAAAAAAAAAAAAAAAAAAAAAAAAAAACAAAAAAACAAAACTACACATCATATATATATTCAAATATAATAACATAAACGTAAAGACATATTTGCAAAAATCTCAACATTCATGCATTATTTTTCATTTCTTCCCTCAATAAAATTCCCTTTAAAAAAAAAAAACCTATCCACAAATCATATAGATATGTCCAAAAAGATAAACAAATATCCCTAAAAGAAGAGGTACAAACACATTATTTTCCATTTCTTCCCTCAATAAGACCATATGTAATCATGGATTTGGGGCAGCTCACTAAACCAGAACCTGTTTAGGGGCCTTATAATTGGATTATGCGGACCATGAACACAGTCAACGGCAGCGATAGAGCCGTAGCAAAAATATATGTATTCCCTTGCACAACCTGCAAGGGTAGGCTAAAAAAAACTAGCTCTGTAGTGGACACCATAACAAACAAAATATTTATAGATTGCTATCAAGGCATTCAGCACCTGAGACCAGCTGCAATCCGCCCAGAAAAATAGTCCCTGCAGCCATTCTTTATGTCAATGATCTGCCAATAGTGCTTCAGATTACTACCAACATTCTTTACAATTGTACCACCCATCTTCAATCTTCAACAGTACTCCATCACCTTCTTCATAACTGGTTTCTTACAATTGTACCACCCATCTTCAATCTTGGAGAATTAGTAGAACCTGTCCAAAATTTGTTTAAAATATGAATCGGTTCTATAATACTAGAAATTACAACTATCGTTTATTATAAATTTGCAGAACACTACTGGAAGAAGTGAACAAACAAGCAAAAAATTATAAAAAGAATTCATGACACTTGATACATCAAAAATTTTAAACAAAAGATGCAAGTGATTTGATCTCAAAAGAAATGAAGATCTTAACAATGCAAATGCCAAAACATTATGAACAGCTACAAAACAAGGGGGGATGGGTGGAAAGACATATGAACACTTAAAAAACTAATATAAAGCTTTCAATTTTAAAATAATCTGGCAGTTTCACCACAGAAAATTCTTACCAATTACAAGGGAGAAAACCCCCTCATCAAGGGTCTTTTTAAATGCCTTCAACATGCTTGATTGATAAGCCTGTTGTAAAGATATAACATCAACAAACGAAACTAACAAAGAATGCCAAATACACTATTAAGACTACTTGATTTTTTTATTCTACATCACATTCACAGTCACTTCCAAACACAAAATATACTCCACACGATGTTGCAGTTTATATACCAAATGGAGCCATTCTTAACCTTCATAAAAGTATCACAACTACAAAAGGTTGCAGAGTATTGAAGAAGACCAGAGTATTTCACTCCTCTGAACAATACGACAATTGTCTTCTCTCTTTTTTTAATTATAGAGCAAGATTGTAATTCCAAATAAAGGGATAAATATTTTTTTCCCATATCCATGGTCCAAGAGAAAATGCTAGTGATTTTAAGGAGTCCAGTAATTCGTTTTCTGTGGGGAGTTTTAGTTGGGAAATATTTATCTTCGTGGGCTAAAATCAAAACACAACTCAGAGAAAACTTGCCTGATTAATCAATAGGTCGAGTATGAACTTAGGAAAATTGTACTCAAACACCGTCACTCGAGATGACCAAAATGCCCTCTGCAACTATTTTTTTCTCAATGCCCTTGTATAGGTTTTGCAGTATCATAAGCCCATTCCCATATCTTCGATGATGCCTTTATAATCAAAGAAAGGTCTAGAAACTATAGATATAGTTCTATGATTGCAACTGCATTTGAGACAGAGGGACAAAGATTTTTGTCTATGTCCAATGTTAAGTTTGGCAAAACAATTTCATCCAAGACTATCCCATGTAAGCATGAATAGCAACATCACGTAGCCTATTACGTCGAAAGATAGATAATCAAATGAGTAATGTTATACCAACAATTTTTTTGTACATAAATTGCATGCAGACAGATGTAGCTTTTGTGATTGTTTTATTTCAAGTCAAAAAACTCATTATTGTAGTTCATGTTTGCAAAAATTTGCTACATCATTCTAGATGAATTTCATGAATAAAAAAAAAAAATTCATGTTTGTGAATCATTTTCGTAATTGAATTACTGTGATAGGGTCATCTAAGTAATTTTGTTGGCAGAACACCAACCTCTCCTAATTACCTGTCACCTTTGGCTGTCAGGGTAACCGTTGGAATGTTGTGTTCAGCCTTCAAATCTCCCGCCTATCTTCTCTCCTTTTTTCTTCTCACTTCACACCAAGTCATTGCTTCAAGATACAGAAAAACTCGTAACAGAAATATAAACATGAGAGAAAAGGAAGGGGGCGATAGAAGATAACCTCTAGGTGTCTAACCACCAGTAGGTAAGCCATCTCAAACTCATTGACAATTCCTCTTGCACATCTTTTTCTTTCTTTCTTCAATACATACAAGTAATCAACCATTGTGAGCTTGGCAGTTCTCAGATACTGAGCTCAACGTACCCAATTTGTAAAAGTTGCATTAGATTAGAACCCAATTCTCATCTTCATCAATATTGATATATCAGCATTGCAGAGATGAGATTCGTCATGTCAGTTCTCTACTTTCTTGTATTCTTTTCTTATGCAGGTAAATTAGCAACCATCCCCCCCCCTTTCTCAAGCTTCAGTTTGGATTCAGCTGTATCTAATTCTTTTTTTATTTATTTTTATTTATTTTGAATTTCAGCTGCATATGATCCATTGGATCCCAACGGGAACATAACAATAAAATGGGATATAATGTCCTGGACTCCAGATGGCTATGTGGTGAGTGCCTACTACAATTTCAAAGATGATGATACAAATTTATATATGATTATTATTGATTGATATCATATGTTGACGAGGTTTTTGATGAATTGTTTACCTGCAGGCAGTTGTGACAATGAACAATTTTCAGATGTACCGGCACATCATGAGCCCTGGCTGGACCTTAGGATGGACATGGGCTAAAAAAGAGGTGATATGGTCTATGGTGGGGGCTCAAACCACCGAGCAAGGTGACTGCTCCAAATTCAAAGTGAATGTCCCACATTGTTGCAAGAAGAATCCTACTGTTGTAGATTTGCTT
The DNA here is from genome assembly GCF_004153795.1 of Camellia sinensis. Classification (NCBI taxonomy): domain Eukaryota; kingdom Viridiplantae; phylum Streptophyta; class Magnoliopsida; order Ericales; family Theaceae; genus Camellia; species Camellia sinensis. The sequence continues at coordinate 1,426,115 of NW_021025068.1, read as the reverse complement.
CCTGGTGTGCCTTACAACCAGCAATTTCAGAACTGCTGCAAAGGTGGGGTGGTGTCATCATGGGGCCAAGACCCCACATCTTCTGTATCGTCTTTCCAGGTCAGCATTGGGCTTGCTGGGACTTCAAACAAGACTCTGAAACTTCCCAAGAACTTCACTTTGCTAGGTCCAGGACCGGGGTATACCTGTGGCCCTGCCAAGAAGAATCCTACTGTTGTAGATTTAATTCTTCGGCTTCTACTATTAGTCAACAAGATCAGGAGAATACTGTTAATAACTTTACTGGATGTCCCAAAACAGAGCTTATTTTTAACTTTAATAGACTCCATACCTTCCTGCAACATAGGGTACTCCCTTAAGAGAACTATTTGGATTTTCTCCTTGTAACCCCAATATAATGTCGGTCATTTCTCGAACAATTTTGGGATCTTCACTATAGCTCTCATAACACCGACCCCATCTAGGGTCTCTACAAACCTATAAAAAAAAGGTTCCATGAAATGCTTGCAACCTTGGGAAGCAAAGAAATTCGCTTAAAAACACCATATATAAATGACAATTTCTGATGGTTTGTATAATATGGTTACTTACTGCAATACAAGGAGCAAAGACGTAAGGAATCCCAGTAGCCCTGACTTCAAGAGCAGTTGCATCGCCTATTCTCCGCAAAAGCTCAGGATCGCAATTTCTGATGGTTTGTATAATATGGTTACTTACTGCAATACAAGGAGCAAAGACGTAAGGAATCCCAGTAGCCCTGACTTCAAGAGCAGTTGCATCGCCTATTCTCCGCAAAAGCTCAGGATCGCAATTTCTGATGGTTTGTATAATATGGTTACTTACTGCAATACAAGGAGCAAAGACGTAAGGAATCCCAGTAGCCCTGACTTCAAGAGCAGTTGCATCGCCTATTCTCCGCAAAAGCTCAGGATCGCAATTTCTGATGGTTTGTATAATATGGTTACTTACTGCAATACAAGGAGCAAAGACGTAAGGAATCCCAGTAGCCCTGACTTCAAGAGCAGTTGCATCGCCTATTCTCCGCAAAAGCTCAGGATCGCAATTTCTGATGGTTTGTATAATATGGTTACTTACTGCAATACAAGGAGCAAAGACGTAAGGAATCCCAGTAGCCCTGACTTCAAGAGCAGTTGCATCGCCTATTCTCCGCAAAAGCTCAGGATCGCAATTTCTGATGGTTTGTATAATATGGTTACTTACTGCAATACAAGGAGCAAAGACGTAAGGAATCCCAGTAGCCCTGACTTCAAGAGCAGTTGCATCGCCTATTCTCCGCAAAAGCTCAGGATCGCAATTTCTGATGGTTTGTATAATATGGTTACTTACTGCAATACAAGGAGCAAAGACGTAAGGAATCCCAGTAGCCCTGACTTCAAGAGCAGTTGCATCGCCTATTCTCCGCAAAAGCTCAGGATCGCAATTTCTGATGGTTTGTATAATATGGTTACTTACTGAGTTTCCCCTCTTGAAGATGGCCTAGGTAACTAAAGTTTAGGAGTTATGCTTCCATTTTTATGTTTTTGCAGGAATGTAATGAACAGTCAGTGCAGATACAAATTAATCAAGCCTTTAATGAACTGACATTGTTATTAGCTAGGACCTTCAATAGTACAATATCTAGTTTGCTCTGAAAATACAAGAAAAATTAGAAGCGTGGAAGGGGGTATACAAAATGCATTCATTCAAAGAAATTAAAATTTTCTACTTGCCTGGTTGCTCCAAGGGATATATGTTCATCATTGTTCACGAATGAATCTTCTATTGTCCACACCCTAGCGATACATTTGTTCCAAGGGATTTCGTCCATTAAGAAAATTATTGAAATTTTAGATCAATTAAAGAAATTGGAAGGTTCTTTCAAAGCATCTGATAACACCCACCCCCATCATAAAGAATAATAAGCATGATCAGCTATAAAATCAGCATATTCATAACCAAATAAAAAACTAATGCAGAAAAATGCATGAAAGATAAACATTACATTTCACATTGATTAAGCATTGACAGTTTGTTCGGTACACTTGACTGCCCATTTGAGTTTAAAGAAGCTTTCTACGAAAAGTATTTCTCCCAGTGTGTCCAAGACCGTATGGTGACTGAATTTGAACAACTACAGCAGGGCACCATGTCAATAGCTGAATATGAGTCTAAGTTCACCGAGCTCACCTGGTACGCACCACACATGGTGGATACCGACTACAAAAAGGCTAGGAAGTTTGAGGGTGGACTTAATGTGGAAATCCTGGACTGAATTAATGTCTTGAAATTACTTAAGTATGTGGATGTCCTTGACCAAGCCATTATAGCCGAGGCAAATATGGCAGCATTGAAACAGTCTAGATTTGGACACTTTGGTTCAGATTAAGAACCGTGACAAAA
>NW_021025068.1:1373860-1420493 GCF_004153795.1 Camellia sinensis | reverse complement strand
TACTCTCATTTTTTGAGACGGCAAATTGTGCCGTCGCAAATGCTCTGCTTTTTTGAGACGGCATTTTCTGCGTCGCAAAAAAGTGACTTTGGTGTTTTTTGTTAAAAAAATACAACTCATTTTAAACTTTTAAATATTTCAAGAAAGATTTAAAATATTTTTTAAAAAAAATATAGCGCACACATGAAGTAGAAAATGTACACATTGAAAAAATATTTACCCTAAAAAATAAAATTAAGAAAATTTTAAATATTTAAAAAAAGAAATCTAAAAAATTTCAAAATATATCTCAAAACTCTTTTCAAAAAAAATTTCAAAATTCAAAACTTATAACTGAACAAACTTTCTATTTTCAAAACTCAATTCCTACCTCATAACTCAAAACACAATTTTACACTCAAGTCATAATTTTAAAATTAAACCAAATAGAGATTTTTTAGTTGAGGGGTGAGGCAGAGTAACATTGAAAATGGGGAGATGTTCATAAGCCATTACTGCCATTACTGCCTTTTAAGTTCAAACCTTATTGAGCTATGAAATTAATCAGTGTCTCTTAGAAAATGGGGAGATGTTCATATCAGATCAGGTGCCGCATTCCCCTCTATGTAAACATGGACAATGGTAGAGGATCACAATTTTTATGGCTCAAATGGCTCAAAACTGTCAAAACGACGTCGTTTTGAGCACAAAACATGCCAAAACGACGTCGTTTTGACAGTTTTGAGCCATTTGAGCCACACAAATTGTGGCTCTCAAACATTATTCTTACAACCAGTGGCGTGATTTTTAAGGAAATAGGGTGGTAGAAACAACCATCGTTGTGCGGTTTGCGGAGTTTATTTCGAAATCAATTTTAAATGATTAGAATTATTTATTTTTTAAGATACATCGAGTAAAAGGTATTTGTAAAATAATTAAATTGGTCAAATATCAATAGCTCTTTTTATCAAATAGAATTTGTATCTAAAAAATAATAATAAATTTGATTTGAATTATAAAACTAAACACCAATACAATTCAATGAAAAGATTATCAAATATCCAATGAACTTAATATTTTACAGGTATATTCTACTCAATGTTTCTTAAAAATTAAATAGTTCAAATTCTCATAATGAACTCCAAAATAGGCATCATGATCCGCACTACAATGGTTGTTGTGCCCCACACAACAGCCACGCTTTGTCCAATTTGCAACTTAATATTTTGTTTTATTTTAATTCTTAATATTTTAATTTTGGACTTCAAAGCTAGAGGTTCATTTCTAAAAATTTTGAACTATAGAAGGCCCAAACTCTATTCTTGTAGCGTTAAAATGACAATTATAATTGAAAGATCATTTTGTCCCTACCAATCTGTCTATGTTTTCAATATCTACCTATCTAATCAATTTTCCTATATGTCCAATTCAAGTATATGTCCACATGTACATGAGTCATCTCATTATTTGTTCATAATCTATCTATTTACGCAAATCATCACCACCATTGCTGCTGATGATGATTTTTTTCAACATACTTTCTAATGTTGGCAACTTTCGACTGCCGACGGCGGTGGTCCAATGACAATCTAGCAAATGGTTCGGCAGTAGAGGTACAATTAAAAAAAAAAAAGAAAAAAGAAACAATTTTTCAAAAAAATAATTTATATATCCTTCTCACTAAATAATTCATTACATGTTCTTATTACAAAAACAAAAACAAGAACAAGAACAAAAAAACAAAAAAAAAAATTCTTGAACCCAGCAGCATATGACCTATGAACATGAATTTTTTACAAATTAATTTATTGATTTTATTTCAAAAAATTAAATAAAGGGATTATATTTCTCTCAAGTTGTCATTTTAACTCAGGAAAGCATGTGGGCTGTGTAGGCCCATTTTGAGATTGATTTTGGTCATCCGAACTATTCACTTTTTAAGATTTGCTGAGAAGAATATATATACAAAAAATAAAAATGATTCGATATCGGTAGTTACATACTTGAATCATATTTGTTTTGAAAAAATAGATGACATCTATTTTTGATAATATAAATTTGATTCAAATATATAATTTTCGATATCCAATGACCTTAAATTTTTATATAAATATTCTTCTCAATAAATTTTAAAAATTAAATAATTTAAATAACTGAAATCAATCTTAGGGGTTGTTTGAGATGAACTATATAAGTGCACTTTTTGATTTTTTTTACTAAAAAAGTAGAGGAAAAAAATATGTATGTTTGGGATAATTTTTTTGACTTTTTATAAAAAAATGTGTATTAAAATATTCTATCAACTAGCAAAATCACCAAAGTATCCTTCTAAGCACTGACGCACACTGTGCTGCACTATGTTGTGTTAGTGCACCGTGCTGCTGTGTTTTTTTCTTTTTCTTTTTTTGTGCATGTTAGCAAGGGTTTTTTGGTCTTTTTGCCCTTTATGTATGTTGACTTTTTGACTAATAATTGATTAGTGAATAGTATTAACCTTTTTACTTTTTTCAATAATTTTTTTGACTATTTATCTATTTTAGATAATCCCAAACACCTACTTAAAATAATATCAGCTTAAATAAATGTGACTGTCGTGGCTGGTGCTCTTCGTAATCAAACTAGATTAGGCCCCGTTTGTTTGGAGAATTAAAAAGGAGATTTGGATTGATAGTGAAGTAGAATTCACTAATATTGTGCTTATTTTGAGAGATGGAGAGAGGATTGATAGTGAGCTCCGGATTATGTATCTCCTTGGGGAGGGAATTCAGATGGGCCTCCAAGACTTGATATTAGAAAAATAATCCGTCGGACTAAATTTTTTTTATTTTTTATTTTATTTTTTATTTTTTTACATGTTTGGCATTTTTATTTTTATTTTGAACATTAATATTTAATTTTTTGTATTTTTTGTTAAGTAAAAAATCATTATTTTATTTTTTTCTGAAATTATTTATTTATTTTTTTTTTTTTACATTTTTATATGTTGGGCATTTTTTTAAAACGTTAATGTTTAATGTTTTTGTATTTTTAATGTTTAACGTTTTTGTATTTTTTATTTATTTTATTATTTTATATTTATTTTATATAAAAATAATTTAATAATTCCTAAATCAACAACTATCATCAAAATAAATACAATTTTACTTAATCTTCTGACCATCAATTCTTTCACTGTAAATCTTATTCATTCTACCACTGAAAATTAGCGGGTGTTTGTTGTTATTCCATTTCTACTTTCGAAGACCACTCCACTAAAGACTGAAAATACAGTCATCTATGAATTGACTAAGATAAGGAAGTTTTCTACTTTCAAAGACCAGGTTTGAGGATAGGTTTTTCTAGTAATTTTTTAATTTTTTTGATTAAAATATAATATAAAAAATTAGTATATTTAGAATAATTTTTTAATTTTTTTATAAAAAAATATATAAAAAGTAGAGGAAAATTTTTTTTTTAATTTTTTAATATAAATGGTTGACTTTGACACAGTTAAAATATTAGGAATCAAACTTACACAAAATAAGGCTTTAGAAATCAAAAGTGTAATTAGTCCTTTTATCATTTTATGGGTTGGAAATTTTAGTATTTTTATTCATAAGATTGGAATATGATAGTAATATGGGGAAGATTTTAAGAGAAACAAGACAAGAAGATTATAACCCCTTGTGGCGTAGGTGTTAGATGGTTGCTAAGAGATTTGATGCTCTCTGAAGTATGCTGTTTTAAGGTATATAATAACAGCCGTGATTAGGACTCCCTCAAAACTTCCACACACACGTGCGGGTGAAGGTTAGGGATTAGGAGAGAAAAAAAAAAAAAAAAAACAAAAGAAAAAAAATGGATCAATCAAAAGCCAAGGGAGTTATGGGGTGCCTCCCAAAGGAGTCCAAATCTTTTTTCATATAATAATAATAATGCAGTAAAAGATTGGATACCTTTTTTAATTGTTTTTTGGGCATAATTTATTTTACTCATTGTGCATTCACGTCAGAACACTTTATTCTTTATGGTTTAAATATAGTTAAAAAATTTCATGTAATTCATTAATTACAGATGTAATACGACTATAATATTCTAAAATCTTATCTATTTTTTATCATTTTTTTCTCCCTTCTCTCTCATAAATGTAATTTATAATTATTAACATTAATTCAATTAACTTACAATCAACGATTAATGCTTGATTAGTTACTCTTATTCCTTACTTCTTAATCTAATTTTAATTTAGGGAGTTTTTTTGATAAATCTTTTTTCTAAGAGTTTTATTCCATCCAACCTATATTTTTTTTTACTATTCTACTAGGTCCTATTTGAGGTAAGAATACCAAAATACTCTTTTCATTTACTTATGTTCCATTTAGTCCACATTATTTTCTTATGTTTCAATAAGTCCTATGGGTGACATAATTACCAAAATTCCCCTAATGTGAATGTTCACACCGTCAATGTGAATGTTCCTATTTGAGGTAAGAAGACCAAAATATCATTTTCATCAACTTATGTTCCATTTAGTCCACATTATTTTTTTATGTTTCAATAAGTCTAATGGGTGACATAATTACCAAAATACCCCTAATGTGAATGTTCACATCCTATGGGTGATATAATTACTAAAATACCCCTAATGTGAATGTTGACATCGTCAATGTGAATGTTCACACTGTCAATGTAAATGTTCACACCGTCAATGTGAATGTTCCTATTTGAGGTAAGAAGACCAAAATACTCTTTTCATTTACTTATGTTTCATTTAGTCCACATTATTTTCTTATGTTTCAATAAGTCTTATGGGTGACATAATTATCAAAATACTCCTAATGTGAATGTTCACATCTTATGGGTGACATAATTACCAAAATACCCCTAATGTGAATGTTCACATCGTCAATGTGAATGTTCACATTGTCAATGTAAATATTCACACCGTCACTGTGAATGTTCATATCATCAATGTGTAGGGGCTCGGCCCAGCCCGAGCTGGGGCCAACCTATGTAAAGCCTCGTGGGTGCTTGCCAAAATTCAGGCCGAGCCGGACTGGCCCATGGGCCAAAAAATTAGGCCTAGGCCCTTGCCCTGGCACAAAGGTATTCAGGCTTTGGGTGCCACGGTGGGTCGAGCCAATGGGCTTGGGCCTAGACTTGGGCTTAGGTCGGGCTTGGGTGAGTCTCGCCATTTTTTTTAATTCTTTTTAATTTTTTCTCTCAAAATTTTATTATTTTCCACAAAAGACACCAGGCCTCTAGCGGGCCGGGCCTCGGGCCGAGCCTTAAATTGGCCTTATGCGGGCCGAGTTTCAAAGTGATGGCCCAAGTCCTAGCCCAAGTTCTCAGGCTGGGCTTGGGCCCGGGCCCAAACGAGCTTGCCCCGGGCCGCGGGAGGGCTTCAGGTAGCCCACGGGCCGCGGGCCAATTTTATACTCTTATCAATGTGAATATTAACATGTCAATGTGAATATTTACATTATCAACAGGTCGAACCCGCTCCGAGCCGCGAGCCAATTTTACAATCCTATCAATGTTAATGTTAACATGTCAATGTGAATATTCACATTGTAAACGGGCCAACCCGGGCCGGGCCCGCAGGCGGGTTTTGGGGCGCCTACGGGTCGCGGGTCAATTTTACACTCCTATCAACGTAAATGTTAATATGTTAATGTAAATATTCACATTGTCAACGGGCCGGGCCCGCTCCAGACAGCCCATGGGCCGTAGGCCAATTTTACATTCCTATCAATGTAAATGTTAACATATCAATGTGAATATTCACATTGTCAACAGACCGAGCTCGCCCCGACCCAAGGGGGAGCTTTGGACTACCCATGGGCCGCGGGCCAATTTTACATTCTTACCAATGTGAATGTTAAAATATGAATATTTACAGCCCGCCCTTCCCCGGGCAACAGACGGGCTTCTGGCCGCCCACGGGCCGCGCGCCAATTTTACACTCCTATTAATGTGAATGTTAACATGTCAATGTGAATATTCACAATATAAACAGGCCGGGCCGGGCTTGCGGGTGGGTTTCGGGCCGCCCACGGGCAGCGGGCCAATTTTACACTCCTATCAATGTGAATGTTAACATGTCAATGTAAATATTCACATTGTCAAAGGGCTGGGCCGCGGGCGGGTTTCGGGCTGCCTACGGCCCGCGGGTCAATTTTACACTCCTATCAACGTGAATGATAATATGTTAATGTGAATATTCACATTGTCAACGGGCCGGGCCGGGCACGCCCCTGGCAGCCCACTAGTCGCGGGCGGGTTTCGGGCTGCCCACAGGCCGCAGGCCAATTTTACACTTCTATCAATGTGAATGTTAACATGTCAATGTGAATATTCACATTGTCAACGGACTAAGCCCGCCCCCGCCCAGGGAGGAGTTTCGGACCGCACACGAGCCACGGGCCAATTTTACATTCTTACCAATGTGAATGTTAAAATATGAATATTTACAGCCCGCCTCGCCCCGGGCAACAGGCGGGCTTCAGGCCGTCCACGGGCTGCGGGCCAATTTGACATTCCTATCAATGTGAATATTAACATGTCTATGTGAATATTCAAATTGTAAACGGGCCGAGCTAGGCCCGCGGTCAGGTTTCGGGTCGCCCACGGGCAGCGAACCAATTTTATATTCCTATCATTGTGAATGTTAACATGTCAACGTAAATATTCACATTGTCGACGGGCCGGGCCTGCGAGCGGGTTTCGGGCCGCCTACGGGGTGCGGGTCAATTTTATACTCCTATCAACATGAATGTTAATATGTTAATGTGAATATTCACATTGTCAATGGGCCGGGCCGGGCCTGCCCCGGGTGGCCCATTGGCCGTGGGCGGGTTTCGGGCCGCCTACGGGCCGCGGGCCATTTTTATATTTCTATCAATGTGAACGTTAACATGTCAATGTGAATATTCACAATGTTAACGGACCGAGCCCGCCCTGGCTCGGGGGCGAGCTTCGGACCGTCCACTTGCCACGGGCCAATTTTACATTCTTACCAATGTGAATGTTAAAACATGAATATTTACAGCCCGCCCCGCCCCGAGGAACAGGCGGGCCTCGGGCCGCCCACGGGCTGCGGGCCAATTTTACATTCCTATCAATGTGAATGTTAACATGTCAATATGAATATTCACATTGTAAATGGGCCGGGCCGGGCAAGAGGGCGGGTTTCGGGTCATCTACGGACAGCGAACCAATTTTACACTCCTATCAATGTGAATGTTAACATGTCAATGTAAATATTCAGATTGTCAACGGGCCGGGCCTGCGGGTGGGTTTCGGGCCGCCTACGGGCCGCGGGTTAATTTTACACTTCTATAAACATGAATGTTAATATGTTAATGTGAATATTCACATTGTCAACGGGCCAAGCCAGGCCCGTCCCGGGCAACCCATTGGCCGTGGGCGGGTTTCGGGCCGCCCACGGGCCGCGGGCCAATTTTACATTTATATCAATGTGAACGTTAACATGTCAATGTGAATATTCACATTGTCGACGGACCGGGCCCGCCCCGGCTTGGTGGCGAGCTTCGGACCGTTCACTAGCCACGAGCCAATTTTACATTCTTACTAATGTGAATGTTAAAATATGAATATTTACAGCCCGCCCCGCCCCGAGCAACGGGCGGGCTTCGGGCCGCCCACGGGCTGCGGACTAATTTTACATTTCTATCAATGTGAATGTTAACATGTCAATGTGAATATTCACGTTGGAAACCGGCCGGGCCGAGCCCGCGGGCGGGTTTCGGGCCGCCCACGGGCAGCGAACTAATTTTACACTCCTATCAATGTGAATGTTAACATGTCAATGTAAATATTCATATTATCAACAAGCCGGGCCCGCCTCGACCCGGGAGCGATCTTTTGACCGCCCATGGGCCACGGGCTAATTTTACATTCTTACCAATGTGAATGTTAAAATATGAATATCTACATCATAAAATTGCTAACCGTTCAAAAAATATTTGTAAAGGTATCAAAATTAAATATAAGGGCATAAGAGTCTAAAAAAAGAGTGTAAATCATGATAAAAGACTTTATGAAATAAAACTATACATACATGGAATTGAATGGATTAATAAATTTCTTCATAGACTTTTTTGGTTAAAACACTTCTAAATGAGATTTATCAATAAAAATCCCTTTAATTTAATGATATTTAGATCAATCTTTAATTATATTTTAAGTAACATAATCTAATCTTTTTGCTTAAAATATGAATTGCCCATAAGGTTCTGAAAATTACGAATAACAAGAAAAATAAAATTCTTAACTATTCTTCTATATAATAATAAAATTATTTGAATTGTTAATTAAAATATATTTTGGCATTATTAAAATTTATTAATTAACTTAATGATTTATTAATAAAATAGGTCATTATTTATGTGATTTGAAATTTGCAGGAGCGGAATGTAATTGTCAGAATCACAAAAGGCAATTTGTATTTTAAGCAAATTGCAGGAGTGTATTTGTAATTTATTCAAAAATTAATAAATATAATATAATGTAAAAATATGATAAATACAAAAAGAAGTGTTTCGATTTTCCTTCGAAAAATTAGCAACCATTGTGCACCACTGTGCATGTGAATTGCAAATGACAACTAATTCGACATTGAAGAAGTGTTTGGATTTTCCTTCCTGTCTGGAATATAAATGCTTGTATCTTCTCAATTTTCATTTATTATAAATCTTTTTTTACCTATAAATTTACTCAGCTCAAATTATTTTTTATATTTTAATAAGTTCTATGGGTGATACAATTATTAAAATATATCTAATAATAATATTCACATTGATAATTTGAATGGTCCGTGATGGGAACATTCACACTATCAATGTGAATGTTCACACTGTTAATATGAATATTCATACTGTAAAATGTGTATATTCATATTACTAAGTTGCTAATTGTTCGAAAAATATTTATAAAGATAAAATTATTCATAAAATACCTTAATATGAGAATTATGATTCAGTAGATCAAACGTTCAAATAATAAGATTTATTGAAATATAAAAATATGTTATACCCTAATTTAGATACAATACTTATTTCCTGATAAATTCCCTTATGTTAAAAGTAGGATTGTAGATGGAGATGTAGATGGAGATGGCGTTGTATTTACTTAATTGGATCCTTCTTTTTTATTGGATTATTATACTGAGGCAAGTAGGATTGTAGATGTAGATGGCTTTGCATCTACTTATTTGGATCCTTCTTTTTTATTGGATGATTATACTGAGGCAAGTTATATGTGTATCTTCCTTTTTTTTCTTCTTGAATATAAATTAGTTTTTGTCAATTCACTTCTCTTTTAATATGCTCAAGTGTGTTCCATCTAAACACATTTTTTTCTCTATATTTTTCTTTTTATCAAGAAACACAAAGCAATGTGACTCACACTAACAAATCTTTCCTTTTGAAAAACATGTCACCTACTGTGGCTGATGCCCCTTGTCTTTTTGCACATTATTTGTATGGTAAAACGTAGTGATCTCAGTTTTGTCACTTCGCTGAGTAGGTCGGAGATCGAGCTGCTAGGTCAGCTCGCGGGGGTCCAGGGGGCAGCGCCCCTTAGCGTGTCCTAAGGTAGCGCCCTGGCGGGGTTGAGGGGCAGCGCCCCGAAAGCAAAAAAGCAAAAATGCAAAATGCATTCAAAGTTGCTTGTCCACTCGAGCGGCCGTTTATGCGCTCGAGCGGAGAATGTTTGGTTCCAAAAGTTTAACCTGTCTGCAAAAGTACTAGAAAAGTGTATTTGACGCTCGAGCGTGACTTTCCACACTCGAGTGGACCATGTTATATCAGTTCGTGAATCTGATATTTCAGATCACTTTTGTATATCTCTTTCTAAAAACCCTTTCCTCTCCATTTTCTCTACATTTCCCTTCGCCGAATTGGATCAAAATCTTGATTTCTTAAGATCCATTAGAGTTCCGTCATAGATTCTTCAACAAAGTTGGTTAACTTCTCGAGGGATTCGTTGTGTGTGGTGAAAATTGAGTTTCGACACTGTTAATTTTGAGGGTTTTTATCTCATTTTTTCTTCAAAACTTGAGGTAGGGATTTTCTTAGAGTTATATATATATTTTTGTAAGATCTATATGATTTTCGAAATCATCTTTCTATAGCTTTGAAAATTGATTGTTGATTCAAGAAGTTGAGCGATTTTGAATGTGGATTTGTCTCTTGTTTTTTTAAAATGATCATATAGGTTTTGATCTTCGTTGATTGAAGAAAAGACGATTTTGGAATGTTTTCTTTCAAAAATTTGAGTTGTATAGTTTTGGTGAGAAAACCTAAAATTTGGAGATTTTTTTAAAAGGGACTGAAAATCCATGAATGATATTGATATATTTATTTTGTGTGTCAAAATAAATGGATCTTTGGAAAATTTCTTATTTATATTTATATAAATGATGAATTTCAGGGAATATGATGATTGTTGCTCATTTTGAAAATTATTGTTCAAAACGTTGAAATAGTCTTGAAATAACTAATTGTTGAGGATACTTGAGAAGAGGAAATTATATTATTCCTTAGATGATGAATTAGAATAAAAGTATTTGTATTCATCTTGTCAAATTGGCATATCAACTCATTTGATTAGATTAAACTTTGAAAGTTGATTTAAAAACTTGCATTGAGAAAAAAAATGTTGAGAAACAAGTTTTTATGGAATGGTTTTGGGATAAATACGTTGGTAAGTCTTGATAGGTGGTGTAGATGATATTGAATAAGTTGGCCTGAAAGGCCGGGGTGAAAGACCGAAAACCCGTGTGGATAGGTGTCGAGCCTTCCGGTTAATACCGGTAAAAATGACAATTTGGTAGTACTTGTATAGTTTACTTGCAGACACCGACCTAGGGATTACTAGAGTCGTATTTACCGCCCTTGAAATAAATTGTTAAGTTTGAACAATTGAAATTGCATGATATCATTGAGGATGATGGTTTTTAAAAGATGAAAATGTGATTCATCTTCAAAAATGGCATAGCATGACATGTGCATTTCATCACTTGAGACTTGTATAAAATGTATATATTTTGTTAAGAATTTCCTACTGGGCTTTATGCTCACCCTACGGGATTTTTGTGCAAGAAAAGATGTGGTGATCCCACCCAACTAGGGGCGTGGAAGTATGTGTGTTGGGAGAACAATGCTCTCATTTTGCTGTGACTCTATGTGTAAGCCAAGAGATGTGTTAGTGTGTGTTTGAATAACCGTTTTGTATAACCAGGCTCTAGTCTTGGAAACTTGGAAACCCTTAGGGATATTTATTTGTTTATTTACTTGTTATTGGATTAATGTATTGTTTCATAAAGAACTATTGTATCATATAATGTAAGTTTAGAGATTTATATTTGGTTTTTCATGAAAGAGCCATGATTGTGATATTATTATTTAGGCTAAAAATTTGGGGCGTTACATAAAATGACAAGATTACCTTTTCAGTCTTCATTGTTCAGAGCTACTGCTCATTAATGAATTTTGATAATAAATCTCTCTTATTGACAACTCTAGTTAAAAATAAAATAAATTAAAAAAGGCTCATTTCTCTTAAATACAAATCTGAAATGTATTATGTTGTTCTTTATTTAAACCATATATTGAAAATTTACTTTCCTCTAAAATTAACACTTAAAAAAACTGATTGTGGTGGTGGTTGGTGAGTATACGAGTTACGTATACCACAATTAAGTTGGTTTCATGTGATATTTGATTACAACAGAATATATATAGTCTGAGTGCTTCCAAGTGAGCATGAGGAAGTTCAAATTGCACCTCTCAAGCTTTTTAATCATAGCAGCTTTGGATTCTTCCAAATTTAGCAATAAATAATGCTTTGTATAGAAAAAGATATGAACAATTTCTGGGCTTCAATTATCTGCAACTAAAACAGATTGTTTTGGTAAGTGAGATGACCACTCCATTGAATGGATTCAATGAATTTTTGAGCCATTAAATGTTACATACAATTTGGATTGATTTACTAAATTTAATGTATTATTATTTGAGCATTGTTATTCAGGCCCAAAAGTTAGACCCATTTTGTAGACTAGTTATTTGTCAAGAAGATGATTGCTTGATAATTAAATATTCTCTAATTATCAACCAATCATCTTCTTGACATATCATTGAATCTAGAAAGTGGGTCTAATTGAGATTTATTCTATATTTTAACTAATAATTTGTAATATCATGAAATGGATTAAAAAAAATTAACTAATATTTTGAAATTTCATCAAAATGACCCTACTAAATTATATAGTTGAAGAGAATACCGAGTTATAAAAAAAATATTTAAAACATTTTTTAAAATGTGATTCTTATTAGATATTTAGTTTAAACTAAAATGAAAAAAATATAATGGAATTTTTTTTTTTAGCTTTTGGGATCAATTATATCATCAAGTTTGTATTTTATTTTTATTTTTTTTTAAAGTTATACTTTTTGTGAGCAATGTCATATATTTTATGAGAAAAGTTATAATTTTTGTGTCCTTAAAAAAAGTTATATTTTTTGCGATTGATATTATACATTTTGTGAAGAATGTTACGATTTTTGTGTCATTGCACAAAATTTATGATGTTTTTAAAAGTTACACTTTTTGTGAAAAAAAATTATTATTTGCGTTCTCATCACACAAAAGTTATGATGTTTTTAGAAGTTATATTTTTTTATAAGCAATACTATATATTTTGTGAACGAAGTTATGAATGTAACAATAACTTGGTAGATGATCTATTGAACCCGTCATCTTTTGGAAATGTGGCACCTTGTAAACCACACACTTTTTTTTTTTTTTTTTCGCTCCTAAAAATGGATACCTAGATACTTTAGTTCAACATATCCATTATGGAGTATTGTTCCTTAACACCTACAGTATATTTGCAGGGAATCCCACAACACCTACGTCAGGGCCGAAACTTAGGCCCCCCGCGTGTTTTAGATGCTAAAGAGTATGTTTATCTCAAATAAAGGGCTATGGAGACTCGAACCCAAGCCTTGAGAAAGGGATTCAAAAAATTTATCCATTGAACTAACTCCATGTTGGTATGTAAACCACACACTTGAGTGCACGTCATGTACTTTTTTTGTGGGTGCACATGGTATATTTTCTCATAATTCATAGTCCTTTATTTCTTCCTCAAAGTGTCATATTTGGACAAAGTTTTCATATGAATCAAATAATACAAAGAGTGATAAAAAAAAAAAAGGAACAAGAAAGCCTAAACGTTGCAGATTAATTGTGTACATGTATTGTATTTTGAAGAAGTATCATCAGTATCATCCTCTTCTCACTGCACCCAGCTTTCATCACCATCTCATGGACAGCTGTCTTTGTCTGTTAGAGCTACACCATCACAGATCAGTAAGCCTAGTATTCTGAGGACATGCTACAATGGAATTAGTTGTGGTGGTTAGCTAGTTTGTTATGAGTTAGTTTGTTTAGAGTTAGTTTTAGATTAGATATTTTGTATAGTTTAGATACAGTATAAAAACAAGTGCAAGCTACAGATTTGATATAATGAAAATATGAGTTCAAAGAATCTCAATATGGTATCAGAGCTGTAAGCTCTCGTGAGCAAGATCCACAGTTCTTCAATGGCTGATTCTTCTCTACCACCAAATCTCAGTTTACTGATTTCAAATTTCAACTCTCTCATTACAGTGAAGCTCGAATCAAACAATTTCCTCATATGGAAATCGCAGATGACAAATGTGCTTAGAGCATATGGATTTCTTGATCATGTTAATGGATCTCATCCATATCCATCTCCAGAACTCGTTGATGCATCTAGAAAAACTGTTTCAAATCCAAGTTATGTGCAATGGAAATTGATTGATGCACATTTGCTCACTTGTCTGACTGCAACTCTATCTTCATCCATTTATTCCTCTGTTCGTCATCTGACTGACAGTGATCAGGTATGGCAATTCTTAGACAAGCAGTTCACTTCAGTTTCACGCTCTCATATCCATAAACTAAAAACTAAACTTCAAACTCTTCATAAGAAATCATCTTCAATGGAGGTATATCTATCTCAAATCAAAGATCTTGCAGCTCAGCTGGCTTTAGCTTCTGCAAAAGTTGATGATGAAGATCTGGTTTTTCTAACTTTGAATGGTTTACCAGAGGAATATGACGCTTTCAAAACTTCTATTCGTACTCGATCTGAGCCTGTCAAAATGGAACATTCGTGTTCCTTGTTATGTTCAGATTCTATTCATATTGAACAAAAACTTAAATAGTCTACCGGCACTGATCTTAATGTTGCCTACTCTGCCTCACAAGGATCTTCATCAAGTTATGATTCTTCAAATTTTGTCAATAGAGGTTTTCACTCTGCAAGAGCCAGAGGTTCATATCGTGGTTTCAGAGGCGGTAGATATAATAATTTTCGAGGAGGCAGATTTAATAATAGATACAATAATAATAGATCCAAAGGAACTTTTTCTTCTAACTCTGGATGTCAGATCTGTGGAGGTTGGAATCATAATGCTTTTGACTGCTAGCATCAGCTGGATCCTACTTTTCAGCCTTTCTCTGGCAGCACCTCCTCTCAGTCCTCTCTGTCTCAGTCAAAGGCTTATGCTGCTTCAGTCCCTCAGTCCTATGCTGCTTCAGTACCTCAGTCTTCTTCGGATCCTCCCATACCTCCTTGGTATGTTGACTCTGCTGCCACCAATCATCTGACAAATGACTTGACTAATCTTCACCAATTTCAGCCTTATCAAGGTCAAGATCAGGTTCAAGTTGGTAATGGTTCTTCCTTACAAATTAGTCATATAGGTAAAGGTATCTTGCCTACTCCACATTATTCTTTTCATCTCTCAAATCTTCTTCATGTTCCTTCCATTTCTTCAAATCTTTTATCTGTGCATCAACTTACTAAAGACCTTAACTGTCTTGTTATTTTTTATGCTAACACTTTTGTCATTCAGGACAAATGCACGAACAAGATTCTGCATAGAGGTGTTAATATCAATGGTCTTTACTAGTTCATTCCTTCATTTGAGCAATTCTTTTCTCCTCAAGTTTTTCAGTCTAGCATTACAGCTCCTGTGTCTGATAACACTCCAGCACCTTTGTCTGATTTGCTTTGGCATCAAAGATTAGGCCATCCATCTTTTTTAAAGCTTCAGCATCTGGCTGGTTTTTTACCAAATAAATTGTCTTTGAATAAGGCCTTGTCTTGCCTTGATTGTAATGTGTCTAAATCTCATTATGTACTTCATCCACCTCCTCTGTCTCAAATTCAAGTCTTTCTATGTAAACCGATATTTCAAACTCTTGTGATCAGAAAACATCTCAAAATTCTCACCACATGGATAATGCCTCCAAATCTTTAAGGCAAATATCACAGCCGCTAACTCTAGGTCATGAGTAGGGTAGTACCTCTCATAAGTCTTCAACTGTCGTGAGCCATAGGCTACTACTTTTTCCTCTTGCATCAATACACAACCCAAACCTTCCCGCGAGGCATCACAATACACTGAATAACCCGAACCCCTCTTTGGAATAATCAAAACTGGAGCAGTGGGAAGTCTAACCTTAAGCTCTTGAAATGACTTCTCACAAGTCTCATTCCACACAAACGTAACTCCCTTCCTCGTCAATTTAGTCAAAGGTGTGGTTAACCTAAAAAAATCCTTCACAAACTGACGGTAATACCTGGTCAACCCCAAGAAACTACAGATCTCGAAAGCATTCTTAGGTTGCTCCCAATCTTGAACTGCCTCTATTTTGGATGAATCTATAGTCACTCCCTCCCCGAATACCACATGGCATAAGAACTTAACCTCTTTCTGCCAAAACTCACATTTTGCAAACTTGGCATACAACTTGTAGGCTCTAAGCAACTTAAGCACCACTCGCACTCTTACTCATAAGGTGAGTAAATCAGGATGTCGTCTACAAAGACGACCATGAAATGGTCTAGGAATTCTTGAAAGGTCCGGTTCATCAAGTCCATAAACACAGCTGGGGCATTGGTTAGTCCAAAAGGTATCACTAGAAACTCATAATGGCCGTACTGCGTACGGAATGCTGTCTTCGAGGTGTCCTCCTTTCTTACTCTCAACTGGTGATAACCCGATCTCAGATCTATCTTAGAGAAGTAAAAAGACCCCTTCAACTAATCAAATAGATCATCTATACGAGGCATCGGGTACTTATTCTTGACAGTTATCTTGTTCAACTTCCGGTAATCAATACAAAGTCACAAAGCTCCATCTTTCTTTTTAGCAAAGAGGGCTAGTGCTCTCCAAGGCAAAGTATTAGAGCGAATAAAACCCTTATCTAACAATTCGTGGAGTTGAACCTTCAACTCACTCAACTCGGCAGGTGCAAACCTATACAGTGCCATGGAAATTGGTGTTGTACCTGGCACTAAGTCAATAGAGAACTCAATCTCGCGATGGGGTGGTAAGCTGGTAAGATCCTTAGGAAAAGCATTCGAATATTCACAAACTACCCTTGGCAACTCAATCCGAACTTCATCACACTCACCACCCAAGAAATTGGCCAGAAGGAAACTAAGTTCACTCCACCCACGCGGATCATACACCGGTGATAAGAACCTATCCACTCGGTCCCCCAAGAAATGAAAATAGTCCTCGTTTAAGGTACATACAGTAACCCTCCGACGGTAACAATCTATAACATCCTAGTATGAAGACAACCAGTCCATACCCAAAATAACATTAAAACAAAACATATTAATCAACACAAATGAAAAAGGTAGTCGGGGACCAGCGACCGGCAACCTCTATGTCATAACCCTGACATCCCTGTTTCAAAATCATCTCACCCCCAACAGGTGACTCTACACAGATAGGAGATGCTAACCGAGCCAACTCTAATCCTAAAACCAATGCAAATGCAAATGAGATAAAAGAATGGGATGCACCTGTATCGATCAAAACATTAGCAACTGAATTGCAAAACAAGAAGGTGCCTCTCACTACTGAAGGTACTGGCACAAGATCTGGTTCGATAACAACATACACATGTCCTGTAGGCCTCTGATCTACCTGTTCACCCCTCGGAGCATAGGACTGATGCACTAATTAAGCCGGAGAGGCTCCTTGATTGGCCCTCGAGGCCTGTGCTGACTGTGCAGGCTGGTGGCTCTATGTTTGTCTCGAAACAGACGCACCGGGTATGCCACCCAACTGAGGGCAAAATCTCTTCATGTGCCTCGCTTGGCCACACTGATAAGAAGTGAGTGGCTGTCTTTTCTCCTAACTCTAGCTCTAACAACGAACCGGAGACTATGCAGATCGTTGCCCTCCTCCCCTCTGTAGGCAAGCTGGAGATTTATGGCCTAACTGACCACATTTGAAACAAGTAAAATCTCCCTGACCACATCTCCCAAAACCCGAACTCAATACTGGAGAGGTAGACCTCAACTGTGCTCCCTGGGACTAATGTGGGTTAGAACCCCTCCGCCTCTTTATGTCCCTCTAATTATCCTGACTTCTCCTAAAGCCCCTCATTCACCCCTCCTCCATCTACATAATGGTCTCAAGATGGGCCGCCGCCTCCACAAGGTGTCCATAATCTCTAATCATGGACCCGGCCACTCGGAACATGTGTCCGGTCCTCAACCTCTTCTCAAACTCCAAGCAACAGGGCTACTCAGTCGTTAGAAGGTCAGGGGCAAACCTAGACAAACTAGTGAAGATGGCCTCAAACTCGACCACTGGTGTGTTCAATTGCACCAATTTGGAAAACTGGTCTCTCAACTTCTCCCTAACAGTGGGAAGCAAAAACTTTTCCTTGAAGGCATCAACAAATGCCTCCCAAGTTCCTCCAATGCACCCTCGCACATATTTCCACCATTGACCCACGTCTCTTTTTCAGTTGGAAAGATGCCAAGGTCGATCTCAAACCTTCGTTTTCTATGTCGAGCATCTCAAACGTCTTCACCATTTGCTCTAGCCACTCGTTTGCCTTCAGTGGCTCCTTGGGATCACCCAAAAACTCATCCAGATTTGACCGAAAAACTCTCGCTTCAGAAAAGATGGCCCTGTCTCAACTACTTGGGCTTGGACTTGATTCTCAGCTATGACAATGTCCATGGATTCCCACAACGCTCCAGCCATTTCGTAGGCTAAGGCGTCCATGGCCTGCTGACCCACTGGTTCAGCCACATTGGTTCGACCAACCCCTTCTTACTGTGTTGGAATTTCATCTAGTATAGGTACCTCTTGCTGCCTAGGCCTACCACGTCTACTACTACGACCACATCCTGACATCCTAATAAAGGTAACAAAAGAAATTAGCACATTTACAAATGTGCCGAAACTAACTCACTCGCATCCTAATACGATGGACAATAGTAATTCACTCAACGTAAGCACATATTCACATAAACACATATGAATTTCATTCCCAGATAATGACCGTCCCACGGCATTGCCAGAGTTCTAGTTAGAAACAGTAGTGATCAAGTGCCCTTTCTAAAAAGACTCCTAGAAACCCATGGACCCGATCAACATCCTAGAAATTGAATCCCATACCCATGTAATCACATACATAACATTATAAGCATACAAACATCTCTGTCAAATGAGACAAACCCGTTGTGGTACTAACCACTTCCCACGTACCCAAAGTATTCAAACTGGTTACGCTCTGATACCAAGTTGTAATGCCCCGAAATAAATACAACAATCCAACCATAAGATATAACATCAGAAAACAATAATAATAAGATTATCTTCCATTAATCTGATAAAGTATACAAAAGAGAAACATATGCTTCATACATTCATAACGCCTAACCCTGAATCTATAGCATATGTTCCAGTTGAAGGAGAGAAAGAAGATAAACATATAAAAAAACCCTGAGGGTTTACATATTTCCAAGACCTTGCTTAGTTACATCAAAAGAGAGTCTAACTCTATACAGTGTAAGCCCTAGGATACTCAAAATAAAAACACAACAAAAGAGAAGCTTGTGCCCCAAACTCCCTCTGAGTCACTGTCTTGACGGAGGCATATCGCCGACACCTAAAAATGATTTTTCCCAAATAGGGTGAGCCCAAGCCCAGTAGGAACAATCTAACACAGCATATAGTCCTCAACAAAGATATAAGTACAATGTGCATTTACAAGGCCAATGAGAAAACATTTATATGCCATGTGATCATACAGTGCCAAAATTCACGACTCAATCCTTTATCCTTTTTGTCAATTTAAATTAAATCATTACACCTCAATTCATGAGCCAATTTCAATCTCTTCCAAACAAACCATCTGAGACTACAACTCAATGGTTCCCAAACTAACGCAATCATCACATTAACACTTCAATTTACCATTTTACGAAAATTTCGTCTGCGGGATTGGCACCCATGTATACATGTGGTTTCGGGACTTTCACCCTAGACACACAGGCCAACTTAATTTCAATGGAGTCCATCCCCTATCTTCTCCCAGACAATGGAGTACATCCCCTTTCTTCTCCAAATCAATCATACATATACAATGTATTCATAACAAAGTCATATTCAATGACAACCAACAACAGATTAGTTTCAATTTACCTAATCCTCATGCAATTCCTACATCAATCATAGCTATCTTCCACCGATAGCCCAATACAGATATTTCTAAACAGATACTCAATATCAAGATAGATAATTTATTCAATTCTCAGATGTGTGAGGTAACACATAACTAACTCCACCATTCAGGTCAATATTTATCCAATTTCACATTCACAATGTCAATTTCATTTATTTAAACAAAATAAATATTTGAATACAATTTAGGGCAAACTCTCCATTTTCCAAATCT
Source organism: Camellia sinensis (assembly GCF_004153795.1). Classification (NCBI taxonomy): domain Eukaryota; kingdom Viridiplantae; phylum Streptophyta; class Magnoliopsida; order Ericales; family Theaceae; genus Camellia; species Camellia sinensis. The sequence continues at coordinate 1,400,696 of NW_021025068.1, read as the reverse complement.
TTTCCCTAATGTCCAAATCAACCATTTTGTCACATTATGCCCTCATTCCCAACTCCATGACCATTTATATCACATTCATCTGAAACCCCTCATTTGATTCTATATCTCAAGCCCTTGGTTTGTTCACAAAACCCAAAAATTTCCACCATTTTTACACAACAACACATAACTAAGTTAAAAGCCATATAAGAGTGTAGAAAACCCCTACCTCAAAATTAGGAGATCAAAGGAGCAAAGGAGAAATTTCAAAGGCGCCAAAACCAAGCTATTTGGATCAAAATAAAGATCTTGAAGTGCTTTACTTTTTTCCCAAAGGCAGAAGTCAATGGATCTAAGTGAAAATGTAGAGAGGAGGTGAGTTTTAGAGAGAGAAGGTCTCACTTTAGGGTTTTGAAGGAATTAGATCTGAAAAAGTGATGTAAAAAGTCATTTTCGTGATCTGATATACGCACAGTTCGCTCGAGCACAAGAAATGACGCTTGAGCGTTAGACACAATAAGTTGTTCCACTCAAGCGCAAGAAGTAAAGCTCGAGTGCCAAGACACAATCGAAAAGGCATTACCAATTGAGCGTAATAAAGGTCGCTCAAGCTTAGAATACACACATCCAGTAGTTTTGCAAACAACAGATTGCCGCTCGAGCGTAGAAAATGCCGCTCGAGCATTGAATACATTCTCCCAGCATTTTTCTAGACCTGTAAAAGTACTGAGAGTTTGCAAATCATGCTTGAGTGCGAGAAGTGCCGCTCGAATGATGGACCAAAAATCTAGGTAACAAATGGAAAACAAAGGAAATGAAGGAAATAAGATATGAACAACAACAATCCCAAAGCCAAACTTAATGGAAAACAAAAGAAATAAGATATGAACAACAGTATGAAATCATTAAACCCGAGTCCGGGATACAACAAGGGTCAGGTCAAGACCGGGATCGTTATAGCAATCCCTTTCCTCCCACTCCTTCAGAGCCCTATTCATGGAATATGTCGCAACTTGTTCATGAAGTAAATGGACTGAGCACTGACATACATGCCTTCGTTCTCGGCTAAGATGGCCTGTACCACTTGGGCTCCTGCCAAAATAAATCCCGAAAGAAATACATCCTCATCATCGTGATTAATCTCCAACAAAAGTGTAGTTACCTCTGGCAGTGTATGAATAGATGAATTCCTAAAAACGATTGCCACTCCTCCCTCATAAGGGTATTTTAGCATTTGATGGAGGGTAGAGGACATAGCCTTCATGTAATGTAACCAGGGCCTCCCTAGAAGTAGGTTAAATGTAGCTAACACATCAAGTACATGGAACTCAATCTCATGTTCGGAAGGGTCCACTTGGACTTGTACTTTCACTGTCCCCATAACTTCTCTACTGGTGTTGTCATATGCTTGAATCACCTGGGCTATAGGGATGAAATCTGTCAATTTCAGGCCTATCGCATAAGCAGTGCGAGAGGGACAAATGTTGATGGCAGAGCCAGTGTCCACTAGGACCACTGGAAACCACTTTCCTTTGTAGTCAATAGATATGTACAATGGCTTGTTGTGGGTCGATCCTTCCAGCGACAACTCTTTATTAGAGAAAGTGAGCATAGGCTTGGTGCTACTTGGGAAGATCAGGCCAACGATTGCTCTGGCGTAGTATCAATGGACAATTTAGCCTCATCCATCGCCAACAATACTACCTGTCGTTGTAATCCCGAAGCCATAAGGAGGCCCCAAATGGATACGTCAGCCTAGATCTTTTTGAGTTGCTTCAGGACCAACTCCTCTTCTAGCGTTTTCTCTTTTTCCTTCTTAACCTCCAGGCCTTTCCCTAAGGGTTCAGCTTGACCCAAATGTGGGGGTTTGAAATATCGTCCACTCCTAGCGAGATGGTATGTTTCTTTCGAATATCACGTACTGTCTAGGATGTGATCTTCCCAGTCTTCATCGATATGGGCTTCTCACCACTTTTCATCAGTTGCTGACAAACAGTTGTCTAGCTTAACCTGGATCACTCTTACAGTACAAGTATCCTCCTCAGGGCAACCAGTTGTTGCGGTCTTCTGGCTATCCTTGATTCTCTCTCTTTCAAATTGCCCCAATACAACTTCCCGTTTAGCGTTTGTAGTTTTCACAACACCCAATTCTTGGGTTTATTTTTTTGTACTCTTGCCCTCTGGCACTTTTCCTTTCTCTTCAGCCCTTTTGGCTACCACACCTACTCCAACTTGTTTTTCTTTAGGTTTAACTTCATTTATTTCTTAATTGTCAGATTGATCACTCAGCCAACCCTTGTTGTCAGTTGATAGACTCAGATCAAACTAGCTGATCTACACATTGGCTTGGTTCTGCTCGTCGAAGAATTGTAGGTTGTTCAAATGTTCTTTAAGGTCCGCAAGATCATCCAATCGTTGGCTTGGGCCGTCTTCTCTAACCACCTTAAGGTCCACTAAGGTCGACAGTACTACCTCAGGCCTAGTTTGAGTAACATGAACAATGTAGTGGCTTAGGTCATACTCCCCCTCAGAGAAGTCTCCGAAAATTTCCAATGACAGACTGGCACCTTCCTCTGAGGTCAAAACTTCCTCTTCTTCAAGTGTTGCCACCACAGATTTGTGAGGCTCGATTTGTGGGTTGGATGTATTCATCATGCACAAGTCTTATGCTTTCAGGGATGAATAACATTGGCTTTGGTAGGTGGGAGGGGGTGATATAAACGCTGGGGTCATAGGTGGGTGGTAGTGTATGGATAAGGTGGATATTTTTGGGTGGGGGGGCTTCGTTGTGGACAAGGAGTGGGTTGGTGGTCACATTTGGTTTTTGGGGTGGAGCTATTACTTTGTTGTCGATGAGGTCTTGAATCTCATGTTTTAGGCAGAAGCACTGGTCCATTTCATGGCCGTGCTATTGATTAAAATCAAAATATTTGGTGGGATCATGTTTTGGTGGAAGAGAGTCTGGAAGTGGTCGAGGTTCTAGGGGTTTCAAATGCCACTTTTTGATCAGCACCTGCATGGCTCGAGACAGAGTCATGTAGAGATGGTTGAAAGTTCTACCCAGAGGTCGGGTAAGGTTGGAAGTTTGTGGGCTCATGTTGGCAAAGGGGTTGGCGATTTTGGTTGTGGTGACAACACTCACCTCTGGCGGCCTCGCAGCTGTGCTACCCCCTGGCAATGTTCGAACTACGCACAAAAGGTGTCACGACCCAAACTCGCCCCTATGGGTTTAGCATCGTAACCGGCCAGTAATCCTAGATTAACTTCGGCCTGAAAGACAAAATTTCAAAATATTTAAAATCATATCGGGCCTAAAGCGGAAGCAAACAAAAATAATAATGTCCATTGAGCTTGTACCTACATGATACAATAATAACTTATATACATATACAAATCCTATATATCCCACACACATATACATTAAGACTTAGCAAAATACAAAGCTCTGACAAGGATAAGGGACTGACTTTCTTGGCTCTACTCTAGCCTAACTTGCTCCATTTCAGAAGCTTTTCAAAAGGCTGACACGAGTAGACTCCGAGACTTTCTCGATCTTTGTTGCTCAGTTTGCCCACCTACATATACATATAAATAGTGAGCTAAAGCCCAGTGTAGACACCCCATTTTTGACCGTCCTCAAGACTTGGACATCATCGTCTAAACACTCGATGATCATCCATGCTCGTGTTCATTTTGAGATCCCGGAGGTCTCGGCCGCGCGCCTTGCCTCAAGATCTCTCAACTTGTCTGTTTTGTGCTTGGTTGTGGACCAATGACTTGTGTTTTTGATTCTGAGGGAAGAGGGTAGCTTGTTGGCCATCCCCTCAACCCATCGGCCAAGGCATGAAGCCATTGGCCCCTTTTTCTTGCCACCGGCCAAAAGTGTTGGCCGATCGGCACAATATTTGGTCGGTCAACCACCTTTTTTGGTCAATCGGCCATTTTTTCTGGCCGAACCCTTTCCATCTGCTTTTGGCAGATATTTTGTGCCAGCTGGCACGCACAATTTCCTCCATTCATACACTTGTATGGAGGGATTTGAGCCTTGCTTAGCTTCTCCAAGAAGCTTTGCAAAATTGCTTTTCTATAAAAGGAGAGCCTCCTCTCCCTTTCCAGGGGTTCTAGAAATCTGATTTACAAGTTAGATATATATCTCTCTCTATATCTCCCTCTCTCTAGGTTTGTGTGTGTGTTTGAGCTCAAAAGTGTGTTTTCTTCTTAGTATTGCACACAAACACCTAACATTATACTATCCTTGGTTGCTGAGGCACTAGAAGGTTGATCTTAGAGTTCTTGAGGTGGTTTTGATCAGAGAAAGGTGCTGGAGCCTTGTTCTTGAAGGTGTTCTTCAAGGGTGAGCATTCTTACTTTAGATCCCCCTTTCTTGCTTAAGCTTTTGGACCTACTTGCATATTGTTTTAAGCTTAGCTATAAATTGTAAAAAGTTCTGATTTTGTATGCTTAAGATGTTTGTTTAAGGTCATTTTTTGGTTGGGGGTTGTCTACCCCCTCTTAGGCCTTGTTTGGCCTTATTTTGTGCCTTTGCTTTTGAGCGTTGGAACCATCTTGTTTTGGCCTTCTCACCACTGAAATCCAGAGAATTTTCAATGGTGGAGAAGTGGTTTTGGAGTCTTGAATTGGAGAAGGACACCCCCCTCTCCTTATGTCTCATATGCTTGTGTTAATGGCTCATAATGTTAGCATGTTTACTTAGCATGTCTTGGTTATATTTCAGCACTTTTTAGTGACTTTGAGGACCTGCCTTAACGTTATTCTATGTTGGTTTGATAGCATCTTGTATACTTCACATACTTGTAGAGTAATCTTGCATGTTTGCATAACATGCATCTTGTGTTTGGACCATCATGCTTGCATATTTTGGCTCAATTCAAAGGAGCTTTTAGTCATGTTTTACCATGTTTAAGCTCTGTTTGGTGTTGTCTTGGTCATGCATGCATTGTTTTGCATAGCCTTGGTTCATTCTAGCTTGTAAGCTTTGTGCCTTGAGTTCATTAGCATGTGTTACTTGAAGTATTCTCATGATTTGGCATCATGTGAAATGCGATTTCAGTCCATGTTTCATGGTCACACACTTGCATTTATCACCTATTCCATGCTTTGGATAGTTTGTGTTTTGTGCCTTAAGAATAGGTCATTGTGCATGCCATCTCAGTGGGTATTTAGGTTTATTTTGACATGTCATAACTCTGATTTTCATTGGTTAAGTCATGCCATGTTTGGTTGTAACAGGTGTAGTATAACACCTCTTTGTTAGCTTTGCATGCCTCATGCCTTATGCCCTTTGAGTTGGCTTGTTTTAGCTTTGGCCCTTGCATGTTTTAGACTCCTTTTAGCATGATTTAGAACTGTTTTGGTTGTCCTTGGCTCTTTGGGGCTTGGTTCATATGGCCTTAGTATAAGCTCCTTGGCTAGCCTTAAACCTTGAGCCTTCTTGCATGCCATGCTTGCATTGTTTGGTTGATTTGGCATCATTCCATGCTTATTTTCAGAGCTTATAATGTTGTTACACTTCCACTTTTGTCACTCTTTGAGCACTCTTGAGAGTTGTGCTTTTAGGCCTAAGTGATGGACCAATATGTGTGCATGTTTGTCTTGCATTTTGGAGCCTTAGTCTTGGTGTTTTGGCCACTGTTTTGGGCATGGCTGAGGTCTTCCCATTTCGGTTTAAGCCCATCTTTGCATGTTGTTGCATGCTTGTCACGTTGCATGTTGTTGCATGCTTGCTAGATTGCATGTTGTCGCACGCTTGTTGTTGGCATTGTTGTTGCATGCTCATTACATTGCATGCTTGGATGTTTAGGTTGCATAGTATTGTTGTATACTTATTGCATGCCATGTTGTTTACATGCTAGGTTGCATTACGTTGCATTTGGCATGCTCATATTGCATTACGTTGTATTGCATTTCTATGTTGCATTGTATTTGGCATACATGCATTGCATTGTGTTTGGTTTGGGCTGTCAAACCAAACATGAGGAGCGAGGAACTTTTGTACTTGAAATGATGAAACGTGCCTCAATCCTTAGTCACCGACGCTCTTGATCCAATATGATAGAGTGTGAGGCCTTCATGTGTTTTGTGCATTCATTCCATATTGATTTGCACACTTGGCTTCTTTGGCTATCATGCATTGAAATGCGTGATTAATGGGCCGAGGGTCAAGGACTATACTCCCTCGAGCTCATGACATGATAGGGAGGGTGGTTGTGAACACATTGTCTTGCAAATGTATTGCCATGCTCTGTCTGTCCTCTGTTGCAGCAAAAATAGCATTCTGTACGGAGAGATGGCCGGTCGGCTATCTGCAGTGCCGATCGGCTAAGTATTGCTGGCCGAGAGCTTCATTTTTGGTCGATGACCAATTACCCTTGGCCGATGGACTTTCCACTTGGCCGATGGCCTCTCACAGCACCCAGAAGGTGATTCAGAAGCATCCTTGAGACTTGTGCAGTTTTCAGAGGTGCCGAGCAGTGTAAATAGAGGCAGCATGAGCATGACGATAGATTTCTGAGCGGAGCCGAGCATGCATGCATTTGTCCCTCTTCCCGAGGCCTCTTTACTGCTTTAGTAGCTTAATTAATTTGTTTAATTAGTTAAGTGTTGTGTAATAATTAATTAGCTAGTTAGTTAGTTAATTAGTCAATTTGTATTATTTATTCGGACCCTCCGTCGAGAGGGCGAATTTTGTAATAAGTGTGTGTGTGTGTGTGTGTGTGTGATGCATGTCTTCCAACCCCTACTTCTTTCTCCCTTTTACTTAACCGCTTTTGATGGATAGTTTAGGGCATGTTTCAGTTAGCATAATTATGCTTCGCATGCTTGCATTCATTCATTTGTCTTGCAGGCATCGGGCTCGGCGCATCATACTAACTGCATTGTATTTCAATACTAATTTGAATACATGTTATCAAGTTGCATTTCATATGCCATCTTAGAATAGCGGAGCCTATTTTAGTTGCATTTTTGCATGTGTTGCATTAGTCATCTTAACATAAGTTAGGATCATGCATTGATTACTAACTGGCTATTATTTTGGCTCGGAGTACTAGGTAAGCTTTTATGCTTTGGCATCTTGCATGAGTGTGAGTGTTGCCATTATAGCATGCTTGCCATGAGGCTAATTGCTTATTTGATATAACTGCCTGAATGCTTGTGGGTGTAGGTTGGATTACTTGAATTGGAACAATTCATCGAAATGCGAGTTTTAAGCCCACTTGAGAGTGGCAAAATCATGTTTTCTAAGCTCACCTGAGGGTGGCAAATCCACGTCTTAGCCTACTTGCGAGTAGCACCTTCAAACCATTTTCAAACAAACAAACATGAGATGTTTTGTTCCAACTTAGGCGATCTGGTCTATACTTATGTGTTGTTCGCATCACATAGTAATTCTAGCTAATTAATCGGAATAAGAACGCATGTGTTTTCAAAAATAAGATATCATGTTTAGTAGTGGCCGATCTTTGATCGGGCGAGCGGGGGTGCTCATTGCATGACCTTCCCCAATCGTACCCAAGTTCCCGAGCCGAGGCAACTTTGGTGTTGACGGACACGTGGCCTTAGGCACGAGTCAGGGTTTCCTAAATTCCCCCATAAATAAAACATTTAGGTGGCGACTCTGTATCTGGCAAACCAGTCCATGTTTGGCACTTCTTTCTTAAAAATTAGTTTTTCAAAACGATTTGCCAGATTTGGACTCTTTGGTGATTTGTCAATGTCACATCGCACATTGTGAGATCAGATTAAGAACCGTGACATTTAAGTCCGAACTGTGGCATGGAAGCCCTCGGGGCGCGTCTACAGTTTCTGGCGACTCTGTTGGGGATGTAGAGAACTTGACTCGAACTCATGATATCTTGTTTTGTTAACACTTATGTGCCTCTTTGCATTGCATTTGCATTGGTGCGCCAAGGACACCATGTTTGTTGTATGCTATTCCTGAATGGTTTGCCGAAGGCTTGCTTTGAGAAGCGTGCCATAAGGCTGATCAGTTGCGGGCTCCGCCACGACGGGAACACAAACCCCGATTTTACCAGGGCACCCTTTTTTTTGACCATTCGACCTAGTGCATATCGAAAACCATAGTGACTATTCCAAGCTAGGACAGGTTGCTTACCCGATTGTAGGTTGTTTAAAACCGCTATGTGCGTAGTGAAACCCTAGTTCTTGACGAAACTAGGACAGGAAAACCCAACCCCAACATAGGGGTGTTTTGGCTCTCACTTGTTTGTTATGTGCTTTTAGAGTGCGTCTCTACAGGGAATGCACGTATCAGTTTGTAAGTCTGGGTATCAGGCCTGCGGGCATCAGCATCAATGTTTTAAGAATCAATTATATCCGCGGGTATCGAATTCAGATTTGGGGCATTAATTTGGGAACAGTGATCAGTGGTTGAGAACAGTCCTTCTAGCTTGTATTTGCCAACTGTGTGTTGTCTTTATTTATGCTGTTATGCTGTCCGTTTTTCTGTTCATTATTTCCTTATTATGCTTTATTTATCTTTTTGTAAGTTAGTTTAGCACAATTGCATTCGACCAGGTAGATATTCCCCGAGCACTCTGGGTTGGAGGTCGCAGACTTAATCGATCCGAGGATCTAATAGACGGACAACCAGTTTTCTACTCTTTACCCCCGGTTACCAGACGGAGGTCAGTAAGGCACAGTGTATCGGTACAACGGCTGCCAGATCAGTGGTCCTTGAGTGGTCAGGTTGAGATTTTCGAGTCTACTGCAGAGACAGGCATACCGGTTGTTCATTTAGACATGGAAGGCTTAGAAGAGACGATGCGTCAGCTCCAGGAAAGCATGCGGGTCATGTAGCAGGATGTTGCCCGCCAGTCAGAAGCGGCTGCACACCAAGCAGAAGTAGTGACCCAACTGGCAGAGTTAATCGCCAGGTTACAGTAGCAAACTGGGGCGTCTGCTTCGCACCAACCTCCTCCCCCACCAAGAGTTTCTATACTTGGGGAGGCAACTAACGTCCAGGATGATATGGACATTCTACCGGGGCCAGCTCCACCCCCGGTTCTACCCCAGCTATCTGAAACACCCACTAACCTACCAGATTCTCCTTTTGAGTTCGAGGTGGACCCCACAGCATTAAAAGTGAGCAAGCTTGAAAAGCTGTTCAAGAAGTCTTAGGGTGTGAACTCCATTCGAGATATTGAGGATGGGTATACCGACTAGGCAGTGACGCTGCCGGACCGATTTAAAATGCCGCACATAGACCATTTCGATGGGTCTGGGGATCCTATGGTGCATTTGCGGCTGTTTTTAGATATACTAAGGCCGATGGGCCTTTCCAGATTACAGAAGCTGTCTTTGTTTGGCCGGACCCTGTCGAGTGTAGCGGCTATTTGGTACGTAAAACTGGAGGATTCCGTTAAAAGAAGTTGGAAGGAGATGGCTGAGGCCTTCATAGCTCAATACTCCTACAATACACAGATCAAGATCACAACTCGTGATCTTGAGACAACCAGACAAGAGCAGAAGGAGAGCTTTTCTGATTTTGTAACTCGGTGGAGGGCCAAGGCCTTGATGATGACCATCCGGCTCGTTGACAAGGATCAGATCCGGATGGTTGTGCGCAACCTCCAGCCCAAGCTCATGTAGAAGATGATTGTTCTCCCTCTTCCCACCTTTGCAGATCTATATGAGATAGGGGTGTAGATCGAGGATGCTATGAAATAAGGTCTGATTGACCATGAAAGAGAGCAGCCCAGGAGGACTTTTAATCGCCGTACGAATACGGGCACAAGCAGTGCTGCAGCTGCTAGATCTTCAGATGTGAGTATGGTTACCACCACCAATACCCCAAGAGCCCTTGCAGCTACGCCATTCACTGGTGTGTCCGGTAGTAGCTCGCAAACTGCCAAATACGCACCCAAAGGCCAAAGAACCTTCACTCCACTATACATGCCCCTGTCCAAAGCTCTGGGGGTTTTAATCAGAAAAGGGCACTTGAAGCCCCGGGAGCCGCGACCATTGCCAGAAAAACTTCCCCCCTCTCATAACCCAGCAAAGTACTACGCCTTTCACTAATAGCATGGTCATGACACCGACTAGTGCTACAGATTGCGTCGCGAGATTCAGGACCTCATTGACAATAGGGTGATCGTGCCTCCGGAGAAGCCGAATGTCACAACCAACCCTTTCCCACCACGCAACCAAGCTCCACCTCCCAAACGCATCAATTTGATCCAAACTAGGGTTGTGTCATACGACCCTAGTATATATATCACCCCTTCCCACCTACCCAAGCAGGAGGTGTTCATTCCTGTCAGCACTGACTTGTGCATGTTGGACATCTCCCTAACCCAACCTGAAATGATGGGGGTAGCTATCGAAGATAGGATTGGGTCGACTGAGGAGGTAGATGAGGATGATTGTACAAAGCCTGAGGGGTCTACGAGCTTCATGAACTACCCGAGCAGTTACATTACATCAGTAGGCCAGGCTAGGCCGAATGTGGAATTACCAGTGGGGACAGAGATCTGTGTAGTACGGGAGGATAGACCTAATCAAAGGGCTAGATGACCTAGCGGATTTGGCAGAAGACATCGTTAACCTTCAGTTTTTCAACGAACAAGATCCGGGAGATGTAACAGTCAACAGGTTTGATTTTGATGGGTCAGCAGAGTCTACTGGATGGCTTGACGACCAGCCGAACATTGTTGAACAACCTCAGCTAGAACAGGGTCCATCAGGGACGGGGACATCATTTGTGGCCAGAAGAGCCGGGAATTAGTTTGCATCGCCGGTGCTAAGAATTTAGCTCGGGATCTGGGCAGTTCTAATACAGGAGTTGTTGAACAGCAAGCTGCGCTGAAGCAGTCTGAACGTGAAAGGATCGAGGATTCTGAAAGAATCAGGAAAGCCAAAGCCCCTGTGGGGACAGAACGTGCTGTGTGCACAGGAACAGAACGTGCTGCGGGCACAGGAACGTAAGGTGCTGCGGGCACAGGAATAGTTGTAACGGAGCCGGACAGGTGTCTGTCGGCCGCCGATGGCATGTGGTGGGAAGATGACGACCTATGTCTTGCCCACACAGACGAAGACTGGGGACAAAGCCAGCCGGATGATACCTGGTATGTGGGAAAGGTTGACCATATGACTAGGAACTGATGGTATTTCAAGCCCCCGCACCTAGATCAACCAGAGGTGTCCAGAAAGGACAAGGAGGTGGAGAAGCAGAAAGAGAAATTGCTCGAAGAAGAAGAGGCTGTGCTGAAACAGCTGAAAAAGATACAAGTAGACATCTCCATCTGGGAACTGCTTATGGCTTCAAGGGTACATAGACAGGCTATCCTCTCTGCGATGGACAAGACCAAACTTTCGATTGACACCACGCCGGAGCAACTAGTAGGATTGGTTTTTTCGGGAGGAGCTTCCTCGACATTGACCTTTTCTGACAAAGAACTCCTGCCTGAGGACGCTGATCATAACAAACCACTCTACATCTCTGTGGAATGTAGAGACAAGTGGATACTGGTAGTTCTTGTCGATACGGGATCCGCTATTAACATGTGCCCGTCGAGGACAGCATATGCAATCGGGTTGAAGCCCGCGGACTTCATGCAAACTCCCCAAGTGATAAGGGCCTACGACAATACAAGCAGAGATGTGATGGGGATTGTGCAGATTCAGACCAAGGTTGGTACGTGGTTGACTTTTATGTCTTGGACGTTCCTGCAACCTTTAATCTACTCCTAGGGCGGCTGTGGCTGCACCAGGTGAAGGCAGTCTCTTCCACTCTGCATCAGATGTTGAAGTATCCCCACGGGAAGGGAGTGGCTATAGTTTTTGGGAATTCGTCAATCCATCCGCCGCCAGAGGTGTCTACATCGGTTTTGGAAATCGAGCATGGCACGGAGGATGTGTTCCTATCAAGATTTACCCTAGCCGACACCCAGGTTGTTCAGAACATCTTAGCTATTAATGAGGGGTTATATGTCAGCGCGCAGTCAGTGCACCACATGAACAAGCTCCAACACATCCCTCAGATGGGACTAGGAAGAAGTGGCCGGAAGGGCATTGCCGTATCGGCCAAAGTGCCGCACAACCCGCATACCTTTGGCTTGGGTTATCTGCCCACCAAAGAGGACTGGGTGAGAAAGGGCAAAGAAATGGCCGGGAGAGCCAGAGCTAAGCAGGCAGGGAAGCATTTTGAGTTGATGCATCGGCCTATCCAGGGCACCCTGAACGGACGCTTCGTCCGGGAGGGAGAAGACTTTCCATTCTGCGGCTTTCTCGAGCCATGGCTGAACGTAGAGAAGAGGTGCTTGCCGGGGTTTGAAATCTTCTTCGACTTACAGTTATCTAGGGATGCTGTTGTCGAGGAGCAGACAGACCGATCAGCTGAGTTTGAGCAGTGTAAGGAAGTGGATTCCAAGAGCACCGAGTTTGAAATGGGGGTAGCACTGGCTTGTCTACTTTCAAATCCTCCGATCGTCCATGAGTGCTTGGGGGATAACCTCTCAGTGTCTATGATCAAGAATGAAATGGTTGCGAGCCCACCTTCAAACATTTTGGATGCATCCATCGCACCCTCCCTCGTCTAGCAGTACGAGGAGGGATTCTTATCGAGCAGCACCGGGTCAGGTAGTAAGCCGGAATCTGATTCCACCGAGTCTGTTGAGTTTGGATCAGGTTCTAGCTCGTCTTGGTCTTAGTCCGGTATTCTTGGGGGTGACAACCCGGATGACATAGTCCTGTCCAGGTCATCTTTTTCTTTCTCTTTTGAGTCTGCTGTAACAGAGGAACTAGACGATTTAGAAGTCATTAATGAGAATGGAATAGCTGTGGCTTTTGAGTACTTTTCTGTGCCTTTGATTTATTGTATTAATCAAGACTTTCAAAATTTCGATGAAAATAATGAGGAAGAAATGTACTGAGAAGGACCCGCGGCTGGTCCAGATCTGGTCCACGTTGTCTTCGGAGGAGCGTGAGCGCTTAGTTGCTTTATTCAAAGATTTCAAAGATGTTTTTGCGTGGTCCTACAAAGACATTCCTGGAATCGATCCTGAGATTGTACAGCACCGGATCCCTCTTGACCCAGAGGCCCGACCTGTCAAATAAAAACTCAAAAGAATCTGCCCGGACTGGGCTCTCAAGATCAAAGAAGAGGTCACCAAGAAAATTGACGTAGGGTTCCTGCTAGTATCTGAATACCTGACTTGGTTGGCCAATATAGTTCCAGTGCCGAAGAAGGATGGCAGAATTCGGGTATGTGTGGATTTCAGGGATTTGAACAAAGCCAGTCCGAAGGACGACTTTCCTTTCCCGTATATCGACGAATTAGTGGACTTTACTGCTGGACATGCATTGCTCTCATTTATGGATGGCTTTTCAGGCTACAACTAGATTGTAATGGCACCCGAAGATCGGGACAAGACTGCCTTTACCACCCCGTGGGGGACCTATTGTTATAGGGTGATGCCATTTGGGGTGAAGAATGCTGGCGCTACATATCAACGGGCTTTAACCACGATATTCCACGACATGATTCACAAAGAGGTTGAGGTGTACGTGGACGACATAATTGTCAAGTCCAAGGAAAGAGAGGGCAACTACACCACCTTGTTAAAGTTCTTCCAAAGGATCAGAGAATTCCGGTTGCAGCTGAATCCTCAGAAGTGTATGTTTGGTGTTACAGCAGGGAAAGTGCTGGGGTTCTTGATAACACAAAGGGGCATCGAAGTTGACCCCACCAAAATCAAGGCCATCTTAGAAATGCCACCACCAAGGACTGAAAATGGGGTGCGAGGCTTTCTGGGTAAAGTCAATTCATAAGACGGTTTATCTCAAAATTAACCTTGACTTGTGAACCACTCTTAGTCTTCTGAAGAAAGGAACGAAGTTCCAATGGGATGGCCGATGCCAAGCTGCTTTTGAACAGATTAAGAAATATTTACAGAACCCACCCGTGTTGTCACCGCCTGAGCCGGGGAAACCGTTGATCTTGTATCTTTCAGTGACTGAAACTACGATGGGCTGCATGCTTGCACAAGAGTCTGAGGACAAAGTGGAGAGAGCTATCTACTACCTGAGCAAGAAAATGCTGGAGTGCGAGACCTGCTACACTCCGTTGGAGAAGGCTTGTCTAGCCTTGGTATGGGCTACCAGGAAGCTGCGGTACTATCTGTTAGCTCACTCTGTAATACTGGTTTCGAGATTAGATCCCATCAAATATCTCTTCAAGAAATCGGCACTTACGGGTAGGCTAGCTCGTTGGTTGCTTCTGCTTTCTAAATTTGATTTGAAGTACGTGACGCGCAAGTCAGTAAAGGGGAGAGCGGGAGCGGAGTTCCTAGCCGATCACCCTGTGGAAGGGAATGAAGTAGTTGAGTACCTATTCCCAGATTCCCGCATCCCTCTAGCATTCAAACTTTGTTTCAAAGTATCGAACAATGAAGCAGAATATGAGGCATGCATTGCTGGTTTAGAAGCTGCCCTAGAACTAGGGGAAAAATTGTTGGATGTTATCAGGGACTCGAACCTTGTTGTATCTCAGGCTAAAGGAGATTGGAAAGTCAAAGAAGAAAAGATGAGAATTTACCACCAGACCTTAGACTTGCTGATTCCTCGGTTTGAGAAGCTGAACTTCGCTCATCTGTTGAGAGAGAACAACAGGTTCGCAGATTCACTAGCAACTCTATATTCCATGATAAACATCCCTTTTGGAGTCTGGATGCGTCCGATCATTATTGACTAGAAATTTGTGTCGGACTACGAGCTGATTGCTGTCATAGAAGAGGTTCCAGATGAGAACCCCTGGTATTATGATGTTTGGAACTTCTTGGAAAAAGAGACGTATCCACTAGGGGCAAACGCCAAAGATAAGAGGGAAATATGACGAATGGCTGCTCAGTTCATCATCTGCGGGGAGTAAACTGTACAAGAGAGGTCATCTGGGGATGCATAAACTGTGCGTTGATGCCGAAGAATCGAAGCGCCTGATGAAGGCCGTCCATGGAGGAGAGTGCGGAGCGCACAGGAATGGGGTGATGCTAGCTCGAAAAATCCTTAGACAGGGTTACTACTAGTCCACCATGGAGGAGGATTGTATTGGCTTTGTTCGGCGTTGCCACAAATGTCAGATCCATGCAAATCGCATGAACATTCTGCCGTCGAAGCTGTATAACATGACTTCGCCATGGCCGTTTTCAGTCTGGGGGATTGATGTGATCGGGGCTGTCACTCCGAAGGGGACCAATGGTTATAAGTATATTCTGGTAGTGATAGACTACTTTACGAAGTGGGTTGAGGCCTAGTTTTACACGGTGTTGAAGGCTTCACATGTTGCGAAATTTATCAGAAACAACATCATTTGTCACTACGGGGTCCCGAACAAGATCATTTTAGATAATGGTTCCCATTTCACGATGGAAGTGATCAGCTTGTCGGACAAGTACAACGTGGCTTTGTATAAGTCATCTACATATCGGTCATAGACCAACGGAGCAGTTGAGGCTACCGGACTTCAATTCGAACTTCTACTGGAGCAACCCCATATTCCTTGGTCTATGGGATGGAGGCTGTTTTGCCTATCGAAGTTGAGGTTCCGTCTTTGCGAGTACTGGCCGAGTGTCAGATAGCTGAGGCAGATTGGCAGCAAAGCAGATTTGAAGAACTCATGCTCTTTGACGAGCGAAGGCTGAAACCACTGTACCATGTTCAGGGTTATCAACGGAGAATCGCAAGAGCTTTCAACAAGCAGGTTAAGTCCAGGAACTTGAAGGAAAGGGATCTTGTGCTCAAAGACAACCGAGCTCCCATCCATGACCCTAGGGGCAAGTTCAGACCCAATTGGACTGGTCCTTACATCATCAAGTCTATCTGGTCGGGTGGAGCTGTCGTTCTGATGGACCTGGATGGCCTAGAGTTCTCCCAACCGATGAGAGGCTCGCTAGGCTGAAAACTCGAAAGGGCGACCTAGGCAAAAGTTAGAGCATGAAAAATTTGAAATTATAAAAACTGAGCTCGCAAGGTTGAAAACCCGTAAAGCGCGGCCTTGCCAAAAGTTAGAGCGCAAAAGGAGAGTGTTAATACACGAGTGAACCCAAGCCAAACTACGTAAGGCTTGATTTCCATCTTTGGAAAACGTAGGCAACTTTATTCTGAAGTCCAGCCATAAACACTTCCTCGATCAACTTTGTCCGTGTGATCATGCTTGGTCATCTTTGTCTATTCAGCATTCCAGAGCTCGGTTGTGATCTCCAGTGCAATGCTACTCAGACTAGGGGCAACTTTCTAGTTACTGGAATCTGGGGTTGTACATCTTAGTGATAGAATCTCAGGCGTGTCCAGTTGTGATCCATATCGAAAATGGTTTTGAAAAGTTTTAATAAAAGTTGATTTTGCTCAAATTAATCTTTTCACAACTTAGACCATCTTTGGACCGAAAGGAAATTTTTAGTACCCACAACCTTCAATTTCATTGATTTCAATACAGAGTTCTCCTACTCTTGAATACAAAATTGAAGTTGCTTTTTTATTACATTCATAAAGAAAACTTGAAAGTTTTGAGTAAAGCAAATAAATCCGGGGCATAGTCAGGTGTTCCCGAGTCCCCTCCCAGAGCTGGTCGACGCCTCTGATGCCAAACAGGGCCCAACTTGTGCCTTTTCATTGAGCCAATCTATGCACTCATCAGAGAGGGTGCAGCTGAAAGTAGAAGAGGGGGCTAGAAGCTCTCTCGTCCACCATGCTGTGGCATACCGGGCTAGCTGTGCGCCTCAGACCGGAAATGCAGCAGGGTACTCAATCCCCTCTTACGGGCAAGTCTGATCATGTCCGAACTAGTGCCGGAACCGGAACGGAAAGTAAAACACGTAGTGTGTCAAGCCTATCAACTGGATCCCGGGTTGGCGGGTCATACTATAACTCATTGCCGATAAATTGAACCAAGGGCAGCGCCAAGCAATGCGGTCTGCAGACAAACTGCACATCCAGTTGTACCACCATCTCTCATCCGGAGCATCGAGCTGAATCTGCTGGACAAGAGTCCACAATCTTCAATTTGTCCATCAACCATATCTGGGGAGGGATGGAAAATGAGAGATTAAAGAATAGAGAGGTGTATGTTGACAAAAAAAGTGAGCAGAGGATTTTTGAGAGAAAAACCGAGCCTGAGGGCTGAGTGATGTGAGCAATATATGTGAGATGGGGTGGGAAAAATTACCTGCAATAGTAGTGGACTCCCTACAAACCTAGCCGTCTCCCGGCGATGAAAAGCGTCTAAGCCCATCAATGTCTTGGCTAATGTCATGGCAATGCAGCTTTTGCCCTCTTTCAGGCCCTCGGCGACCTCAATCAAACAAGTGCTAAACCCGCTGGAGCTCAGGGCAAGCAAGAAATGGGACAGCATGCACAAGCAAAGCGCATGTCGCCGATAACCCTACTAATGATGATCGCCGCAGTCACCGGCATCAGAAAATCGATGAATCAAGCTCGGAACGTCCAGCTCTTTGTCATGAATCAATGACCGAGCGTCATGCAAAGTAAGGCCACACATCCGTCCTAGGGCTTGGACGTGGCTGAACCGGAGTTGAGGCAAGATTTCTTTATTACGCTCGGATTCCATTAAAGCTTGGAAATCCTCGTAAGTAGGACACATTTCTTGGCCATAAAAGCTAAAGACGTGCATTACCGGATTCCAAAATCTTGCAGCGGCACGGAGGAACGGAAAGCGCAGCGAGGTGCGACCCAACGTGAATAGTGTATTTATGCCGAAGCCCCGAAAATTCAGCTTATCCGAGCCATCCAAGTTGGCAATCCAATTTGAGAGATTTTGGACAAGGAACTCTTCCATTTGGTGCAAAACAATGTTAAAATGAGCAAAACTACGAAGCTAGGGATTTTGTAGAAGATAAGATGTGAGTGGAAGACAGGTGGCAGCATTCTGGTGGTTCTTGCCATTTTTGGCCGATCGGCGAAAAAGAGTGCTGACCGACCACCATCTTTGGCAGATCGGCTAGTAATGATGGCCGATGGCCATTTCTTGTGGCGAATGGCCTCTCCCTTTGGCCGATGGCCTTCCCTTTTATCATCAGAGCTGTCTATTTTCTGAGGATGCTGAGAACTTGTGACTGGTTCCACTTCCAGTGCCTTCGGTGATGATTTTGCGAAGTCACGCCTATTTGCTTATCGAGTTGTCATACATTTGTTTATCGAGTTGTATTTTGTACTCTTTAAGTTTTTCTTTTGCTTATCGAGTTGTATTTATAATCGGTTAGCTTGTCGATTTCTTTGTTTTGCTTATCGAGTTGTTTTGCCGTTAGTTGGTTCACTGCCTGATTATTTGCAATTCGAGTGTTCAGTTTTCAAACAAAAGTTCATCTCATTTACATTGTTATGTAATATGATGCGATGCGATGCGATGCATAGAATGTACAAATGCAACACTTTTTCAACAAAAAGCTTGTTTCATACCATTATCTTTTCAAGTACATAGTTTTAAAGAAAATAAAACCTGCCTGAGGCAGTACAATGTGCTCAAACTGCCAGTAAAAAGAAAAGTAAAACAAAAAAGGAAAAGCAACAAAATGTCTGGACAAAGTAAGAAAAAGAGAAAGGCAGTAACTGTCTGAATCAGCATCAATCATCTCAAGCACGAGAGTCTGTCCTCGTCCTCTTCCTGGACAATGGTCCAGGACCATCACCGCCAGCTCCGTCATCTGAGTCTGAGTCCGAGCCCGAGCCATCTCCAGTCTCATCCTCAGATGAATCCACCTTTGCCTCAGACTCATCATCATCTGGAATTGGTGGCCGTAAGCGGCTCCTAACATGAGTACGCCCGGCTTTGGTGCGGGGGTGTACTGTGGTTCCTCGCCCTGCTCTCCCAGCTCCTCGAGCAAGTACAGAAGGCCCAACTAGAGCACCTCCCACGGCTGAAATTTGGAATGGGGCCTGAAAAGAACAGTGGGCAAATGCATCAGCTATACTACGTAGAATCAAGTATGAATATCGAACACAGTGTGTGAGTACAATTTGTGAATGCTGTGAGCAGTGTATCAGTACCGAATGCAGAGTATGAGTTACAGTGTATCAGTGCCATGAGTGCTGTGTATCAAGTGCCGTATTGATATTACGATGCATCAGATCATGTGTGGAACAAAATATGCAGGGTTTTGGGACTAAGTTTGAAAGAACTTACCGGGATGTCGTAGATGGTCAACAGGTCCAGGCTCAGCTACAGCATCCCCATCACCGAGGCAGTTAGCTCCAGAGACTGGTGAGTATACTCGATTGAAGCCTGCAAAACTATTGAAGGCATTATTATTTTGCAGGATATCAAATGAATTGAAATGACTGTATAGAATGTAAAGCATAACAGTACATACCGGGGTCGAGCCGTAGACTCCGACAAGCTCATGATCAGCCGGAGGAGGAGCGATGGGTATCTGATAACTCTCCCCACCCTACCCTCGGCATGTCATCATGGTGGGTAGTGCTGGCCACTCGGCTCCCCACCCTCTCCAGGGTCCACACCTGCCACGGGCTCGAGCCGCCCTCGGTGCTCCTACTCTCGCCACTGGCATTGCAGGTCTCGCTCTCTCGACTCGGCAGGCACCAGTCAGAGATGGCATCAGATAGGCCTGGATAAACTCGGTGTAGTCACCCTCGTCTCGAAAGTGCCCCGAGTCCCAGCCAATCGTGTAGTCCCTCATCTCCACCAGGGTATACCTCTCAGTATGCCTCATATGGGTAGGAGGCATCTCCGGGACTATCTGCTCCGGTAAGCCCAAGGTTTAGCGTAGGAAGCGCTCGCCCAGATACCAAGCCCGACAGACCGGGCCCTCCAGCAGAATCCTGAATCATACAGTCTCCTGAGCGCCCATATACCGATCCCTCACCGCGTCCGGCAACGGAGCCCAGGGCTGCCAGGTGATCTGTAAATAATATACAGTTTGTTATCTACTGTTATTGGAAGAATAATGTAAAGCGAAGCTTAAATGAACTGTAAATTCTAAAATACCTCTAAGGTAATGATGGTGTCAAAATATCGGCGGAAGAATCTGAAAGGCTCCCGTGGCCTCCGCTTGCATCTTACGTCGAAGCAGTGAGAGAATGGAACGCCAAGGAGGACCTCCTCATCCGGCACTGGGGCAATCCTCGAGAAGTAGGCATATACCCACAACTGCAGAGTGTAACAGAGCAAACATCAATATGCTTATCAGGTAAAGGAGAATGCAAAATAAAGCAGAAATCACAGAACCGTGTATTGTGCAGTGTATTGTGTAGAGTGTATAGTGTGTGCAGTATACAATCAGTGTAAAGCAGATTGCAGGTTTGCAGTGTGTGCAGTGTACAGTCAGTTGGCAGCAGATTGTGCAGTATGTGAAGTGTATTATGCAATATGTGCAGTGTGTAAAACAGATTATATGTGTGCCATGTGTGCAATATACAACCAGTGTGAAGCAAGCTGCATGTGTGCAGTGTATAGAGTACAGATAATGTAAAGCAAGAATGTAAAATAGAAAAAGAAGGTGTACCTCCCATGCTCGCCAGTAGCTTCTGAGCAACTGTCCGCTGCAGCGAGACAATGAGCTCATATATCCATAAAGTGTGGCCTAGCCAGCGCCACCCCAGTTGTAGCCACAGATCCTAATCACATCCATGAGTGCACTCAGTAGGTAGAGGGCGACAATGTTCATCTAATCGGCGAAGAGTGTGGTCCTCGGTAGGAACATGATGAAGCCACGAGCATACTGCTCCTCTTCTTCTCGGGTAGTAGACGCCTGGATACGGAAGTGGTCCTCGAACCATGAGTACCCCATGAACCTTGACTGGGCGAGAGGTGGCTGAGTTCAAAGCAAGTATAGCTGAGCGGCGTCCCACTCGTCCATGTCTGTATCGAAGGGGATCGGATCACCCCCTACCCCAATGTCGGTGAGCATCGAGAAGTCAAAGGGAGTCATCGTCATCTCCCCTGTGGAAGAAAGGTGGAAGGAGTTGGTGGTGTCCCACCACCTCTCCACCAAAGTAACAAGAAGGGACCTGCTCCTAGTGAGGCGCAAGAGTCCCATGCAGAAAGTACCAAAGCCAGCCTGGTCGATGATGTGGCGGACCGCATCGGGCAGCTCCATGTACCAACCATGGGCAACAGAGTTCCCATACCCCCGGAAGGCATGGGAATCTCCCTGTTTTCAAAATAAATAGTTGCGAAGCATTTTTAGAAATATAGTTTTGAAAAGCATTCAGAATTGATGAAAATGCAGTGTGTGTGCATGTGTTCAAGATTATACAGATGCCGTACGTGGGTGCGCTCATAGATGAACGATATCATATGATGTATTAGTGTGTTTGGGTTATTCAGTTGAAAATACAGTGTGTGTGCATGTGTTTGAGTGCGCTCAGAATTGATGACAATGCAGTGTGTGTGCATGTGTTTGAGTTTATACGGATATCGGATGCGGGTGTGCTTGTGGTAAACTACAGCATATGATGTATCTGTGTATCTGGTTTAAGCAGCTAAAGAACAGGATTGACTATCATAGTTATATGTTCTACATTGCAGAAAATGAAACAGAGGGAGAGTGTACCTCAGAAGTGCCGTAGGACAGATGTGACTCTGGCTCACGCAATAGAAGCTCCGGTGGCGCACCCCTCGCATAGCTCCTGAAGTGGCGGATGCTATCGGGAGGCAACACATGTATCGTCGGTCTGTAGGTCATTGGGTCAAATGGTCGGACACTGAGAGGCAAGAGCTCGACCTCAGGGTCCATGTCCAGCTCCAGAGGACTCCCACCCTGTGGAATGTCGTCTGCCATCTCAAAAGGAATGGGAAAATGGCCGAAAGTCTCGAAAATGGGCGAGAATGTGAAAAGTCAACCCAAAAGTCAACCAAGAAAGGGTGAAAAATGGGAGGAAAGGTCGGAGTCCGGAAAAGGGCACAAAGATTGAGGTAAACTCAGGGAAAACATGCCCCAAGTGGTGGAAATCGAGAAAGAAACACCGAAAACCGAGTTTTGTTCAGTTTAAAGTGTGCGAAACGGGAAGGGTTTTGCGAATCGAACAACGAAAAAGGCTCGAAAACGTGGCAAAAACTCGGATTGAAGGTTGGGAAATCACCTAAAGGGATAGAGCAGTGATTTTCAAGCTAGGGTGAAGTGGAAATATAATGTTTGGAACCTTATATTTAAAGACTCGTGGCCAAAGGACAAAACTGCCTCGACATATCCATTTTTGGCCGGTCGGCCAAATTGTTAGCCGATCTGCTAAATAGTTGGCCGATGAGCTCCTTTTGTGGCCGATGGATGGCCGGTGGCCTCCCCTTGTGGTCGGTGCACCTCCCATACCCTTGTTTGGGTCAGTCATGTGGTTTGGGACCTTTATTACTCAAGGCAGTGCAAGAAAGTGCACTTTCGAAGCTTTTTTTAACTGGCTTTCGTGTTGACCTCGAGCCGTGTCTTCTGTGTGCGATGCTCGGTGCGCACAAGGTGTATCCTTTCTTGTATCCTATTGTTTCTTGCGAGTTCCGCAAATCACTTTAAATATGTTGTATTACAATGCTTTGTTATGACTGTAATAAGCGCGCTTGTTACGCGTCTTGCATTGAACAATGCCTCATCTTGTTTTGCAGTTGCATCTCCATATCACGAATAATATGTCTTTACCATGATTATGTTTAACGTGTGCCTCTGTTTGTTGTTGCATTGTTATGCACACACTCCATGCATTGACACCCACGTTTTGTTCGCATTGTCATGCATTTGTTGTTGCATTGTTATGCACACACTCTATGCGTTGTCATGCACGTTTTGTTCGCATTGTGATGCACATGTCACTCGCATTGTCACGCACACCATC
This sequence comes from Camellia sinensis, assembly GCF_004153795.1. Classification (NCBI taxonomy): domain Eukaryota; kingdom Viridiplantae; phylum Streptophyta; class Magnoliopsida; order Ericales; family Theaceae; genus Camellia; species Camellia sinensis. The sequence continues at coordinate 1,377,887 of NW_021025068.1, read as the reverse complement.
TGTGTTATTACGCGCACTCCTTGCATTGTTATATACTTTGCTTGCATTGTCGCACATGCTTTACTCGCATTGTTATGCACCCTTTGCTTGCGTTGTTGCACATGTTTTACTTGCATTGTCATGCGATCTTTTCGCTTGCATTGTTATGCACGTTATATCTACATATGTTTCTACTCTATTGTATCTATCAAAGTTTCTTTTTGTACAGGCACGATATTGCATGTACGGTTCATTCAAGAGAAGTTTTGGTTCAGTTCGACTGCCACCTTTCTCCACTCGCGTGCCGCGTTTGGACGTATCCGCATGTTCGCGTTTATCACTCATTCTGCAAACCTTTCTCCACACGCATGCCGCGTTTGGACGTATCCGCATGTTCGTGTTTATCACGCGTTTTGCACTTTTCTCCACTCGCGTGCCGCGTTTGGACGTACCCGCATGTTCGTGGTTATCACGGGTTCTGCACCTTTCTCCACTCGCATGCCATGTTTGGACGTACCGGCATGTTCGCGTTTATCACGCATTCTGCAACCTTTCTCCACTCGCGTGCCGCTTTTGGACGTACCCGCGTGTTTGCGTTTATCACGCGTTCTGCACACCTTTCTCCACTAGCGTGCCGCGTTTGGACGTACCTGCATGTTCGCGTTTATCACGCGCTCTGCACCTTTCTCCACTCGTGTGCATCGTTTGGACGTACCCACGTGTTCGCGTTTATCACGCTTTCTGCAACCTTTCTCCACTCGCGTGCCACGTTTGGACGTACCCGCACTTTCGTGTTCATCACACCTTCTTGTGCAACCCTTCTTCGCTCGCGTGCCGCGTTTGGACGTATTCGCACTGTTTAGTGCATTGCACCTTCTTGTGCAACCCTTCTTCACTCATGTGCTGCGTTTGGACGTATTTGCACTCTCTAGTGCATCACACCTTCTTGTACAACCCTTCTCCACTTGCGTGCCGCGTTTGGACGTATTTGCATTGTTTAGTGCATCGCACCTTCTTGTGCAACCCTTCTCCTCTCGCATGTGGCGTGTTGGGACGTCTTCGGTTTCGAACACTCAGATGCGTTCTGGTGTTCAGTTTTTCTCTTTCTCCTCTCACATGTGTCATGTTTAGATGCCTTTCGTCTCCTGCGTGTGATACGCTGAGAGATGTTGTGTTTGAGACTCCGGGTGTCCTCCGTAGTCGCTTTTTGTTTTCTTCACGTGAGACGCAATGAGAATTGCATAATTTTCTTACATCCTTTCTGTTGGAATATGTAGGACTGTTATTTCTTAATCGCTTGCTTAAAATGTCGCATTTACTTTGCATGTTATGCTTCATTACAGCTTTCTTTGCATGATCAAAAGTTATGTTCGGCTTCGTGCATGTCTTTTGCATTTTGCCCCTGCCTGCGGGCACATATCTTTGCTATCTTGTATGCTGTGTCTAAGTCTTCGGCCTTGTCAAAAATGGGTCGTCTCTGGGGTTTGACATTCACTCCGGTCATTGTTATGACTTTCGAGTTCTATCAAAGAGGGGCAACTGTAGACACCCCATTTTTGACCGTCCTCAAGACTTGGACGTCATCGTCTGAACACTCGACGATCATCCATTCTCGTATTCGTTTTGAGTTCCCGGAGGTCTCGGCCGCGCGCCTTACCTCAAGATCTCTCAACTTGTTTGTTTTGTGCTTGGTTGTGGACCAAGTACTTGTGTTTTTGATTCTGAGGGAAGAGGGTGGCTTGTTGGCCATCTCCTCAAACCATCGGCCAAGACATGAAGCCATTGGCCCCTTTTTCTTTCCCCCGGCCAAAAGCGTTGGCCGATCGGCACTATGTTTGGTCGGTCGGCCACCTTTTTTGGTCAATCAGCCATTTTTTCCGACCGAACCCTTTCCATCTGCTTTTGGCATATATTTTGTAAAATTGGTTTGAGCCTTGCTTAGCTTCTCCAAGAAGCTTTGCAAAATTGGTTTTGCATAAAAGGAGAGCCTCCTCTCCCTTTCCAGGGGTTCTAGAAATCTGATTTACAAGTTAGATATATCTCTCTCTCTATATCTCCCTCTCTCTAGATTTGTGTATGTGTTTGAGCTCAAAAGTGTGTTTTGTTCTTACTATTGCACACAAACACCTAGCATTACACTATCCTTGGTTGCTGAGGCACTAGAAGGTTGATCTTAGAGTTCTTGAGGTGGTTTTGATTAGAGAAAGGTGCTGGAGCCTTGTTCTTGAAGGTGTTCTTCAAAGGTGAGCATTCTTACTTTAGATCCCCCTTTCTTGCTTAAGCTTTTGGACCTACTTGCATATTGTTTTAAGCTTAGCTATAAACTGTAAAAAGCTCTGATTTTGTATGCTTAAGATGTTTGTTGAAGGTCATTTTTTGGTTGGGGGTTGTCTACCTCCTCTTAGGCCTTGTTTGGCCTTATTTTGTGCCTTTGCTTTTGAGCTTTGGAACCATCTTGTTTTGGCCTTCTCACCACTGAAATCCAGAGGATTTTCAATGGTGAAGAAGTGGTTTTGGAGACATGAATAGGAGAGGGACACCCCCCTCTCCTTATGTCTCATATGCTTGTGTTAACGGCTCATAATGTTAGTCTTGGTTCTATTTCAGCACTTTTTAGTGACTTTTAGGACCTACCTTAACTCTATTCCATGTTGGTTTGATAGCATCTTGTATGCTTCACATACTTGTAGAGTAATCTTGCATGTTTGCATAACATGCATCTTGTGTTTGGACCACTATCCTTGCATGTTTTGGCTCGACTCCAATGAGCTTTCCCTCATGTTTTACCATGATTAAACTCTGTTCGGTGTTGTCTTGGTCATGCATGCATTGTTTTGCATAGCCTTGGTTCATTCTAGCTTGTAAGCTTTGTGCCTTGAGTTCATTAGCATGTGTTACTTGAAGTATTTTCATGATTTGGCATCATGTGAAATGTGATTTCAGTCCATGTTTCATGGTCACACACTTGCATTTATCACCTATTCCATGCTTTGGATAGTTTGTGTTTTATGCTTCATGAGTGGATCATTGCGTATGCTTCCATGCTTAGGCCATTTGGATGCCATCTGAGTGTGTTTTTGGCCTTGCCTTGACCTGCATTGGGACTGTTTTGAGTCCCTTTGGCCCTTTGGGGCTTGCTTTGTATAGCCATGGTTTGAGCCCTTTGGTTAGCCTTAGGCCTTGGACCTTCTTGCATGCTTTGCTTGCCTTATTTGGTTGATTTGGCATCATTCCTCACATATTTTCAGAGCTTAATGCATTGTCATATTCTCATATTTATCACACAAAACTAAAGCTTTATCGACAACCAAATCGTTGGCAAATGGCAACATTTACCGACGTAAATGTGTCACTAAAAGTTACTTTTCCCCACTCATATTGTGTTGGTAGAAGTGTATTTTTTGCCAATACCAATTTGTCGTTGCCAAAAGTAAAGCTTTAGCGACAAACAAATCGTCGGCAAAAGGCAACATTTACCGACATAAATGTGTCACCAAAAGTTTACTTTTGCCGACGCATACTTTGTTGCTAAAAGTATATTTTTTTCCCATGCAAATTTGTGTCGCGAAAAGTGCCACACAATCATCATATTTGAATGACTTTTACCGACGCAAGGTAAATTGCCAACGATGGATGAAGGCTTTATCGACGACTATGCTCGTCGCTCAAGGCATTACTTTTACCAAAGCAATGATAATTTTCTCGGCAAAAACTTTTGTCAACTCACTTTTGCCTACGGGTTGCCAACATAGCTTTTTGTGTCGGTAAAAACTCTTTGCCGACGAATTTTCCCTGTTAGCAACACATTTTCTTGCGTTCCAAAAAATGCAATTTCTTATAGTGAACACTCAGACACTTATTCGGACCCTCTTGCACGATGGCAGATATGTAATTATTGTATTTACTTACAATTTCTCATGCATTACGGTTTGAACACTCGGACACTTATTCAGACCCTCTTGCATGATGGCAGATATGTAATTATGGTTTTTACTTGCTATTTCTCGAGTATTAGGATTCGAACACTCGGACACTTATTCAAACCCTC
>NW_021025068.1:1292081-1368597 GCF_004153795.1 Camellia sinensis | reverse complement strand
AGAACGAATTAATTAGAATAAATTGTACCCATTTGATTAGTGGTAAGACGGATATGTAATGCTTTGTTCCAAATTAGGCGATCTAGTCTATACTTGTGTGTTGTGCGCATCACATAGTAATTCTAGCTAATTAATCGGAATAAGAACGCATGTGTTTTCAAAAACAAGATATCATGTTTAGTAGTGGCCGATCTTTGATTGGGTGAGCGGGGTGCTCATTGAATGACCTTCCCCAATCGTACCCAAGTTCCCGAGCCGAGGCAACTTTGGTGATGACGGACACGTGGCCTTAGGCACGAGTCAGGGTTTCCTAAATTCCCCCAAAAATAAAACATTTAGGTGGCAACTCTGTATCTGGAAAAGCAGTCCATGTTTGGCACTTCTTTCTTAAAAATCAGTTTTCCAAAACGATTTGTCAGATTTGGACTTTTTGGTGATTTGTCAATCTCACATCTCACATTGTGAGATCAAATTAAGAACCGTGACATTTGAGTCTGAACTATAGCACGGAAGCCCCGGGACGCGTCTACACCCAGTGAGTAGTAACAAAATAAAGAGGTTAAATGAATGAAGTTCGACAACATAGTGCAAAAGCATGTCTTACAATTTTGAAATGAATCTTAAATTATTTTCAAGCTAAGGCATTTGCCATATTATATCAAATTTATAACAAAACATTTTCCATATCAAATCCCTTATCAAAACATATGTTTCATTTCCTGAAACACTCCATTTCAAAAGGCAAATCAATTCAATTAGCTATCATATCAATCCCTTGCAATGATAAAACCATTGTTTGATAGCTTTTTCAATATAATTTCGATTTCAATTCAATTCTCAATGATCCATGTTTTTCTAATAGCAATACTCATTCAATGACAATTTACGTGGTATATCCAATAAAGTAACAATGTATCAATAACAATGGAACCTCAAGGGTCAGTCAATATATCATATCCAATTATCCGATGGGCCACGTTATTATTTCCCCCGAGCAAGGGCCAATGGGCCATGGTATTAATCTCTCCTAGGCAAGGGTCTATGGGCCATGGTATTAATCTCCCCCAGGCAAGGGTCAATGTGGCATGGTATTAATCTCCCCCAGGTAAGGGTCAATGGGCCATAGTATTAATCTCCCCCAGGCAAGGATCAATGGGCCATGGTATTAATCTCCCCCAGACAAGGGTCAATGGGTCATGGTATTGTTTCTCCCAGGCAAGGGCCTATAATCAATGAGTCATGAATACATTTTCAAAAGGGAACTTCATTCATTTATAAGAAACTAGAGTTACAACAAACCATTTGATGAACAATAATAGTTTTGGTAAATCATCATAACATTTCAATAAACAATTCATATATCAATTTCGATAATAGTAACACTTTCAAAAATAAATATAATTGAACATATCTTTATAAAGTTATTACTCACAGTAGGTAAAGTCGATATAAGGCCTCGAACGTCCACCTAAACAAATCATATAACAAAAACACAATAGAAGCACCATTCAATATTCTTTTCATTTTAATTCGACTCTCTTTATGTGTTTCAAGCTCATCCCATGACTATGTGAGTCCAATTGGTGCCTAAGAATACTTAGAATGTCATGAGGATGCAATTATACATTTAAAAGGGTTAGTCAAAAATTGCTGAAAATAAGGTCCTCGCTTGAGCGCCACATTGGTCGCTCGAGCAGACTGTAAAATTTTGCAAAATTCTGGGAGCTCGATTTTCACGCTCAAGCGGACACGACGAATTCTGAAATTTCTAGAATTGTGTCTGAGTTTCAAAGTTGATATTCAAAGGTCCAAAATTTGTTTTTTGGTACAAGAACTTGGAAAAACTTTGTATAACATGAAAATACTTCCAATTCGAAACCATTTATTCAAAATCATGCTCCAATTGTCTAAATTTAGATTTAATTTATTTTCTTTATAATGGAAAATATGAATTAAACTTTGAAACTCTTGGAAAATTCATGATGCATGTACAATTGAAATTCTAATTTAATTTCTACAATTTAAATTTAATTCAATTCCTTTACCCTTTTACTAATTTCTTTGAGATTACATGAAATTGATTCTTAATTCTTTTCTATTTTCCATTAAATCATGAAATTGGAGTTATGAAACTTTGCATGTATGAAATTAAGATCAAAGATCAAAACTAAATAATTTTAATTAGAATAGCTCTAATTTGGATTATTATTAATTTTCTTCACATCAAACTCAAATTCAAATCCGTGAAATTTTTTTAACATGAATTAAACTTGTAGAATTTGCCCATGCATGTAACAATGAGGCTTAATTTTATCCAAGACTACATCATCAAACCCAAAATAATTAATTTCCATAACCATGAACTTACTTTAATTTCTTCATCTTTGTTTTCTAATTTCTTACAAATTATATGAAATTGAACTCAAACTCATCATTAATTTTAAATGTAATACATGAATGCTTAAAAAATCAAGGTTGAAATCCTTACCTTTAATCTTCAATTTAATAGATTCTTGAAGATCTTCCATTTTCCTTTCTTAAATTTCCTTCAAAACCCACCAGCGCAAAGAAACAAGTTATTTCTCTCTCTCTCGGCCGTGCTCTTTCCAGCACAAAATGAGCACACAATACAAATGAACACACATTACACACCTACACTAAGTCTTTAATAATAAATAAATAAATAAATAAAGCCACTACTTCTCTTCACAATCTTCTAGGACCCTTATAAATTTACTCGATTTTATTTTATGATTAGGATTAGATTAATCACTAATTATCCATTAACTTAGTTAATCACCCCTTAATTTTAATTAATCTTGATCATGATTTAATTAATCATAACTAATCACAAGTCCCACATAATTAATTAGTCCAATTTACTTCAATTAAGACCCAATTAATTATATTTAATTTTGTCATTTTGAATCAGATTTTTAATCAAATTTCAAAAAGGTTCCAAATATTAAATTAAACATATTTCCATTATCAATTTTGATTTCTCAAATTATTTAGGCCTTCAATTTCTAAACAGACTTCAAATTTCCGTCAATAAATTACATATTCAAATTGGACACCCTATAAATAAATTTAATTTGTAATAATCACAATTCTCAATCCTCATAATTTAATTAACTCCAATTCAGACCTAATTAATCGAATCTCAATTTTACTAAACTAAAACGAATATTTAATTAAACTCCCAAATAGGTCTGTAATTAAAATTAAATTGATTTAGCTTCTTAATTTCACTTCCTTAAGCCATTTGGACACTTAATTTCTAATTCCAAAAATAAATCTTTAATAGAATCATATACGAATCAGATTCTACAATTCTCATAAATCCCAATTTAAATTAGGATAATGACTAATTAAAATCCCAAATCTCCTTAAAAGGACTCTTGGCCGACTCCTAGTCATCAGTGATGATCCCCTGCTTCATTGCATCTTCGATCTGAACCCCCATTTCATGAAGTTCCTTGAAGGTGAATAAGTGGAGAACAATCATTTTCTACAGCAGCTTGCAATGAAGGTCTTTCTTTGAGGGTCGGGTGGTCATCATCGATGCCTTGGGCCTCCACCTAGTCACGAACTTTGAAAAACCCTCCTTTGGCTCCTGGTGCATTGCTTTAAGATCACGAGTTGTGACCTCGATCTGTGTGTTGTAGGAGTATTGAGCAATGAAAGACTCGGCCAGTTCCTCCCAACTCTATTTCATAGAGTCTTCCAACTTAGTATACCAGATAACAGCTATACCAAACATGTTTCGGCCGAAGAGAGGCAACTTCTACAGTTTAGTCAAACCTATTGGTCATAAGATATCAAAAAATAGACGTAGATGTATCAATGGGTCCCTGATACCATCAACGCAGTCAATATGCGGCATTTTGAACCACTTCAGCAAAGTAACTGCAGATTCAATGTACCCATCCTCTATATCTAGAATGGAGTTGACCCCCTGTGCCTTTTTGAACAATTTTTCTAGCTTGTTAACTTTAAGCATAGACAGGTCAACCTCGAATTCAAAAGGCGCCTCAGTCAAGTAGACTGGGGCTCTAGATGTCTGTGTTGGGATTAGGTCTGCTTGGACAGGAAAAATCAAAACTCCCTCGATTTGTGGATCCTGAGCTGTAGCATCATTAGCAGCAGTACCGGGCACAAGAATAGCCATAGGAGGTGTATGTGAAGCAGAAGCCATAGTTGGTTGCTGTTGTTGTTGCAATCTATGTGTGGCCTCAGCTTGACGGGCCACATCGTATTGGAGTGAGTTGATTGACTGCTGCACACAGAGTAGTAATTCTGTCAAATCAAATAGTAGATACTGAACCCTTCCTAAATAGGTGACTATGCTTGGGGTGGACTGAGTACAGGTGAGCTGAGGGGTGATTGCTGAAAGAATTAAACTGGCAAACTTTGTCTGATCCTCCTTCGCCTTACAACTGGTGACAGTGAGGCAAACACTAGCTATCCCCGAACAAGATCTTTCACCTTACAGAGTCTTCCGACATGGGTCCAAAGTACTTGGGGGATATCAAAACTTTCTGTCGCTATGGTTTTAAACTACCTAACAAAAGAAATAAAGAGAAAGTAACAATCAGAAATCGATCAACACCTCAGCTAAGATTTCATCAAAATAGATGTGATCAGAACTGTAGAATTGTACTCCCCACTGAAATTTACCCCAGAAACTGATACCAACTGTACCACTGATATGAACATTCCTGTACAATTTCACTATAAAACACATACCAGGTAAAGAGAGCAAAAACACCCCCATGAGGTGGTAGGGTTACCCTGTCTTAGATTTGGCATGGTCTATGGTTTCACTACTTCAAGCAAGTAGCATCACAAAATCTTGCATATGGTTGATCATCCTGTCCTAAGTTGGAACAATCATTATGGCTTTACTATATGCAGTAAGGTTGATTGGTCAAAAGGGGGGACCTTGGCAAGATTACCTAACATACCTCTCACACCTAACATCGAGAAGTGAAAGAAGGATCAAGCAGTACAGCAGTAATCCAGATCCGAAAGTTGTGTTTCCAACATGATAGAGCCGGCGACTAGCCAGCCTTTTGGCAAGCTTTTTAGGCAAGTCGTCCAAGAATAGCAGATGGAAAACATAGTGACTTAAAGTACCAATGCAATGCAATTCAAAGAACATATATCTATAAATAAAATGTCATATCATAAAGTCTGAGTCAAGTTCTCCAATTTCCCCAACAGAGTCGCTAGAAACTATAGTTGGTTTCTCGTGCTCCTTGGAGGGGTTTAGTCTCCTCGGATACGATAGCCCTACAGTTCGAACTCCGTGGTTTTGAATCTAGTTTCATAAGTGCAATATGAAATAGATTAAACAAATAAGAGTCCAAATCTAGCAAATCTTAGAAAATCTATTAATCATCAAAGATGCCAGAAATGGACTACATTGCCAAATTTCAGAGTCGTCACCTAAATATTTTTGAAAAATTTAGGAAACCCGTGACTCGTGCCAAAGGCCACTTGTCCGTCATAACCAAAGTGTCTCGGCTCGGGAACTTAGGTATGAGAGGGGAAGGTCATGAATTGAGCACCCCATTCATCCAATCAAAGATTGGCCTCTACTAATCATGATGTGATTTTTATGTACAGTATATGCTCTTGTTCCAATTTATTATGTTAACATTACTATGTGAGGCACACAAATATAGACCAAGTCACCCACTTTGGAATGCTTTGACTTCATGTTTGTTTTGAATATGAGCTACTTTGAAATGTAAGTTCACATATACATTAATCAAAATCATCCCAATTTAAGCAAAAAAGCCTTCACCCATTGGCATTGAAGACATATATCAAATAAGCACTTAGCCTCATGGTAATATGCTTGATATGGAAACACCAACATTCATGCAATATGCTAAAGCAACAAATGCTCACCTAGTACTCAACTGAGGTAAGCCAAAAAGTAGAAGAAAATAGTTAGAAAAATGCATCCTCTAATACGCAAGTGACTAATGCAACACATACGAAATGCAACTACTAGGTTCAGTTTTTAACATGTCATAAGGATCAACTCAAAGCATGCAATGACACATGTATTCAAATAAGTGGGAAATAACAACAATGTTAGAATGATGAACCGAACCTGATACACGAAAAAATGGATATTTACACATGATAATGATATGAAACCAAAATATGATATTATGTGCAACCATTGTAAGCAAGTAAATAAAAGGGAGAAAAAAATGGGGATTGGAAGATATACACAATATTCCAAACGTGCCCTTGCACGGGAGGGTCCAAATCTCCGAATTTAAACTAATTATTACAACACCAAATTAACTAATTTAACTAGCTATTATTATAACACCAAATCAACTAATTTAACTAATCAGCTCTTGCTCTGTTTTGCCACAAAAATGACACTACCTGCATAAAATGTGTGGCTGGCCGGCCTCGAGAAGTGGTTGGCCGGACAGAAAGGTTCCCTGCTGACCACTATTTTTGGGAACTGCCCTCCTGCCACAAAATTGAAATTGAGCAAAAACAATGTGTTTCTAGAGGATGTTTATCCTTTCTATGTCTCCCTATCATGAAACTGATCAAGGAATGAGTAGACTCAATTCACTAACCATCAGTTGTTACAAAGTTGTTGCATGATGATCTATGAACCAATAGGACAAATGATCAATAAATGGAAATAAAAGACCAACAACACCTCCTCCCTATCATGGCGTTACCTCAAGGGAAGTGGTAGACATTGCTTTTTTAATCATTAATGATTCAAGAAGCAATGGGTTCAATATAACGTCCGATTGAACCCAACTCAATTTTATTCCTTTTTTTTTACCACTTTTATTCCGATTTTAACCTCTTTTACATTACCTTGCCATTCTTTATTCATTTTTGTCCAAAAGTGATGACTACATCCATTAAGTGCAAAAAAATGATAAAGAGAAGTGTCCAACAAGAAGTTGTTCTTAGCATGAGAAAGATGTAATGCCTTGGTAATGAATCTCTGAAGAGATTAAACCATTAAGCATGGAAAGTCTCTTTGTCAAGCCTTGAGAAACAATTTAGTGTTGGATACACCTCTTAATCAAAGGAAAAAGAAAACAAAGAGGTTGCAGAGATGATTATGCAAAGGTGATGATCATAAGTATAAGTATTTATACAAAAATAATGAATGAAAAGCTATCAATTCAAATGCATCCGTATCTAGGGCTTAAACCCCCAAATCCATGAGGACTTCATAACACCACAAGCATAGCATTCAAGGTATAAATTAAATAAACAATTAAAACAGCCCCAAAATAGCAAAAATAGTGCTAGAATCATGTTGAAAAACTAGGAAAAGTAAACCAAAAAAAAAAAAAAGAAGAAGAAGAGAATAAAGCTATTAAGCAAGCCTAAGGAATGGTCCCCAATCCCTCCACTTTTGGGACCTTAAGATTACATGTTTTAGCCTCTGAAAACTCTAAAAATCAGTAGCTAAAAGCAAAGAAACAAGTGGGGAAAAACAAGGCTATATGCTATGAAATAAGGTTCAAGAAAGGGTGGTTAACCCCTCTACCTTTCGGAGCTTTTAAATCACAAGTTTTAGCCCTTAAAATCAGTCCAAAATAGTGCGAAAAAGAGAAGAAAAGAGCAATGCAAATAAGAGAGGAGATGGCAAATGCTATACCTCTTGAAGAAAGGATGCTCTTTGGTTCACAAACCACAAAGTGCTCACCCTCAAAAAATGAAATTTTGGCTCAATAATCTCAACAAGAATCCTCAAAATTTGGTTTAGGAAGTGTGTGTATAGTGTGTATATATATATATATTGCAAGATAGAGAGGGAGAGTGTTTTGCAAGCTTTTGGCTCCTAGCAAATTTTTTTAACCTAAAACCATAAGGGATGATCAAGTATTTATAAAAACAGGTTCCTCTACCAGAAATATCTGTATTGAGCCAGCTGGTGCAATGCATGCACATGGGGGGACAACTGGCAGCAAGATATCTGCCTGTTAGAAAACATAGCAGGCCATGGAGGGCGACGGTCGGCCACCTATTGGCCGGTAGGCCTTTGAGTGGTCATGCTAGAAAAAAAAAAGAGAAGGTTTTAGTCCAAAGAAGGTGCAAGGTTTTAGGCTCTGAACTCAAAACCGAAGCTTTTTGCTGAAGAAATTAAATGGTTTATACAGCGTGAAATTTCATCATTGAGTATTCAATGTACGGTGCCCAAGTCTTACGGGCAGTGAAAAATGGGTTGTCTACACTTCCTAAGACTCAACGGGGTAGTGATGCGATTTGGGTGGTAGTTAACCAGTTAACCAAGTCTGTGCACTTTGTACCTATGAGCATGAGTGACTCGGTAGATCATCTGGATGACCTTTATATTAGGGACACAGTAAGACTTCATGGGATCCCTGTGACTATTATTTCGGATAGAGATCCACGATTTACAGCTCGATTGTGGCAAAGCCTGCAGAATGCCTTGGGTTCTAGGTTGACTTTTAGTACTGCCTATCATCCTCAGACTGACGGACAGTCGGAACATACTATTCAAATCCTTGAGGATATGCTTCGAGGTTATGCCATTGACTTTAAGGGGTCATGGGAGAAGCACCTGCCCTTAGGGGAGTTTGCCTATAACAATAGCTTCCAGTCGAGTATTGGCATAGCACCGTTTAAGGCATTGTATGGTCGACTGTGTAGATCTCCTGTATGTTGGGTTGAGGTGGGCGATGCACCTATGTTGGGTCCAGAGTTAGTCTGCGAAACTACGAAGAAAGTCGCACTTATCTGTAAGAGGTTGGTCACGGCTCAGAGTTGTCAAAAGAGCTATGCCGACCATAGGAAGAGACTGTTATCCTTTGAGCTAGGAGATCATGTCTTCTTGAAAATATCACCTATATGGGGTTTGATGAGGTTTGGGAAGAGTGGAAAGTTGTCTCCTAGGTTTATTGGGCCTTTGAGATCCTAGAGCAGATTGGAGAGATAGCTTATCGCTTGGCCTTGTTGGCACAGCTTTCTGGGGTTCATGATATGTTTCATATTTATATGCTTTGGAAGTACGAGCCGAATCCATCGCACATGTTAGATTAGATCGACTTAGAGGATGCCTCATATGAGGAGAGACCGGTTAGAGTCTTGGATACTCGAGCTCAAGTCTTATGAGGCAAGACAATGCCCTTGGTCAAAGTATTATGGCGACATCACGGAGTTAAGGAAGCAACTTGGGAACGTGAGTTGGAAGTCCGTGAGAAGATTCGAACCTATTTGTTAATGTTTGAGCATGTATTGAAACTTTTTTATGTTGATTTAATATAAATATTGTATATGTTTTGGAAATGTGAATTGTATATTCAGTATTGGGAACTTGTTTATCATGTTGATGAGAATGGATGGCCGGTGGATGGGTCATTGAAAGGAATTGAAATTACTATTATTGTGTAATTGGCTTAAACCTAGTTTTAAATGTTCGGTTTTAATTTTGGGGATGAAATTCTTTAAGGGGGGGAGGTTATAGCGATCCGGACTTATTCCCGACCCATTTATTTCTTTTGAATCTAGGAAACCATATCCGTGGTGGTCGTTCTTTTCTCTTTATGATTGGTTTTGGCTGTAGGAGTTGACACCATCCTTGTTGGTGTCGACACTGCCTCATTTTCTTTGTCTTGTTTTGCTCCAAGGGTCGACACCAACTTTGGAGGTGTCGACACCATCTTGCTGCTATGTTCCTAGATCGCTACTGAAATTTAGGGTCGACACCAACCTTTGGTGATGTCGACACTTGCCTTTTCTTGTTGGTCTCAAGGGTCGACACCAGTCTAGGAAGGGTCGACCCTTGTCTACTGCAGAATTTGGGTTTAGTTGCCGAAATTTAGTGTTGACATCTTGGGTCTAAGGGTTGACACCTTGTCTACTGCCAGCATTGTCTTCTTGTCAATTCTTCCTAAAAGGTCGACACCACCGACACAAGGGTCGACCCCTGTGAGTTTTTTTTCAAATTTTGCTTCGGTTTTGGGCCCTACTTCTTGGGGATTTTGACTTTTTTTTTGGCTGGACTTTGGAACTTTATTTCACTTTGACCTAGCACCATAAATAGGCCCTCACTTACCCTTTCCTTTCCTTTATCTTCTCTTTCCCCTTTCTAAACCGTGAGTCCATTTTCTCTCTCTCTCTCTCTAAACTCACTTTTTCGCTCAAAGATCTTTAGATCTACTCACTTAAAAGCATCTCCCCACTTTGCACCATTGAGATTAAGTGTAGAGCTTGTCGAGGGCTTCGTTTTGATCAGAGCAAATAGTTGTTTCGTCACCGTCAACTTTTGAGCTTTTCTTCCTTCTTATTATTCTCCACACCCTCTTATGATTCTAAACTTAGTTATTTGATATTGCTAAAACAATATTGTGATTTTTGGAGATTTTGGGCAAATATGGGGTTTTCGTTGGAAATCAAAAAGGGGGATTTTCAAATGGTTTGTTGGAAAGGCTTGTAGAAACATGTTTATTGTTGATATATGATGAAGTGATGGGTTTTTATCTTCGGAAATGATTTGTAAAGAAAAAGGGGATTTTGCCCTAGAAATCTCAAATGTTGATCTTGTAAAGATAATGGAAATGATGTTGGGCTTTATGCAATTGGAATGATGTCTTTCTCTACTCAAAAATGATTTTGAAAGAAGATGAGGTTTTGCTCTAAAACCATGGGTTTGACTTGTGTTGGAAAAATATTGAAGGATGATGTTGGTTTTGTAATATCACTCACGTCTTGATGATGGTGATGGAGGATATTGATGATGATGGTGGAGTTCGATATGTTATATTGCTCACATCTTGGAAATGAAAATAATGTATATTGTTTTTGAAATTTTCTATTTACTAGAGATATCTATTTTGCGCTATCAGTGGAGGATAGCTATGAGTGTTGTAGAAATTACATGAGAATTAGGTAAACTAAAACTAATTTCTCATCCATGTGCATTGAACATTGTTTCTTATTTCATACATTGAAAATGTATATGATTTTGAGAAAAAATGGTGAACGTAGGAAAGATATGTGTATCACCAAATCAAGTTGGCCTGTGTGTCCAAGGTGAAAGTCTCGAAAAATGCACGTATACATGGGTGCCGATTCCCGCGGATGAAATATTTGTAAAATGGCAGTAGTAGCACTTGTATAGGCTACATTTACATGGGTGTCGTTTGACGGTTTTTGCAGGCAAAATATCCATGAAAGGTTGTACTGGTTTGAGATTTTCCCCTTGTTTTCTATTGTAAAGGGGATGATTTTGAGAATTGTGATATAAACTGAGCATGGCATTGTGTTTTGGAAAGAAATGTAAAATGTTTTGACATGGGCATTGCATTTGCATATGCATAAAACCTTAAGGCTTTGTTAAGATTTATACATTGTGTTGTAGTGTTTCTACTGGGCTTTGGCTTACTGTAGACACCCCAATTTTGACCACTCGTAAGGCTAGAGCGCTTTGCGTGGCTCGATGATGAAAGTGGTGTTATGCGTGTCGTGAGGTCTCAATGAAGGGGCTATGTTTAAGCTCTGAAACAATCCCAAACCTCCCATATTCCCACTAATTATAACCAGAAAATTCATTTTTACGCATTGTGCCACTCTGTGCTGAGTCTGAAGCAGAAAAATGGGAAATTACATTGAGGCCTGGCCTTGACTTCTTGAGGGCCAGCCATGCCTATTGATGGCTGGCTGTGCCTTGGTAGCGAGAAACACTATTCTAGGTGGGAGCCTTCCAGTTGTCCATCTTTGAAGATATTTATGACCCCTCTTGCTCAAATTCTATAAAAACAAAGTTGTATCTCTATTTTGAGGGTTGAAGAATTCTATAAAAATGAAGTTGTACACTGTTTTGATCTGATTGCATCATATGCTTTGATTTGACTGTATTTCATACATTACTGCTCTACATTCAACTGTACTTCACACATCACTACTCTGTATGTACTGTATGCGACTGTACCTCATGCATCATTACTCCGAATTCAACTGTATCTTCAATACATCACTGCTCTGAATTCAACTATAATTTCAATACATCACTGATCTGCGTTCAACTGTATTTCAATACATCACTGATCTGCATCCAATTGTATTTTCAGTTCATCACTGATCTGTATTCAACTGTATTTTCAATACATCATTGATATGCATTAACTGTACTTTCAACTGTTCTTTTGTCACTTGATCTGATTACATCACATGCACTGCCATAAGACGTATCCCGCTCCTTCAGAGGCTATGGTGCGACGACAGCTCGGGATTGGTATGACGAGGTTTCTGCGAGGGTCCACCAGATCATAGACGGGACCGGCTTCGGCTTATTCTGCTCCAGCTTGACACGGGTCATAGCGAGTTGCCCTCTCCTAGGGGCTCTTGTGGAGAGGTGGTGGGACACCACTAACTTTTTCCATTTCTCCACGGCGGGAGAGATGACGATGACGATGACCGCCTTTGACTTCGCCGTGATCACTGGCCTGGGCGTAGGAGGTGACCCGATTCTTCTCGATCTCGACATGGGAGAGTGGGTGGCCGCATAGGATGCACTACTTGGAGCGCGTCCACCGACACTTCGAGCAGGTATGGTTAGATATACTTGGTTCGAGGAGTATTACAGAGGAGACTGATGAGGAGGTGGAGTGGTACGCCAGGGGCTTCCTCCTGTTCCTTTTCGGTACCACCTTGTTTTCGAACAGGTGGAATACCTTGGGTTTATACTTCCTGAGCGCTCTGGTGGTGCTCCAGCGGGTCCATTTCTATGATTAGGGCGCGGCCGACCTTACCACTTTGTATGGATACATGAGCTCGACCTCTCGAATATGCGGGAGGTCGATCGGCGGATACTGGCACACTTGGGAGGTACGCAGCTTAGTTTTCCCTTTTCATTATTTCCTTAGTGTTTTCTGCTTTCACTTTGTTCAACACTTGTGCTTTCTGCATTCTCTGTATCTGCTCTTGCACTGTATGTTTTCTGCTTTGCATTTTTTGTACACCATACCTACTGCACACTACATACCATACACTGCACACACAAAGTCTAATCTCTACTCTAGACCTGTACTCCTTATGCATTGTACTGCATTCTGCTTTCTTCATGTTCTATACTCTGTTCATACACTGTATTGATCACATCTTCCGTACAGCTGTGGATGTACGCATACTTCCCGACACTTGCTCCGGAGCCTGTAGAGGAGACACCAGCGACAGTCCCATTCTCTAATGTATACGACGGCCAGCTCCGTCGCAGGACCCGAGAGAGCTTTATGTTCTTCCGGCAGTACTTTGACTCGATCACGGCATGCGAGGTAATTCCTCAACGAAATTATTTCAATTAATCTGATGCACCCACGTTAGTTATTTGACGACTGATCATCTTGTTCCTTCTCTTTTCCTCAGGTCACGTGGCAGCTGTGGGAGGTGATACCGTCAGGACTCCGAGATCAGTACAACGCTGCCCGGACTGTCTCTTGCTACCATATTCTCTTCGAGGGCCCGATCTATCGCGCTTGGTTTTTGAGCGAGTGGTTTGTACACCAGACCTTGGGATTGCCTGCTCCATTTGTACCGACGGCACCTCCACCATCGATGAGGGAGACACACAGGTTGTCTGCCGACCAGGTGATTCAGTTCATGGTAGGACTGGAGATGGATTACTTCCGCACAGAGGGTGAGTACGCGACCTTCATTCAGATGCATCTAATGCCACCTTTGTCCGGTGTCCGGGGAGGAGAGGGAGCGAGGGCTCCAGCTGCAAGAGGGAGAGGTAGGGCGACCAGATCTCGTAGGAGGAGAGATCCTGAGGAGAGATAAGAGACTGGATGGCCAGAGCTACCTACTTCATTGACTTAATAGAGACGTTCTGGGGAGGCTTATTAGATCCCCATTGCGCCTGCATCAGCTGGGCGTGCACTCGCCGGGATTTGAGGCCCGATTCCGGTATGTACGAAACCCCACGTTTTGTATATTTACTTCATTTCAATTATGCTTTATCGGATACTGATCTTTTCGATGCACTCGCAGGCGCCCATAGAGTACACAGGACAAGCCATTGATCTAGTGGCCTCCTTGACAGAGATGATAGAGACGAGTTTGGATCTGCTCAGCCTTTACAGGATCCCAGTGAGTTCTTTCAAACTGCACTTCATGCCACAAAGTATTTTCTTGACACACTAGCATTTGCACAGTTCCACTCTGCATTGATCTGATACATTGCTCCCATACACTGGTCATGGTCCACATACACTGCAAATCATTCACTGCTCACAGCACCTTATTCTTCGCATCTGGTACATTTCATTACTAATGCATTTTGGCAAATTACCTTTTTCAGATTCCCTTCCTGATGTTAGGACCATCAGATGCCCCAGCAGGAGCAGAGGTGGGCCCTTCAGCACCTTCTCCATCAACAGAGAAGAGAGGGAGACACGCTCAGGCACATGGCCGAGGTAGAGGTAGAGGAACAGGCACCCACAGCCGAGAGTGGCCCTTCAGAGCCCGTGCCGAGTGATAATGATGAGTTTGACGAGGAGGCAGTGAGTCCACAATCAGAGTCGTCTCAGGATGGAGATGAGTCTGGAGATAGTTCGGGTTCAAACTCAGGTAGTGGAGCTAACGGCGGTAGTTTTGGGCCTCCGTCGAGGAAGAGGAAGAGGAAGAGGACGAGGAGAGCTTTCCACTCTTGAGGCTGAATGGCGCCAATTCAGATGTTCTGTTTTTGCTTTATTTCTCTTTTTACTAGTAGTTTTAGCACATTGTACAGCCTCAGGCAGTTTTATTTTCTTTAAAACTTGTGCACTTTTGTAAAAAGAATCGATGATGGAATGAAAATAGCTTTTTTGTTAAAAAAAGTGTTGCATTTTATATTTTAAGCATCGCATCGCACTATTTTGCATAAAAGTGAGATTGATGAATATTAAACATCCGTGCATTGCCAAGTCAGGTAGTGAACCAACACAACAAACAAAAACAACACAACTCAGTAAGCAACAACCAAACCTTAGCAAGTTTACAACTCGATAAGCAAATTACAACAACTCGATAAGCAACAAAATACAACTCACAAACACTAAACGATTACAACTTAAACAAACAAACTTAAACCGAAAAAGGATCAAAACGAGACCTTAAAAGGTGCAAATAACAGGATTCCACTACAGCAAACAACTGGATCTTCACCAAGAAGGTCAGTCAGCATGAAAGAAAGGTTGTCGGCTACAGGGGAAGGCCTTCCAGCCATGAGGGATGGCCTGCTGGTCATCAATTCACCTCTGTCGGCCATTGATGAGGCACTGCCGGCCATCAATGAGGCACTACCGGCCATCGATGACAGAACCTCCGAAACGTCGACATTTGTTCTCCACTCACTGCCCTATCTTCTATAAAGGTTCCAGTTTCATGGTGCCTTCATTTTAACTCCATTTTTGCCTCAAATGGAAGAATTTCTTGCCCAAAACCTCACAAATTGGATTGCAAGCTTGGATGGCTTGGAAAAGTTAAATTTCTGGGGTTTCGAAATAAATGCACTATTCACACTGAGCCGCACCTTGCTGCGTTTTCCATTCCTTCATGCCGCAGCTAGGTGTTGGAATCTGGTTACGCACGTTTTTAGCTTTGGCGGACAAGAGATATGTCCCACTTTCGAAGACTTCCAAGCTTTGATGGAGTCTGAGCGCGATGAAGAGATCTTGTCCCAATTCTACTTTGGCCACATCCAAGCCTTAGGACGGATGTGGGGGCTCACTTTGCATCCATGATGGAGAGTTGGACATCCCCAGCTTGATTCATTGGTTTTCTAATGCCGGTGACCGCGACGATCATCACTGGCAGGGTTTTCGGTGACACGCCCTCTGTCTGTGCATATTGTCTCATTTCTTGCTTGCCCCAGGCTCCGGTGGGTCTAGCGTCTGTTTGATTGAGGTCACCCAAGGCTTAAAGGAGGGCAAAAACTGCATTGCTATGACACTAGTTGAGACATTGATGGGTTTGGATGCTTTCCATCGCCGAGAGACGACTAGATTCGCGGGGAGTCCACTACTGCTGCAAGTAATGTTTCCCGCCCTATCTCACATATGTTTCTCACATCACTCAGCCCTCAAGCTCGGTTTTTTCTCTCAAAATCCTTTTCTCACTTTTCTCACCACGCATACCTCTCTATTCTTTAATCTCTCATTTTTCATCCCTCCCCAGATATGGTTGATGGACAAGTTGAAAGTGATGGACTCATGCCCCACATATTCTGCTCACGGTTATTTCTTCCGGCAGTGACTAGTTGGTGCCCCAGATGAGGGATGGTGGTGCGAATGGATGTGCGGTCTATCCGCTGTCAACATTACTTGGCACTGCCCCTGGCTTAACCTGTCGGTGATGAGTTACAGCATGTCCCGGCAACCAGGCATTCAGCTGATTTGTCTGACACACTGTGTCTTTTACTTCCCATTCTGATTCCGGCACCAATTTGGGCATGACCAGACATGCTTAGAAGAAGGGATAGAGTACCTGGATGTATTTCCGGTTCGAGGCGCATAGCTAGCTCGGTATGCCATAGCATGGAGGACGGGAGAGCTTTTGGCTCCCGCTCCCACTTTTAGTTGCACCATTTCTGATGAGTGCATAGCTTGGCTCGATGAAGAGGTGCAGGTTGGGCCTACTTTGGCATCAGAGGTTTCCACAAGCTCTGGGAGGGGGCGCAGGAACACGTGACTTATCCATGCCCCGAGTTTATTGCTTTATCAGTACTTTCGAGTTTTCATTATGAATGTAATAAAAAGAAACTTCAATTTGTATTCAAGAGTAGGAGAACTCTGTACTGAAATCAATGGGTTCGTTTGGTTTGTATTTCTGAAAAATTTTTGGAAAATTTTCTCTACAAATAAGTTTTTAAAAGTAATCAAACCAAACAAATTTTTCCAAAAAAATTTCTCAAAACTTGTAAACCAAACAAGTTTTCCAAACAAATCTCTCTCTTACACATCAAATCAATCACTTTTTCTAAAACTCTCTCTCAAAATAATTTTCCAAAACATCTTTTGAAAAAAACTAAACCAAACAACTTTTCGTACTTTTTATCTCTAAAACACATCTCTCAAACACAAACCAAACATACCCAATGTAATTGACGGTTGTGGGTACTGAAAATTTTCCGTTTGCTCAAAAAATGGTCTAAGTCGTAAAAAGATTAATTTGAGCAAAATCAACTTTTATTAAAACTTTTCAAAACCATTTTCGATATGGATCAAAACTAGACACGCCAGAGATCTATCACCGAGATAAACAACACCGAATCCAGTAACTGGAAAGTTGCCCCTGGTCTTAATAGCACTACACTGGAGATTACAACCGAGCTCTTGAATGCAGAATGGACAAAGATGACCAATATGATCACATGGACAAAGTTGATTGGGGAAGTGTTCATGGCTGGACTTTAGAATGAAATTGCCTACGTATCCCAAAGATTGGAATCAAGCCTTACGTAGTTCGGGTCAGGTTCACTTGTGTATTAACACTCTCCTTCTGCGCTCTAACTTTTGCCAAGGCTGCCCTTTCTGGGTTTTCAACCTTGCG
Source organism: Camellia sinensis (assembly GCF_004153795.1). NCBI lineage: Eukaryota > Viridiplantae > Streptophyta > Magnoliopsida > Ericales > Theaceae > Camellia > Camellia sinensis. The sequence continues at coordinate 1,351,035 of NW_021025068.1, read as the reverse complement.
AGCTCAGTTTTTATTATTTCAAATTTTCTGTGCTCTAACTTTTGCCTAGGTCGCCCTTTCAGGTTTTCACCCTAGCGACCCACTCAGGGATAGTATTTCTTCAACTTGTCCATGTTGATCGGCTGGAAGAACTCTAGGCCATCTAAATCCATCAGAATGACAGCTCCGCCCGACCAGATAGACTTGATGATGTAAGGGCCAGTCCAATTAGGTCTGAACTTGCCCCTAGGGTCGTGGATTGGAGCTCGGTTGTCTTTGAGCACTAGATCCCCTTCCTTCAAATTCTTGGACTTAACTTTCTTGTTGAAAGCCCTGGCAATTCTTCGTTGATAACCCTGGACGTGATATTGTGCTTTCAGCCTCCTTTCATCAAAGAGCATGAGTTCTTCGAACCTGCTTTGCTGTCAATCTGCCTCGGCTATCTGACACTCAGCCAATACCCGTAATGACGGAACCTCAACTTCGATAGGTAAAATAGCCTCCATCCCATAGACCAGGGAATACGGAGTCGCCCCAGTAGAAGTTCGGATTGAAGTCCGTTAGTCCCAAAGAGCAAATGGCAGCTTATCTAGCTAGTCCCTGTAGGTTTCCACCATCTTCTACAGAATGTGCTTGATGTTCTTGTTGGCGGCCTCAACTGCTCCGTTGGTTTGCGGCCGATATATGGATGACTTATGAAAAGCCACGTTGTACTTCTCCAACAAGTCGATCACCTCCTTCATGAAGTGGGAACCATTATCCGAAATAATCTCATTCGAGACCCCGTAGCGACAGATGATGTGGTTCCTGATGAACTTAGCGACAAGTGATGCCTTCAATACCACATAAGATTGGGCCTCAACCCACTTCGTAAAGTAGTCTATCGCTACCAGAATATACTCATGCCCATTGGACCCCTTTGGAGTGACAGCCCCAATCACATCAATCCCCCAGACTAAAAACGGCCATGGCGAAGTCATGTTGTATAGCTTTGACGGCGGAATGTTCATGCGGTTTGCATGGATCTAGCATTTGTGGCATCGCCGAACAAAGCCAATACAATCCTCCTCCATGGTTGACCAATAATAACCCTGTCTAAGGATCTTCCGGGCTAGCATCACCCCACTCATGTGTGCTCCGCACTCTCCTCTATGGATGGCCTCCATCAGGTGCTTGGATTCTTCAGTATCAACGCATAGCTTATGCATCCCGAGATGACCCCTCTTGTACAGTTTATCTCCGCAGACGATGAACTGAGCAGCCATTCTTCGAATTGCCCTCCTATCTTTGGCATTTGCCCCTGGTGGATACGCCTCCTTTTCCAAGAAGTTCTAGATGTCGTAATACCAGGGGTTTTGATCTTGTACCTCATCTATGGCAGGAATCAGCTCGTAGGTCGGCACAAATTTCTATTCAATGATGATCGGACGCATCCGGACTCCAAAAGGGATGTCTGTCATAGAAGATAGAGTTGCTAATGAATCAACCAACTTGTTGTTCTCTCATAACAAATGAGCAAAGTTCAGTTTTTCAAACCGAGGAATCAGAACGTCCAAGGTCTGGTGATAGATTCTCATCTTTTCTTCTTTAACTTTCCAATCTCCTTTAGCTTGAGATACAACAAGGCTCAAGTCCCTGATGACATCCAACCATTTTGCCCCTAGTTCCAGGGCGGCTTCCGGTCCAGTAATACATGCCTCGTACTCTGCCTCATTGTTCGACACTTTGAACCGGAGTTTGAATGCTAAGGGTATGCGGGAATTGTCGGGTGCTATCAACAACACCCCTATCCCATACCCGTATTAGTTTGACGCTCCGTCAAAGTACGTCATCCAAGTCTCTTCTTCAACATGCAAAATGGCCTCATCTTGGAATAGATATTCAACTGCTTCATCTCTCTCCACTAGGTGGTTGGCTAGAAACTTCGCTACCGCTCTCCCTTTCACTGACTCGCGCGCCATGTGCTTCAGATCAAATTCGGAAAGTAGAAGCAACCAACAGGCTAGCCTACCCGTAAGTGCTGGTTTCTCGAAGAGATATTTGATGGGATCTAATCTCTAAACCAGTATTACAGAGTGACCTAACAGATAGTGCCTCAATTTCCTGGTAGCCCATACCAAGGCGAGACAAGTCTTCTCTAGCGGGTCTCGTAATCTAGCATTTTCTTGCTCCGGTAGTAGATAGCCTTCTTCACTTTGTCCTCAGACTCTTGTGCAAGCATGCAGCCCATTGTCAGTTCGGTCACTGACAGGTACAGAATCAACGATTTTCCCGGCTCAGGTGGTGACAACACAGGTGGGTTCTATAAATATTGCTTGATCTGTTCGAAAGCAACTTGGCATCGATCGTCGCATTGGAACTTCTTTCCTTTCTTCAAGAGACCAAACAGTGGTTCACAAGTCAAGGTTAATTTTGCAATAAACTGTGTATGAATTGCACTTTATCCAGAAAGCCTCGCACCTCCTTTTCAGTCCTCGGTGGTGGCATTTCTAAGATGGCCTTGATTTTGGAAAGATCGACCTTGATACCCCTTTGTGTGATCAAGAACCCCAGCATTTTCCCTGGTGTAACACCAAATGTATATTTCTGAGGATTCAGCCGCAACCGATACTCTCTGATCCATTGGAAAAATTTCTGCAAGGCGGTGTAGTGGCCCTCTATTTCCTTGGACTTGACAATCATGTCATCCTCGTACACCTCAACCTCTGTATGGATCATATCGTGCAAAATCGTGGTCACAGCCTGTTGATACGTGGCCCCAGCATTCTTCAGCCCAAACGGCATCACCCTATAACAATAAGTTCCTCACGAGGTGGTGAAAGCAGTCTTCTCCCTGTCTTTGGGTGCCATCAAAATCTGATTGTAGTCTGAAAACCCATCCATGAATGAGAGCAACGCATGCCCAGCAGTGAAGTCCACTAATTCGTCGATATGCAGCAGAGGAAAGTCGTCCTTCGAATTGGCTTTGTTCAAATCCCTGAAGTCCACACATACCCGAATTCTGCCGTCCTTTTTCGGCACCAGAACTATATTGGCCAACCAAGTTGGGTACTCAAATACTAACAGGAACCCTGCGCCGATCTACTTGGTGACCTCTTCTTTGATTTTCAGAGCCCAGTCTGGGCGAATCCTTCGAAGCTTCTGCTTAACAGGTCGGGCCTTTAGGTTAAGAGGGATTTGGTGCTGTACAATCTCAGGATCGATTCCAGGCATGTCTTCGTAGGACCACGCGAAAACATTTTTGAAATCTTTTAATAAAGCGACTAAGCGCTTGCGTTCCTCTGAAGACAACGTGGACCCGATCTGGACTAGCCGCGGATCCTTCTCAGTACCAACGTTAATTAAGGTGATTTCATCAACCAAAGGTTTTACAAATCTCTCATACTCTTGATCAATCAAATGTTGTAAAACCGGAGGAATTTCTTCCTCGTCGTTTTCATCAAAATTTTGAAAGTCTTGATTAATGCAGTAAATTAAAGGCACAGAAAAGTACTCGGAAGCCACAGCCATACCATTCTCATTAATAACATCTAGTCCACCTGATTCCTCTGTTACAACAGACTCAAAGGAAAAAGAAAACGACGATCTGGACAGGACAGTGGCATCCGGGGTATCACCCCCAAGAATACTGGACTCAGGCTCAGACGATCTGGAACCTGATTCCGACTCCACAGACTTAGTGGAATCAGATTCCGGCTCATTACCTGACCCAAAACTACTCGATAAAAAGCCCTCCACGTATTGCCAGACGAGGGAGAGTGCGATGGATGCATCGAGAATGCCTGGAGATGGGCCCACAGCCGCTTCATCCCCGATCATGGAAACTGAGAAGTTATCCCCCAAGCACTCCAGTACGATCTGAGGATCTGAGAGGAAACAAGCCAATGCTACCCACATCTCAATTTTTGTGCTCTCAGAATCCTCCTCCTTGCACTGCTCAGCCTCAGCTGGTGGGTCGGTCTGCTCTTCGGCAACTTCATCCCTGGATAACTAAAGATCAAAAAAGATTTCAAAGCCAGGCAAGCGCCGCTTCTCTGCATTCAACCAGGGCTTCGGAAAGCCACAGAATGGGAAGTCTTCCCTCTCCCGGACAAAGCGTCCGTTTAGGGTCCCCTGGATAGGTTGGTGTACCAACTCATAATGCTTCCCGGCTTGCTTTATTTCGCTCTGGCTTTTCCAGCCATTTCCTTTCCTTTCCTTACCCAATTCTCCTTGGTAGGCAGATAACCTCAGCCAAAGGTATATGGGTTATGCGGCACTTCAGCTGATGCTACAACGCCCTTTCGACTACTTCACTCCAATCCCATCCCGAGCATGTGCTAAAGCTTGTTCATAAGGTAGACAGACAGTGCGTTGACGTATAGCCCCTCATCAATAGCTAGCATGTCTTGTACAACCCGGGCCTCAGCTAGGGTATATCCTAACAAGAATACATCCTCCACGCTATGCACAATCTCCAGAACTGGTGTAGAGACCTCTGGCGGTAGATGTATTGAAGAATTTCCAAAAACGATTGCCACCCCCTTCCTGTGGGGGTACTTCAGCATTTGGTGTAAGGTAGAAGAGACGACTTTCACCTGGTGCAGCCACGGCCGCCTAAGGAGTAGATTGAGGGTTGCGAGAACATCCAAGGCATGAAACTTAATGTCCTGTTGCCCTAGGCCAACCTGAGTCTTAATCCGTACGGTCCCCATCACCTCTTGGCTGGTATTATCATAGGCCCATATCACCTGAGCCGTAGGCACAAAATTTGCGGGCTTCAACTTGATAGCATACGCCATTCTCGATGGACATACATTGATTGTGGACCCCGTGTCGACCAGGACCACCGGTATCCATCTCTCTCTACACTCCAAAGAGATGTAGAGTGGTTTGTTATGATCTGAGCCCTTGGGCGGTAGTTCTTTGTTGGTGAAGGTCAAGGTCGGGGAAGCTCCTCCTGGGAAAAGCAGCCCTACCAACTGCTCGGGTGTGGTATCAATTGAAAGCTTTGCCTTGTCCATGGTAGTAAGGACGACCTGTCTGTGAACCCTCGAGGCCATAAGCAGTCCCCAAATGGAGATGTCTACTTAGATTTTCTTAAGCTTCTTAAGTACAGCCTCCTCCTCCAGTAGTTTTTCCTTCTGCCTCTCCACTTTTCTGTCATTCCCGGACGCCTCGAGTTGGTCCAAGTGTGGGGGACTTGAAATACCGCCCACTCCTGGTCATACGGTCGACCTCCTCAACATACCAGGTGTCATCTGGTTGGTTCTGTCCCCAGTCTTCGTCAGTGTGGCAAGATGTAAATCATCGTCTTCCCACCACATCTCGTCGGTAACCGATAGACAACTGTCCGGCTTCGTTGTCACTATTTTTGTGCTCATAGCACATTTCATCCCCGCAAGGGCTTTGGCCTTCCTAGCCCTCTCAAGATCCTTGATCTTTTCTTGCTCAAGCCGCTTCAATGCAGCCTCCTGTTCAGTATCTACTATACTCAAACTGCCTGGATCTCGAGCAAAATTCTTCGCACCGGTGCTCTCTGGCAATTTCTCCTGATTCTCGGCCATTCCGGCCACTACTGATATTCCGGCTTCCAATTGCCCCTGTTCCAGCTGAGACACCTCAACAACATCTGGCTCGTCGCTGAGCCACCCAGTATTTTCTGCTGATCCATCCAAGTCAACCCAATGAATGTTCCCATCCCCTGAGTCCTTCTCATTGAAGAACTACAGATTGGAAATATCCTCTTCCAGCTCTGCTAGGTCATCTAACCCCTGATTTGGTCCATCTTCCCGGACCACACTGATTTCTGCCCCAGCTGGCAACTTTACCCTCGGCTTAACCTGATCTGTTGATGTGATATAACCACTCGGGTTGTATGCAAAGCTCCCAAATCCCTCAGGCTCTAAATCAACATTCTCATCTGCCTTCAAAGTCATCCTGGTTCTGTCTTCGACAGTCACCACCACCGATTCAGGTTGGGTTTGGGAGATGCTCAACATGTACAAGTCCGTGCTGTCTACGATGAACACCTCAGGCTTGGGTAGGTGGGTGGGTGTGATGTATATGCATGGGTCACATGAAATGGCCGTGGTTTGGATTAGGTTGATGTGTTTGGACAGTAGAGCTTGGTTATGTGGTGGGAGTGGGTTGGTGGTGACATTTGGTTTGTCGGGAGGTGCAATCACCTTGTTGTCAATGAGATCTTGAATCTCATGACGCAGTCTAAAGCACTGGTCGGTGTCATGACCGTGCTGTTGGTGAAAGACACAATATTTGGCCGGGTTATGGGTTGGTGGGAGGTTATTTGGTAGTTGGCGCGGTTCTAGAGGCTTCAGATGCCCCTTTCTAATTAGAACCCTAAGAGCTTTGGACAAAGGCATATATAACGGGGTAAAAGCCCTCTAGCCCCAGGGTGGGTATTTGGCTGTTTGTGAGCTGGTACAGAACGCACCGGTGAAGGGTGTAGCTGTAGTTGTTTTTGGGGTGGGCGTGGTGACCATGCCCACATCGGAAGTTCTGACAGTAGCAGCACTACTCATGCCAGCATTCGAACTGCGGGTAAATGCCCTCTTAGGCTGCTCTCTCTCCTGGTCAATCAAACCTTGTTTCATGGCGTCCTCAATTTGTACTGCAATCTCGTGTCAATCAACAAAGGTGGGGAGGGGTAAGATGATCATCTTTTTCATCAGTTTGGGTTGGAGGTTGCGCACAACCATCCGTATCTAATCCTTCTCGATTGGCTTGGTGGTCATCATAGAAGCTTTGGCTCTCCAACGAGTTACAAAGTCAGAGAAGCCGTCTTTTGGCTCTTGCTTCATTGTCTTGAGATCACGAGTTGTGACCTCAATTTGTGTGTAGTATGAATACTAGGCAACGAAGGCCTCATCCATCTCCTCCCAACTTCTCTTGACAGAATCTTCCAACTTCACGTACCAGATAGCCGCAACACCCGACAGGGTCCAGCCAAAGAGGGAAAGCTTTTGCAGTATGGAGAGGCCCATTTGCCTTAGGATATCTGAGAACAACCGTAAATATACCATGGAATCCCCAGAACCATCAAAACAGTCTATATGTGGCATCTTGAACTGGTCCGGCAAAGTCACTGCCGAATCGGTGTATCCATCCTCTATGTCCGGAATGGAATTCACACCTTGCGCCCTCTTGAATAGCTTTTCAAGCTTACTGACCTTCAGATCGGTTGGGTCCATCTCATATTCAAACGGTGTATCTGTTAAGAAGGTCGGTGTCTTCGATATCTGCGGTAGAACTTGTGGCGGGATTAGCCTTATTGAAGCGTCCGTATCTTCCTGGATGTTTGTAGTATCCCCGAGTGTTGGAACTCTAGGTGGGGGTAGGGGTGGATGCGAAGCAGATTCTTCGGCTTGTTGTGGTTACTGCTGTTGTTGAAGTCTGACAATCAGCTTTGTCCATTGAGCCACAACCTTTGCCTGACGCGAGGCAAACTCTGCCTGGAGGGCAGCATCCCGCTGCATGGCTTGCATCATGTCCTCCATACTTGGCATAAAGTGCTGATCTAACTGAATAGGTGTATCTCTCTCTGTGGTAGAAACAAAAATCTGATCCCTACTGTGCACAGGTGGAGTAGACAGAGACCTCGGAACTGGTAACTGCTGTACTGGTGATCTATGCCTGGATGACCTCCGTCTCGTAACCGGGGGTAATGACACAAACACTGGTTGTCCGTCAACTAGATCCCCAGATCGGGAAAGCCTTCTACCTCTAACCCAGACTGCTTTGGGGGAAACTGCTTCTTCGGAAGCAATGATGCTAAACTACCTTGCAAAAAGATAAATAAAACAAAATAAGAAAACTACAAATAGAAAAACGGACAACATTCCAGCTTAAATAAACACAACACACAGTTGATATTGTAAGCTGAACACACTGTTCTCAACGCTGATCACTGCCCCCAAATCACTGCCTCAAATCCGATACCCCAAATACTGATGTCCTCAGACTGATACTCAGACTTGCAAATTGATACAGGCGTACCTATAGAGACACACTCTAAAAGCACATAGCAAGCAAATGAGAGCTAAAACACCCCTATGGAGGGGTAGGGTTTCCCTGTCCTATCTTGTCAGGAGCTAGGGTTTCACTATGCACGCAGTGGTTTCAAACAACCTACAATCGGGTAAGCAATTTGTCCTAGTTTGGAATGGTCAGTATGGCTTCCGATAGGCAACTAGGTCAAATGGTCAAAAAGGGTGCCTCGGTAAAAATCGAGGTTTGTGTTCCCATCGTGGCAGAGCCCGTAACTAGTCTGCCTTATGGCACGTTTTTTCAAGCAAGCCTCCGGTAAACTGTTCAGGAATAGTAGACGGCAAAGACGTGTCCTAGGCGCACCAATGCAAATACAATGCAAAGAAACACATAAGTGTAAACAAAACAACATATCATGAGTTCGAGCCAAGTTCTCTAAATCCCCAGCAGAGTCGCCAGAAACTATAGACTGCCCGAACTCCGCCCCGCGCGCGAGGCACGAACGGTAGTTCTAGCTACTACAGTTCAGACTCCTGTCACGGTTCTGAATCTAATCTCACAAAGTACAATGTAAGACTGATAAATCACCAAAGAGTCCAAATCTGGAAAATTGTTTTGGAAAATCGATTTTGAATGAAAAGTGCCAAACATAGATTGCTTTGCCAGATTTCAGAGTCACCACCTAAATATTTTGTTTTGGGAAATTTAGGAAACCTTGACTCATGCCTAAGGCCACGTGTCCGTCATCACCAAAGTTGCCTCGGCTCAAGAACTTGGGTACGAGAGGGGAAGGTCTTGAAATGAACACCCCTGCTCGCCTGATCAAAGGATCGGTCTCTACTAACGTGATATGTTGTTTTTATAAACACATGCATTCTTATTCTAATTTATTAGCTAACATTACTACGTGATGCGCACGTTACACAAGTATAGATTCAATCGCAAGAATTGGAACAAAACATCTCATGTTTGTTTTTCGAAAATGGTTTGAAAGATGCTACCCTCAAGTAGGCTAAGACGCGGATTTGCCACCCTCAAGTGGGCTTAGAAAACATGATTTGCCACTCTCAAGTGGGCTTAAAATGCACATTTTGATGAATTGTTCCAATTCAAGCAATGAAGCCTTCATCCAGGCATTCATGCAATTAAACACTTAAGCAGTTAGCCTCATGGCAAGCATGCTATCATGGCAGTCACTTACACTCATGCAAGAATGCTAAAGCATAAACATTCATAGTGTACTCCGAGCCAAAACAGAAGCTAGTTAGTAATCATGCATGATCCTAGCTAGGTCAACAGTGCCTAATGCAAGACATGCAAAATGCAACTAAGTAGGCCCGGCTATATAAGACGGCATATGAATGCTACACTTGATACATGTATTCAAATAGGAATTGAAATACAATGCAGTTTCAATGATGCGCCGAGCCCGGTGCATGCAAGACTAATGAATGATGCACGCATGCAAGCATAAGGTATGCTAATTGAAATATGCCCTAATCTAACTACTGAAAGCGGGTAAATAAAAGGGAGAAAGACGTGGGGTTGGAAGACATGCACACACACACGCACCCTTATTACAACATTGTGCCCTCTCGATGGAGGGTTCGAATGAAAGCTAAGCTATTCTAAGCTAAGCTACTTAACTAATCTAACTAAACTAATTAGACTAATTATTACACAACCAAATTGAATAACTAGCAAACACTAAGCTAATTATTACAACACTTTAACTAATTAACAAATGGATTAATTAAATTACAAATTCATGCTAAGTGTTAAAATATGTAAACTAGGCTGCCTCAGCTCTGCCTTGAAGAAGTTGAAGATGCATGCTCAGTTCTCGTCCTGAAAAGCTCTCCAAATGCTCTTTAGAGGCTCTGTCTGGAGGGTGTCTTCCAATTCTTGTTGCTGAAACTTACCAAAATAGTGCTGGGGAGTGCACCAGCGGCTTGCCGGCCATGAGGAGCTGTTGCCGACCCCCCTGCCGGCCACAGATGAAGAGGTGTCGGCCAACAATAAGAGGGTGCTGACCACTGGTGTGTTATGATACCAAGCTACAGCAGAGCACAAAATAGAGAAAATTGAGGGTCTCCCAAGAGTATGTACGTACTATGCCCCTCCACATCACCTCAAAACATCAAGGGAGAGGCATAATTGTGTCCAAGACCATCAATCGAGCATCGCAATTCGTGATAGCCAAAGATCCAATTTGTACAAACTCAATAAATACATGACAAACAAGACACTTAGACCATCTCCTTATCATGAGAGACCAAAGGCAATGGAGACCGAGGGAGATTGGCCCATTTCATCACTTCAAGTATGAAATGAACCAATCTTCCTTGTGTTCAATACGACATCCGATTGAACGTGATGCAAAGCAAGCAACATGACATGCAAACAACATGCTAATCATGGCATGAAATGCAAGATTCTAACTTGCAAACACTCACGCACAACATGCTAGAATATTTAAGCATTAAAAGCTAGTAAAAGACACAACACTAGAATCATGCAAAGCAATGCTCGATGGACTAAACCAACACCAAATAGACCCCATGTATGCCAAAACAAAGGCGTAAGCATGTTGAAATTGAAGCTCAAACGATTAGACAAGCATGCATGCATGTTGGGCCACAAACAAGGTACAATGTTCAACTCTCAAACACAATCAAAGAGTGATATACATGAGAAGATGGCAATGCTATATGCTCTGAAATCAAGTGTCGAATGACGCCAAATCACATAAACACCGCAAACAAAGCATGCTAGAAGGCTCAAAACTCAAGACCAGCTAAGGCACTTACACCATAGCCATACCCAGCAAGCTCCAAAGGGCCAAGATGACTCAAAACAGTCCCGAGGTAAGTCAAAACAAGGCCAAAAACATGCTTGAACATGTGTAACACGTCCGCGAGGGACCCTGCTACGGTTCGGACTCGATCTTACGTCACGGTTCTTAATCTGAACCAAAGAGTCCAAATCTGGCAAATCGTTTTGAGAAAACAGATTTTTTTTGAAAGAAGTACCAAACATGGACTGCTTTGCCAGATACAGAGTCGCCACCTAAATATTTTTATTAATGGGGAATTTAGGAAACCCTGACTCGGTGCCAAAGGCCACGTGTCCGTCATCGTCAAAGTTGCCTAGGCTCGGGAGCTTGGGTACGATTGGGGAAGGTCAGCTATGAGCACCCCCTCTCGCCCGATCCGAAGATCGGCCTCTACTAACCGTGATATCCGTTTTTGAAAATGTTATGTGTTCTTATTCTGGTTATTAGCCTAGAATTACTATGTTATGCGCACAGCAAACAAGTATAGACCAAATTGCCTAGATTGGAACAAAACATTGCACATCCGTTTGTTTGGAAAACAATTTGAAAGTTGCTACTCGTAAGTAGGTTAAAACACGGATTTCAATGAGTTGTTCTAACTCAAACAATCCAACCTTCACCCACAGGCAATCAATCAGTAATATCAGGGAAGCATTTAGCCGTATGGCAAGCATACTGTCATGTTAACATCCACACGCATGCGGCATTCTAAAGCATAAAAATACTTACATCGTACTCCGTGCCAAAACAATAAACTAGTTAGCAAACATGCATGACCCTAGTCCATGTTAAGTGGCTAATGCATCGCATACAAAATGGAATTAGGATAGGCTCGGCTAATCCTAAAATGGCATGTGAAATGCAATCATTTGATGCACGTATTCAAGTTAGATTTGAAATACTAATAAAGTTTGCATGATGCGCCGAGCTCGGTGCATGCAAGACAAAGGTATGGATGCACGCATGCATTGTATAAGGTATGCTAATTTAAACATGCCTTAATCTACCATCATAAGCAGGTAAATAAAAGGAAAGAAAGATGTGGGGTTTGGAAGACATGCACACACACGCACCCACACTTATTACAAATTTGCCCTCGCTCGGAGGGACTAAAAGAATAATACAAATTAACTAACTCGCAAGCTAATTGATTATTACAAACCAACTAAATTAATTAAGCGGATTAATTAATCTAAGAGAAACAATAAACAGCAGCCTCGAGGAGAAGGCTCGAATGCACGCGTGCTCGGGTCTTGCTCGGAAGTTCACTGCCATGCATAGACTGCCTCTGTTTTCCCTGCTCTGCCCCTCTGAAGACTACCAAAGTCTTAGAATTGCTTCCCTGGACATTGGGAGACACCACCGGCTGAGTAGAATTGCCACCGGCAGTAGGATGTGGTCATCGGCTGTTGATGAAGCTATCGGCCACCAATGGATTGCCGGTCGGCACTTAACACTGCTGGTCGGCAAAGAATGTCTGCAGAACCTGCAATTGACAGCAGTAGAGGGCAAGGCACAGCATGGCAATGCAATTCAAGCAATGTATGCACCAATCCTATCCCTTATCATATGTATGACTCAAAGGGACATGATCCTTGGTTCTCGGACCATCAATCCCGCATTTCAATGCGTGATGGCCCAAAGAATCAAGTGTGCACTTTGATTTCGAATGTGATGGACGCAAACACATAAGGGCCCAATCCCTATCACTAAATCAAGGGACAAGGCATGCATGTTCAATGCAACCTAAGCATGTTAACTTAACATGCAACATGGTATAAAAGGGAGCATGCAAACATGCAATGCACATTTGGTACACAACCTAAGCAACAAGGCAAACAAGCATGCCACAACTATGCAAACTACTTAGAGCATGCAAGGTGTAATCTAATCATGCAACATGCTAGTAATTTGACCAAGGGAATGCATGCCAAATGCAAATGATTTCAAGCATGCAACACATGCAACCAAAGCATGCAAACATGAGATAATGTAATAGCACTTGAATGGCATACAAGGGATGGACCTACACTAATTGGACGGCTCTAAGTTAGGTCCAAAACAGTGGCCAAAGCTTAGGAAGATGGGACCAAACACACATACACACATGCACATGTTAAGGCCTAAACACTTAAGCATCAAAGGGCATCTTTTAAGCAGACTTAAAAGGGAATAATCATGGACATGGGGCATGCATTAAGCTCTGAAAATCATGCAAGAACATGGTGCCAAACCAAGCAAACAAGATAGGCTAAACATGCAACAAATGGCCCAAGCATTTAAGGCAAGCTAATGTAGTATTGAACTACACTTGATATGACCACACATGGCAAGACTTAAATGACCAAAAACAAAGTTTTAGCACATAAAACAAAGCCCAAAAGACCACTTAGATGGCATCTAAATGGCTTGAATTCAAAAGCATGCATAATGACCAAAACATGGAGCATACAACACAAGCTTTCAGAGCATTAAAGAGGTGTCCAAGGCAAGCATACAAGCATGTCAAAGGGACTGAAATGATGCTACAAATGGTGCCAAACCACTGAAATAAAGCAAGTAATGCATGCTACACACTCACACACTTAAGGCCAACAAACCAAAAAATGCAAAGGGGGGTATATAATGCATGTCATGGCCGACCAAAATGACTAACGAAAGACCTCAAACATGGCAAAATAAGCACAAAAGCTTCACAAAGCTAGGCCTAAAACATGCTAGAACAATGGTTTACAACCTAAGGCATGTTAAGGCCTAAACATGGCATTACAAGGTAGGTATGCTAAACATGCATGGTGTACCAAAACCAACTGAAAACAGAGGCATATTATGACATAATACGCATAAAAATCAGCTAAGGCATGGTCAACATGAACCTAAACATGGTGCTCCCTCAAGAGGCCAAAAATGGTCCTTTTTCAGGACAACAAGGAGAGGGGGTGGCCCTCTCCTTCCTAGGACCTCAAGGCACCATCCTCACCTCTGAAATCCCTCAAGATTTCAGTGGTGAGGAGGCCCAAACTCAATGGTCCCGGAGCTCACTCAAAATGGCCCAAAAAGGGGCCTTACAAGGCTCAAGAGGGGTCAAAGAACCTCAAATCACAAAACACCCTTAACAAACTATTTAGAGGGCCTAAAAATAGAACTTTTTTATGTTATGCACTAAACACAAAAACAGTTGTAAGGTAGGTAAAAATACAATGCAAGAAAGGGGTAAAGAGGGGGAAGATTCTTACCCTTGAAGCCCTTCTTCAAAAATGGTGGACCAGCTAGTTCTTCAAGCTCAAAACCACCCAAGAACACCAAGAACAACCTCTGGCCCTTCAAGGAACCAAGAAAAGGTGTAACACTGTGTGTTTGTGTGCAATAGTAAGACACAAACACACTTATACACACACAAAGGCAAAATGAGAGAGATATAGAGATAGAATATATATATAAATCCTAACCCTAGAACCAGAGCTTTCTCTCTATTTTTTGTAACCCTAAAACCAAGAGAGGAGACTCTCTCTTATAGAGCTCTCTCTTGTAAAGCTTGTCAAATAAGCTTGTCAAGAGAGAGATCCCTCTATACACGTGTATGGAGGGGAGAAAAGGTGGGTGCCAGCTATCACAGCTGGCACAAAATATCTACCAAAAGTAGATGAACAGTGATCGGCCATTCAAAATTGTCATTTTGGCAAAATAAATGGCTGACCGGCAACAAAGAGTGCCGACCAGCAATATACATTGCCGGTGGCACAAAATCACTGGCCGGTGGCCTCTAGCCATGGCCGGTGATGTGTGGGGATGTCTCACAAGGCATTCCCTGCCCCTCCAAGGCAAAATACAAGTGTTTGGTGCAAAACCAGACACAACGCAGTCGAATTCGGAGATCCTGAGGCAAGGCGCGTAGCCGAGACCCCCGGGAACTCCAAACGAACACGAACAAGGGTAATCACCAAGTGTTCCAATGGTGACGTCCAAGTCTTGAGGACGGTCAAAAATGGGGTGTCTACAACATGGCCAACATATGCTAGAATAAAAGGCCAAAACACCAAGTAAGCTAGGCCAATGATCATGATTACACTACAAGTGTAAGAAGCAAATGCGGGATGCTCTAACCAACCAAAAACAAAGTTGTATCATGGCAAAATAAGACCAAATATATGCTGAGATGGTAGCCCAAAAGCTTAGGCATGCATGCATACATACTAGCTCATGATCAAGACATAAGACACAACCCTCCAAAGGCATTGAAAGAGTGAAACATGTGAGAGTATGGCCATGCTATACACACTAAAATCATGTGAGAAGTGAGGCCAAGGCATGCAAACAACTCAAGTAAAGCATGCTAGAGATTTTGAAATTCAAAGCTAGTGAGCAAGATTGCACTATGGCTATATAAAGCAAGGCATGCATGGCCAAAACCACTTAAAACAGAGCTTAACCATGGCAAAACATGAGTAAAAGCTTGCTGGAGCAGAGCCAAAGACATGCTAAAATGGTGGTCCAAAGCATAGATCATCTTAGGCTAACTAAGAGGATTGCACTACAAGTATGAGAACCAAGGAAACAATGACCAAACCAACAAAAAATAGAGTTATGGAAGGTCCAAAAAGTCACAAAAACAAGCTTGAGCAAAGCCACAAAGGAGTATAAACACTTGCTCATTTGGTGAGCCATCAACACATGCGTGCAAAACAAGAGGAGAGGGGACCACCCCCTCCCATTTTGGGTCCCAAAATCACATTTCTGCCACTGAAAATCCACTGGATTTCAGTGGCTAAAAGGCCAAACAAAGACTAATACAAAAGCTTCAAAGGATGGCTCAAAAGCTTAACAAATAAGGCACACAAAGGGGTGAAACACCGCCAACACCAAAGAGGCCTCAAACAACCATCTTAAACACTGGAAAACAAAGATTTTTTTAGTTCAAAGCAAGGCCTAAAACAATATGCAAGGATGGCCAAATAAGCAATGAAAAATAAAGCTTTAAAGAGGATATGAGACTCACCCTTGAAGCACAGCAATAACAGCAAGTTTCTCAGGCAAAACCAAGCTAAAACCACTCAAATACAACCTCCAAGAACCTCGGCTCAAGAGTGAAGGTGTTATACTCGGTGTTGTAGTGCAAAAGTGAAGAGAAAATACACTTTAAGGCACAAACTAGCGCAATATAGAGAGAGAGAGTGTGAGAAATATATATATAGAGAGATATATTGTCTCTAAAATGGATGAACCTCTGGAAAGGGGGAGGTGCTCCCCCTTATATAAAGCAATGCAATGCAAACCTTGTTTAACAAGCTTGAAATGGGCTTCGTCCCTCCATGGCTCAGTGAAAACCAGCTGGCTCAAAATATCTAGTACAAAATTTCCTAGAATAAAGTGTTTGCCGGCCATCAGTGATGGCTGGCAGTGCCTCATTGATGGCCGACAGGCTTCATCAATGGCAGGCAGGGGTAAATGCATGGCCGGTAGCGCACCACAAGAAGCATGCTGAAAGGACCAACACATGGTCCAAAAATGAAGCAGAAAGGACACAAGGTTTGGAAAGCTCAAATCTATGACGTTCCGTCGCGAAATTCGAGTACTCGACGACCAATCAAACTTGCCACCGTTTGTACTTGCAAGAACATCCAAATTTTGAGGACGGTCAAAAATGGGGTGCCTACACTACACTTGAAACACGACAAGCTACCCGATGCACTTTTTTCCGATCCCGCACTAGGCAAAGGAAAAGTGGATCTAGACTGCTGTGGTTGGGACTAGGATGGATAGGTGTTCCTGCTCTTCTTGTTCTGCCTATAGTCTCCTTGAGCCTCTTGGCCCTTAGACCTTGAGCTCCGAAGCCTCTCCTCCTCGACTTGTACATAAATCTCAACGTATGCTGCAGACTCTACAAGACGGTCATAGTTCCGAATCATGTTCCCAACAATCTTAAATAAAATATTGGTTTTCAACTTTTTCTCGAATTCAATGCAACGTCGCTCTTTCGTTGCTACCAACTCTGGTGCAAACCTAGATAAACTAGAGAAGACTGCCTCAAATTTGGCCACGGTCATGTCGAGTTGTTTGAGGTCTTTGAACTCTTGTCTCAATCTCTCCCTAGTAGCAGGAGGTAAATACTTATCTTGGAAAGCAACCACAAAGGCTTCCCATGATGGCTCCACCCTACCCTTGGCAAACTTCCACCACTGACTCGCATCCCCTTTAAGGTAGTAACTTGCTAGAGTCACCCTCAACTCGCTATCATCTATATGAAGCATTTCGAACGTCTTCACAGTTTCTTTGAGCCACTCATCCGCTTTCTTGGGCTTGGGGCCACCATGGAATTCATCTGGTTTGGCCCGCAAAAACTCTCTAGTAAGAGAACTTGTCCTTGACTCGACAGTGTTCTCTCGGGCTTGTTTATCTGCCCTCAACAAATTCATAGACTCCCTCAAAGCCCCCGCCATTTCTCGGGCTAGGGCCCCCATTGCGGATTGACCCGCTTGTCCCACCTGCTTGGCCACGTTAGCTTGGGCTGCTTGCCCGGCCGTATTAGCTTGGCTGAACCCTTCTTCTAGCACCGAAACCCTATGGACCGGTAGGAGATCGCCCTAACTCGCTCGGCACGCGAGGGCGCGAATTGGGTTCTTAGCTACTACAGTTCGGACTCCTGTTACAGTTCTGAATCTAATCTCACAAAGTGTAATGTAAGACTGATAAATCACCAAAGAGTCCAAATCCGGCAAATCATTTTGGAAAATCGATTTTAATCAAGAAGTGCTAAACATGAACTGCTTTACCAGATTACAGAGTCGCCACCTAAATGTTTTGTTTTGGGAAATTTAGGAAACCCTGACTCATGCCAAAGGCCACGTGTCCGTCATCACCATAGTTACCTCGGCTCGGGAACATGGGTACAAGGGGGGAAGGTCATGAAATGAGCACCCCCGCTCGTCTGATCAAAGATCATCCTCTACTAACATGATATGTTGTTTAATAAACACAAGTGTTCTTATTCCGGTTATTATCTATCTTTACTATGTGATGCGAACCACATATAAGTATAGACTAAATCGCAAGAATTGGAATAAAACAACTCATGTTTGTTTTGGAAAATGGTTTGGAATTGCCACTCGCAAGTGGGCTAAAGTGCGGATTTGCACCCTCAAGTGGGCTTAAAACATGATTTTGCCACTTTGCAAAGTGGGCTTAAAACTCACATTTATTGAATTGTCCCAATTCGAGCAGTAAAGCCTTCACCCACAAGCATTCATGCAATTAACAGCAGTTAAGCAAACAGCCTCATAGCAAGCATGCTAACATGGCAACATACACATTTCATGCAGTACGCTAAAGCGTAAACACTCATAGTGTACTCCGAGAAAAATAGAAGCTAGTTAGTAATCAATGCATGATCCTAGCTATGTTAACAATGCCTAATGCAACACATGCAAAAATGCAACTAAAGTAGGCTTGGCTATTCTAAGATGGCATATGAATGCAACACTCGCATAACATGCTTTGGAACACATATTCAAGTAAGTGTATTGGAATACGATGTAGTTTGAATGATGCGCCGAGGCCGGTGCATGCAAGACAAATGAATGATGCACGCATGCAAGCGTAAGGATGCAAATTAAAAATGCCTAAACTAACCATCAAAGGTGGATAAGTAAAAGGGAGAAAGACGTGGGGTCGGAAGACATTCACACGCACACGCACACTTATTACAACATTTTCCCTCTTGACGGAGGGTCCGAATGAATAAGCTAAGCTATTCTATGCTAAGCTAATCAAACTAATCTAATTAAACTAATTAGACTAATTGTTACAGAACAACAAAGAAATAGCTAAACTAAGCTACTTAATTATTACAACACTTAATTAATTAACAAATTAATTAAATTACAAATTCAAGCTAATTAACAAATAAAGCTTTAAACTAAGTTGCTCCAGCTCTGTTTGAAGATGTTGAACATGCATGCACACATTTGGATTCTCGCCCCGAAAAGCTCTCCCATTTGCTCTTCAAAGGCTCCGTTTGCAGGGTGTCTTCAAGAACTCTCTGCTGAAACTTACCAAATCCATGTTGGGGAGTGCACTAGTGGCCTACCGGCCATAAGGAGCTGCTGCCGGCCAACAATGCAAGGGTGCTGGCCATCAATGTGCCACTGCTAGCCATTGGTGTGCTGTGACACCAAGCTGCAACAGAGCACAAAATAGAGAAAAATGGAGGGTCTCCCAAGAACATGTCTGTGTTGTGCCACTCCTTATCATCTCAAAACATCAAGGGAGAGGCACCATTGGATCCAAAACCATCAATCAAGCATTCACAATACATGATGGCCAAAGATCCAATATGCACAAATTCGATAAATGCACAACAAACAAGACTCTAAGACCACTACCTTATCATGAGAGATCAAAGGCAATGGAGACAAAGGGAATTGGCTCATTTTCATCACTTCAAGTATGAAATAAACCAATTCTCCTTGTGTTCAATATAACGTCCAATTAAACACAATGCAATGCAAACAACAATGCTTATCTTGGCATGTTTTACTTGTCCAATTCTAGTGTACACATTTTAGCTTACCAATTAGTCCTTTAACCGGTTAAGTCCAATGTGAAAGTCCTCTAATGGGGAAAGGTGGCGTCAACCACGAGCACCTTAAGCATGAAAGAAGCCTCATGTTGTTGGTTAGTAGAAACCCTCAAGAGAAGGTTAAAACCATTAGGCATGAGAGCCTCAATTCCATGCCCAAGCCAACAAGGGGGTTAAGACCACTTTCAAAGAAAATGAAAGAGTCAAACAATGGAGTGCAATGGCATATATTTCAGCATTGAAATGACATGGTAAATGACTTAAGATCATGCAAACAGACAATGCAAGGCATGCTAAAAGACCAAAAACACCAAAGCTAGTGATGTGCATTACACTAGAAGCATGCAATATCAATCACAAAGGACCAAACCTGCTCTTGAAAGAGCTTAGACATGGTAAAATAAAGGCCTAAACATGCTGGAATTGAAGCTCAAAAGACTAGACAATCATGCACCCAAATTGGCTCACAAGCAAGGCATCAAAGCACAACTCTCAAAAGCAATGAAAGAGTGATATATGTGAGTGTGGCTACACTATATGCACTGAAATTACATGCTAAATGGTGCCATACCTATCATATTCTATACATGCCACTATCTACCACCAACACCACTATCATATTATATACATGCCACTATCTGCCACCAACACCACTATCATATTCTATACATGCCACTATCTACCACCAACACCACTATCATATTATATACATGCCACTATCTGCCACCAACACCACTATCATATTCTATACATGCCACTATCTACCACCAACACCACTATCATATTATATACATGCCACTATCTGCCACCAACACCACTATCATATTCTATACATGCCACTATCTACCACCAACACCACTATCATATTATATACATGCCACTATCTGCCACCAACACCACTATCATATTCTATACATGCCACTATCTACCACCAACACCACTATCATATTATATACATGCCACTATCTGCCACCAACACCACTATCATATTCTATACATGCCACTATCTACCACCAACACCACTATCATATTATATACATGCCACTATCTGCCACCAACACCACTATCATATTCTATACATGCCACTATCTACCACCAACACCACTATCATATTATATACATGCCACTATCTGCCACCAACACCACTATCATATTCTATACATGCCACTATCTACCACCAACACCACTATCATATTATATACATGCCACTATCTGCCACCAACACCACTATCATATTCTATACATGCCACTATCTACCACCAACACCACTATCATATTATATACATGCCACTATCTGCCACCAACACCACTATCATATTCTATACATGCCACTATCTACCACCAACACCACTATCATATTATATACATGCCACTATCTGCCACCAACACCACTATCATATTCTATACATGCCACTATCTACCACCAACACCACTATCATATTATATACATGCCACTATCTGCCACCAACACCACTATCATATTCTATACATGCCACTATCTACCACCAACACCACTATCATATTATATACATGCCACTATCTGCCACCAACACCACTATCATATTCTATACATGCCACTATCTACCACCAACACCACTATCATATTATATACATGCCACTATCTGCCACCAACACCACTATCATATTCTATACATGCCACTATCTACCACCAACACCACTATCATATTATATACATGCCACTATCTGCCACCAACACCACTATCATATTCTATACATGCCACTATCTACCACCAACACCACTATCATATTATATACATGCCACTATCTGCCACCAACACCACTATCATATTCTATACATGCCACTATCTACCACCAACACCACTATCATATTATATACATGCCACTATCTGCCACCAACACCACTATCATATTCTATACATGCCACTATCTACCACCAACACCACTATCATATTATATACATGCCACTATCTGCCACCAACACCACTATCATATTCTATACATGCCACTATCTACCACCAACACCACTATCATATTATATACATGCCACTATCTGCCACCAACACCACTATCATATTCTATACATGCCACTATCTACCACCAACACCACTATCATATTATATACATGCCACTATCTGCCACCAACACCACTATCATATTCTATACATGCCACTATCTACCACCAACACCACTATCATATTATATACATGCCACTATCTGCCACCAACACCACTATCATATTCTATACATGCCACTATCTACCACCAACACCACTATCATATTATATACATGCCACTATCTGCCACCAACACCACTATCATATTCTATACATGCCACTATCTACCACCAACACCACTATCATATTATATACATGCCACTATCTGCCACCAACACCACTATCATATTCTATACATGCCACTATCTACCACCAACACCACTATCATATTATATACATGCCACTATCTGCCACCAACACCACTATCATATTCTATACATGCCACTATCTACCACCAACACCACTATCATATTATATACATGCCACTATCTGCCACCAACACCACTATCATATTCTATACATGCCACTATCTACCACCAACACCACTATCATATTATATACATGCCACTATCTGCCACCAACACCACTATCATATTCTATACATGCCACTATCTACCACCAACACCACTATCATATTATATACATGCCACTATCTGCCACCAACACCACTATCATATTCTATACATGCCACTATCTACCACCAACACCACTATCATATTATATACATGCCACTATCTGCCACCAACACCACTATCATATTCTATACATGCCACTATCTACCACCAACACCACTATCATATTATATACATGCCACTATCTGCCACCAACACCACTATCATATTCTATACATGCCACTATCTACCACCAACACCACTATCATATTATATACATGCCACTATCTGCCACCAACACCACTATCATATTCTATACATGCCACTATCTACCACCAACACCACTATCATATTATATACATGCCACTATCTGCCACCAACACCACTATCATATTCTATACATGCCACTATCTACCACCAACACCACTATCATATTATATACATGCCACTATCTGCCACCAACACCACTATCATATTCTATACATGCCACTATCTACCACCAACACCACTATCATATTATATACATGCCACTATCTGCCACCAACACCACTATCATATTCTATACATGCCACTATCTACCACCAACACCACTATCATATTATATACATGCCACTATCTGCCACCAACACCACTATCATATTCTATACATGCCACTATCTACCACCAACACCACTATCATATTATATACATGCCACTATCTGCCACCAACACCACTATCATATTCTATACATGCCACTATCTACCACCAACACCACTATCATATTATATACATGCCACTATCTGCCACCAACACCACTATCATATTCTATACATGCCACTATCTACCACCAACACCACTATCATATTATATACATGCCACTATCTGCCACCAACACCACTATCATATTCTATACATGCCACTATCTACCACCAACACCACTATCATATTATATACATGCCACTATCTGCCACCAACACCACTATCATATTCTATACATGCCACTATCTACCACCAACACCACTATCATATTATATACATGCCACTATCTGCCACCAACACCACTATCATATTCTATACATGCCACTATCTACCACCAACACCACTATCATATTATATACATGCCACTATCTGCCACCAACACCACTATCATATTCTATACATGCCACTATCTACCACCAACACCACTATCATATTATATACATGCCACTATCTGCCACCAACACCACTATCATATTCTATACATGCCACTATCTACCACCAACACCACTATCATATTATATACATGCCACTATCTGCCACCAACACCACTATCATATTCTATACATGCCACTATCTACCACCAACACCACTATCATATTATATACATGCCACTATCTGCCACCAACACCACTATCATATTCTATACATGCCACTATCTACCACCAACACCACTATCATATTATATACATGCCACTATCTGCCACCAACACCACTATCATATTCTATACATGCCACTATCTACCACCAACACCACTATCATATTATATACATGCCACTATCTGCCACCAACACCACTATCATATTCTATACATGCCACTATCTACCACCAACACCACTATCATATTATATACATGCCACTATCTGCCACCAACACCACTATCATATTCTATACATGCCACTATCTACCACCAACACCACTATCATATTATATACATGCCACTATCTGCCACCAACACCACTATCATATTCTATACATGCCACTATCTACCACCAACACCACTATCATATTATATACATGCCACTATCTGCCACCAACACCACTATCATATTCTATACATGCCACTATCTACCACCAACACCACTATCATATTATATACATGCCACTATCTGCCACCAACACCACTATCATATTCTATACATGCCACTATCTACCACCAACACCACTATCATATTATATACATGCCACTATCTGCCACCAACACCACTATCATATTCTATACATGCCACTATCTACCACCAACACCACTATCATATTATATACATGCCACTATCTGCCACCAACACCACTATCATATTCTATACATGCCACTATCTACCACCAACACCACTATCATATTATATACATGCCACTATCTGCCACCAACACCACTATCATATTCTATACATGCCACTATCTACCACCAACACCACTATCATATTATATACATGCCACTATCTGCCACCAACACCACTATCATATTCTATACATGCCACTATCTACCACCAACACCACTATCATATTATATACATGCCACTATCTGCCACCAACACCACTATCATATTCTATACATGCCACTATCTACCACCAACACCACTATCATATTATATACATGCCACTATCTGCCACCAACACCACTATCATATTCTATACATGCCACTATCTACCACCAACACCACTATCATATTATATACATGCCACTATCTGCCACCAACACCACTATCATATTCTATACATGCCACTATCTACCACCAACACCACTATCATATTATATACATGCCACTATCTGCCACCAACACCACTATCATATTCTATACATGCCACTATCTACCACCAACACCACTATCATATTATATACATGCCACTATCTGCCACCAACACCACTATCATATTCTATACATGCCACTATCTACCACCAACACCACTATCATATTATATACATGCCACTATCTGCCACCAACACCACTATCATATTCTATACATGCCACTATCTACCACCAACACCACTATCATATTATATACATGCCACTATCTGCCACCAACACCACTATCATATTCTATACATGCCACTATCTACCACCAACACCACTATCATATTATATACATGCCACTATCTGCCACCAACACCACTATCATATTCTATACATGCCACTATCTACCACCAACACCACTATCATATTATATACATGCCACTATCTGCCACCAACACCACTATCATATTCTATACATGCCACTATCTACCACCAACACCACTATCATATTATATACATGCCACTATCTGCCACCAACACCACTATCATATTCTATACATGCCACTATCTACCACCAACACCACTATCATATTATATACATGCCACTATCTGCCACCAACACCACTATCATATTCTATACATGCCACTATCTACCACCAACACCACTATCATATTATATACATGCCACTATCTGCCACCAACACCACTATCATATTCTATACATGCCACTATCTACCACCAACACCACTATCATATTATATACATGCCACTATCTGCCACCAACACCACTATCATATTCTATACATGCCACTATCTACCACCAACACCACTATCATATTATATACATGCCACTATCTGCCACCAACACCACTATCATATTCTATACATGCCACTATCTACCACCAACACCACTATCATATTATATACATGCCACTATCTGCCACCAACACCACTATCATATTCTATACATGCCACTATCTACCACCAACACCACTATCATATTATATACATGCCACTATCTGCCACCAACACCACTATCATATTCTATACATGCCACTATCTACCACCAACACCACTATCATATTATATACATGCCACTATCTGCCACCAACACCACTATCATATTCTATACATGCCACTATCTACCACCAACACCACTATCATATTATATACATGCCACTATCTGCCACCAACACCACTATCATATTCTATACATGCCACTATCTACCACCAACACCACTATCATATTATATACATGCCACTATCTGCCACCAACACCACTATCATATTCTATACATGCCACTATCTACCACCAACACCACTATCATATTATATACATGCCACTATCTGCCACCAACACCACTATCATATTCTATACATGCCACTATCTACCACCAACACCACTATCATATTATATACATGCCACTATCTGCCACCAACACCACTATCATATTCTATACATGCCACTATCTACCACCAACACCACTATCATATTATATACATGCCACTATCTGCCACCAACACCACTATCATATTCTATACATGCCACTATCTACCACCAACACCACTATCATATTATATACATGCCACTATCTGCCACCAACACCACTATCATATTCTATACATGCCACTATCTACCACCAACACCACTATCATATTATATACATGCCACTATCTGCCACCAACACCACTATCATATTCTATACATGCCACTATCTACCACCAACACCACTATCATATTATATACATGCCACTATCTGCCACCAACACCACTATCATATTCTATACATGCCACTATCTACCACCAACACCACTATCATATTATATACATGCCACTATCTGCCACCAACACCACTATCATATTCTATACATGCCACTATCTACCACCAACACCACTATCATATTATATACATGCCACTATCTGCCACCAACACCACTATCATATTCTATACATGCCACTATCTACCACCAACACCACTATCATATTATATACATGCCACTATCTGCCACCAACACCACTATCATATTCTATACATGCCACTATCTACCACCAACACCACTATCATATTATATACATGCCACTATCTGCCACCAACACCACTATCATATTCTATACATGCCACTATCTACCACCAACACCACTATCATATTATATACATGCCACTATCTGCCACCAACACCACTATCATATTCTATACATGCCACTATCTACCACCAACACCACTATCATATTATATACATGCCACTATCTGCCACCAACACCACTATCATATTCTATACATGCCACTATCTACCACCAACACCACTATCATATTATATACATGCCACTATCTGCCACCAACACCACTATCATATTCTATACATGCCACTATCTACCACCAACACCACTATCATATTATATACATGCCACTATCTGCCACCAACACCACTATCATATTCTATACATGCCACTATCTACCACCAACACCACTATCATATTATATACATGCCACTATCTGCCACCAACACCACTATCATATTCTATACATGCCACTATCTACCACCAACACCACTATCATATTATATACATGCCACTATCTGCCACCAACACCACTATCATATTCTATACATGCCACTATCTACCACCAACACCACTATCATATTATATACATGCCACTATCTGCCACCAACACCACTATCATATTCTATACATGCCACTATCTACCACCAACACCACTATCATATTATATACATGCCACTATCTGCCACCAACACCACTATCATATTCTATACATGCCACTATCTACCACCAACACCACTATCATATTATATACATGCCACTATCTGCCACCAACACCACTATCATATTCTATACATGCCACTATCTACCACCAACACCACTATCATATTATATACATGCCACTATCTGCCACCAACACCACTATCATATTCTATACATGCCACTATCTACCACCAACACCACTATCATATTATATACATGCCACTATCTGCCACCAACACCACTATCATATTCTATACATGCCACTATCTACCACCAACACCACTATCATATTATATACATGCCACTATCTGCCACCAACACCACTATCATATTCTATACATGCCACTATCTACCACCAACACCACTATCATATTATATACATGCCACTATCTGCCACCAACACCACTATCATATTCTATACATGCCACTATCTACCACCAACACCACTATCATATTATATACATGCCACTATCTGCCACCAACACCACTATCATATTCTATACATGCCACTATCTACCACCAACACCACTATCATATTATATACATGCCACTATCTGCCACCAACACCACTATCATATTCTATACATGCCACTATCTACCACCAACACCACTATCATATTATATACATGCCACTATCTGCCACCAACACCACTATCATATTCTATACATGCCACTATCTACCACCAACACCACTATCATATTATATACATGCCACTATCTGCCACCAACACCACTATCATATTCTATACATGCCACTATCTACCACCAACACCACTATCATATTATATACATGCCACTATCTGCCACCAACACCACTATCATATTCTATACATGCCACTATCTACCACCAACACCACTATCATATTATATACATGCCACTATCTGCCACCAACACCACTATCATATTATATACATGCCACTATCTTATTATATACATTAACACAAATTTCCAGCACCTGCCCTTCACTGAATAGTCAACCACCCACTGTGATCAAATACTAATGCAGTCCATTGAATTTCAAAGTTGTTGCCAAAAATCAGCTTGGCATTTCACCATCAACAGTGATGATGAATAGCTAGACAGAATAGGATGAATGGATAAGGAAGTGAAAGGTTAAATTTTAAATAATTGTAGATCCCAGAGAGAAGTGCAGAATATGTTTATTTGCTTGGTAATCTAAATTCCCACATGACTAATTCTTTCATTTCCTTGCAAGCACACAGTTTGTTTATATTCTTTTCATTCATTTCCATACTATATAGCCCGACAGCGAAGAACTTCCTTTCAAGCGATTGAACACACGGCAAGGAGATAAATGTTGCTGCTGCATTCTTTTTGCTTTCACTAGGTTTAGCCCTACCAGCAGTCATAACTAACCTCAGCAAAAAGGCGCTCACCACCACTCCTTCCCACTTCAAATTCTCTTTTTTTTTATATTAATGATACTAGTACTTGAGTTGCATCCCCTCTATCAGCTTATGTTTGAGTGGCACCCTTTCTATTATTAGCTTAAGTTTTTTGAAGAGTCAGTTGTTTGCATTTTTTTTATATATAAATAAATATCTTTGGCATAATTAAAGGGAGGATTTCAAATATATAAAAAAACATTATCATGAACTACATTATTGAAGAAAGAACTTCAAAAAATATTTAAATATATATTTGTCATCATGTGCTACATTATATTATTAATTGTCCATCACGTAAATTATGATGAATTGAGTTGTCCAGTGTAGAATTCAAAAGGTAATAAATAAATAAAAAGAGCCTCATGATGTAGTTCAATCATTTTTCAGTTGTATTTTTCTTTTATAGATGTGTGGGTGTATTTTCATGTGGGTATAGTTGCATATCACTAATGGAAGTCGATATAGTTGCAAACTATAGGCCAGCTTCTAGCTGCTCAATAGTTCAAATACTTTGAAGGTTTGGCTACTCTCAAGTTGGCCATCTCAATTTGAAAGCATTGGGCTTGATAGGCCCATTTTGGGACCAATTTCGGTGATTCGAACCGTTCACTTTTTAAGACTCGTTAAGTAGAATATTCATGCAAAAAGTCAAGATGATCAAATATCGATATCTATATGTTTGAATCAAATTTGTATTACAAAAAAATGAATGGCTATTCTTGAAATTATATATGTCATCCAATTTTTTAAAACAAATATGATTCAAATATATAGCTACTGATGTCCAATCATCTTGATTTTTTTCATGAATAGTCTACTCAACAAATCATAAAAAATGAACGGTTCTGA
Organism: Camellia sinensis; assembly: GCF_004153795.1. NCBI lineage: Eukaryota > Viridiplantae > Streptophyta > Magnoliopsida > Ericales > Theaceae > Camellia > Camellia sinensis. The sequence goes on along the minus strand of NW_021025068.1, from coordinate 1,321,526 downwards.
TCATATAAATCGGTTCCAAAATGGGTCTACTAAGCCCAAATGATCTCTGAAGTTGAAATGACAACTTGAGAGAAGTCAAATTAAATATGATCTTTTCTTGTCTATAAAGTACAACCAGGCCCCAGTAAATGCCATGTAGTGAAGTTAATTGTCGTTATCAGCAGCAAGATCCTAAATACCACCTATATTAAGATAAGACTGCATTTATGTAAGAAGTAAGGTGATATGAAAAGAACAAATTACTTGTGCTAGAGGATTAGCCTAAGGACCTCTTGATTGGAATCCGGAGAACAAAGATGGACCAGAGTCGAATTTGTAGCCCTTTTTCTCAAACGAGTGAGCAGCACCCCCAGGCAAACTATGGCTTTCTAACACTTAAATATCTTGCTGGTATCTAGATAGAAGTCTTGCACAACATAGTCCAACAATTCCACTACCAATTACGACAACATCTGCCTCTAGCTTGCCTGCACATAATTCGACAAAGTGTTCCTTTAAATTAGAGGACCTAAATAATGCTAAGGAAGCAATTTAAACTCTGAAGAATCTTTCCACTATCATGAAGCCCAAATCTTAGACTAAAATGTGCAAAATTTGGTTTTGGAATTATTTATTTCTCTATGAAATTTTCAAGTCACGAATGAATTAAATTGGGCAATAGTTTGTTTTTAACATTTCCCACTGGGAATCCCTTGAATTAACTGAGGTGCACTTGCGAAAAATTCCTTACCGAGGACCTGTGCACCCTGGGGATTAGTCAGGCTTTGGATCACTCTAGTGCCAATCGAAAAAGCATTTCCGAATCTAGTTGCATCATAACTTGCCACACCGACCAGAGAGTCCTAAGAGGGGCCATAAGAAGCACTAGAAGACCATAAGCTTCCTAAACAGGCAATGGCCCTTGTAGAAAGCAGATCGCGGAGTACATACAGACCTAACAATCACACAATGAGGTTCCCTTGCAGATGTTTACTGTTACCTCTCCTCTCTTAAACATTTCTGCCATCAAGGATTTTGTGGTTTCCATAAACCAAACTGATTTGTGGATAAGGATGTCAATGCTAGGTCCATGATCAACAATGCCCCAGAATTCAAAGAAGGGTAGATGGCTATGGAAGAACTTTAGACAGTACAACAATGACATGCTTTTGGATCATGGATATGGTTGGATCATGGATATGGGTATTAATTTAGGCATTAAACTAACATTTCCTTCAAATATCCATATCCAAACACAAGCAAATAGCACTTTCCTAAAGTAATTGTTAGCTCTCACTAATTTTGTATTGAGGACAATGCCACTATTATTATAAATAAATAAATAAAATAAAATAATTAAATATCATATAACCTCTCATGATATGTTTAGTAAAGTTGGGAGCGCAATTAATTGACTGATTTAACATCAATTCAAACACTTGAAAAATGATTTTTTAATAAATTTCCCTATAATTTACCCAAATGTATATATATATATACATTCTGGGCATGGAATTTCAGAAAGCACTGCAGGTTAAATTCTAAAGTTTATTGGGTAAAACGAGCACGAGCACGAGATGTGTTTCTAAATATTTTCTTAATTTCTCTCCTTTGTACTTCTTGCAAATTTTTTACTTTGTTTTGGTATAAATTTTGGTTTAAATAGACCCTTGTAAGTACCGTTTGACTTTCTTTAAAAAGAAAAATGCTTGGTGACCCAAGTTTGTGTGGCCCAAATAACTCGAATGTGTCAAAACGGCATCATTTTACACCCAAAATGATGTCGTTTTGAGACATTCAAACCATAAAAATTCGGATCACCTAATATTATTGTAATGTTACTTTCTATTGTTTTAAAAAAGCCTTCCACATGAAGTAATTCTAAATACCCACCCTCATAATAAAAAAGGTCATCATATACTTCCTCTGGAATTTCATACTCTTTCTTAGGGGTGAGCATGGTCTAAATTGGGGTAAAACCAAGACCAACCCGTTATCTACGGTTCCTGAAAAATTGGAACCAATCTAATCCGTTTAAATCGTGGAACTAATCCAAACTAATCCATTTAAACACGGATTGGATCGGTTTAGGACCACAGATTCACATAATTAAATAATAATAATAAAATATATAACATTTTAATTTCATAAAAATATAAATATAGTATTATATTTGTTAGGACCTAACTTATTATTGTCAAATTCCATGAACAAACTTGGGTTGCATTGAGTTGTAATTTTCCTTTCATTTTGGTCTTCCCACTCGAACAGGGAACTTGGCGCTCGAGCTTAGTTTCCATCATTGCAATATTTTGGCTTGTCTGCAAAATATACTGAGTGATGTGATTTTACGCTCGAGCGTAAGTTGCTACGCTCGAGCGTGAACCCTGGTTTGGAACACGCATTGTAGTGTCCCTGCTCAAGCGTCCATTCCTATGCTTGAGCGGACCTCGTGACTTCAGCAGCTATAAAGCTGTAGGTTACTCCAAATCTAGAGTTACGTTTTCTAGATCTTCTTTAAGGGTTTTAGGTTTTTCCTTTGGGACTGTTTTTCTGGTTTTCCTTGATGTTGATTGAGTATTGAACTCATGTTCTGATAAACACACATCAAGGAGTTTGGTTGATCTTCTTTAAGAGTATTCTTCTTCGGTGGAATCCGAAGATTCAAGCACAGAGTAATCAAAGGAGTTTGATACTGTGTGCAGTCGTTGATTCGACAATGGATGTTGTGGATTCAACATCAACTTAATCAATTCTGAGACGAAGGTTGCGGTCAAAGATATATAGAAGGATTGAAGACAAATTAGAAGCGTTTGGGTAATTTGTTTAGTGTTTTTGTAATCTTTCTTTCTTCAGTAGTGGATTGATTTGTGGCGTTTCGCCCGTGGTTTTTTTATCACAATTGGAGGTGCTCCAATTGTGGTTTTTCCACATAAAAATTATTTGTGTGAATTTATTAATTCGGAAACAACAATCTAAATCACGTTCGTACGTGCTTGATGATTTAGATTATTAGTTTTAGTTGTTTGGAAATTGGTACAATTAATTCTTGATTTAATCACGAATCACTTAGGTTTTTCAATATTAGTTTCATAATAGCCACATATCTTTTCATAATAGCGACATACTATTCTAGAATTTAAACAATTACAAGAAAACTAGTTCCACTATAAGTATTTACACCATTACAAATTAAAACTAAAAACCAACAAACAAAAGTAATAATAAAAGAAGATACTATGCGTGTTTAGGTTTTATATGGAATAAGAGAAGATACTATGCGGAAAGGTGTATAAAATAAATATAGGCTATTTATATACGGAATTAATTTGAAGAAAAAAAAAAATTTTTTTTTTGGTCAAAGAAAGTAAAAATAATTTGAGCGGATTTTTGTTGAATAATGTTATATGCATCGATTAGTGTACTAATTAATATACTAATTGATGATGTGGCATAATTTAAGAGGTTTTTGATATTTGTAATGTGATTAATGAGTGTGATCAATAATAATGTCATAATTAGTGTTGGTACACTAATTAATATATTAATTGGTGTATGTAGTCGATCGGTTTTTGTTTCCTTGGAAGGTAATTGTAAGATTAAAAATAATAATAATAATAATAATAATTAATGCTATTTAATTATGTTTACTTTGGAGAAAGTGTAGTTTATTGTCGTATTTTGCTTTATGGCCGGCCCAATTATAGCGACCACTGATGCAACTCAAAAACATATTGAATTCTTTGATCAAGGCCAAAATGAGAACGTGCAAGAGGAAATTCTTTGAAAACAACTTCAAATTGTGATGAAATAGGCATGCATGTATGATATGGTTCAATTCTCTTCAATTCTAACCCAATTCTTGTATCAACCTACTTAATTCTTTAGAGTTCATGTCCTACACATTACAATTATACAATCTAAGGGTTGAATTCTTACCTAGGCTTGTCAATGATGCGCTAGATGATCAATGGATGGAGATTTCAAGCCAAGTTCTCTAGCAATCCTCTCAATTTGAACTCAAACTTCTCTCTCTCTCTCTCTCTCTCTCTCTCATGTTTTGGTGTTCAAGCAAGAGGAAATGGGAGTGCAAAAGTGTATAAGACGTATTGAGGTGGCCTTATATAGGCTTGATCTAGAAATTCATTAATTTGGGTTTAGTTGAGCATTAATTATTCTAATTTAATCGTTCCGAACCGAATTTTAATTAAACCCACCTTAATGTTCTAAAAATTCCAACTAACACAAAAACTAAAACAATTTCATGATCGGGTGCCGATAAGGCCTTCAATTTACAAAATAGAACAAAATCAGAGACAAATATTTCTACACAGAACAGACAGAAACTCATATAACACATAACACGTAATGAATGCAAAATTTCACTTTAATTACTTATTAAGCATTCTTAATCATGAATTGCATATTAATCAGAGGTCAGGGTTGTTACATTAGCTTTTTCATGTATTGATATTTGTGTATTCTTTTACATCAATAAATTTATATTTTTGCTCATTAAAAAAGTCTGATTTAGAACAAGTAGCAAAGGAATTACTGGAATAATTGGACCGACATTTGTATTCTAAGTCAATGATGATGCATTTAATTCCTTTATTTTGTGGTTGAAATTCTTTGAATTGATCTCAAAACATTGATTGGTGTATTATTTTGTTGCGAGAATAGAACCATTAGATAGTTTGTTGTTGGGATTTCATTTTAGACTCTTCATTTACCCAAAATGAAGTTCAAACAAAAGATTTATGTCCAGTTGTAGTTCGGTTATCTGCACAATTCACTCGAGCACAATAATAAGCACTCAAGTGGTCCTTAGACTCTTTTAATTTTGAATTTCAAGACCTAAGATACTCAGAGCTTGAATTCACCGTTCTAGCTAAAAAATGAGCGCTCGAGCGGTATACTCTGCAGAAGTCTGAGATTCTACAAACCTTCTCTCACCACTCTAGTGCAAGAATGAGCACTCGAACGGTCCATTTAATTTGCCTTCACCGCTCTAGTACAAGTTTGAGAGCTTTAGTAGTTTGTTCAAAAATTACTTATAAAAGTCACCTTTTTTGTCAGATTTGTGGGCCCAAAACCCATTTTTTTTCCCTTGTACTATAAATAGAATCTCACTCTCACTTTCCTCACTTTTTCACATACACTCTCTCTCTCTTCGTTCTCTCTCTTTCTCCGAAATATATATATCTCTCTCTAAGACCTTGCCCAAACTCCATAAATCCCTCTATTCATACCACTTTGGATCATTTCCTTACTTTGGTCCTTTGAGATAAATTGTAGAGCGCGTCGAGAATTCCATTTTAATCTGAACGAATCGTCCTTTCATCATCTTCGATTTTTGTGGCTTTTATCTTCTTGTTCTTTATTTGAGGTAGGGATTTTTATTACTCAAGCATATTTGTATTATCATGGTTATGTGGTATTTTGTAGCTATGAATTTTAGAATTTGTTAGGGTTTTGATATAGTTATATGGTATAAAAACTAGGGTTTGCTCTCTTTTTGGTTTAAAACATTGAAGTTATATCCCTAATTGACAAATAGTGTCTTAATTTCAAAATTTTGACATTTAAAAGTCTTAAATTTTGTGGAAACTCTAGAATGGAAAATTGGGGGTTTTGATTGAGTATTGAAATTTAAATTGAGAACTAAGGATTAGTATTGGAAAGAAGATTTTCTTGAAAAAAATTGAATTTTATTGAGCTTATTCAGATTATTTAGAATTCATGAAATGTTGGGAATTGTCAATATGTATTGATGAAATTAGTTTGGTTATTCTCTTGTGTTGCCATTTATGGAATACTATAATGTAGATAACTGTTTCGCAATTGGTAGAGGATTGCATGATTATTGTAGGAATAAATTGGAACCTTAGAGAAATGGAAACCGTTTTCAATTCATTTATTGCACTATTTATACTCTTTTTTTTTCATTCATTGAAACTTTGGAGAATTGTGTTGGTATCACTTGAATGCTTTTGGAAATTTGTTGAATTATTAAAGTAAATAATGTGGTTAAAACCTAGATTTGTAGAAAAAATGTTTGGAAATTGAATTAAGTTAGATTGAGGTCCTCAGTGAAATTTCAAAAACTCGCACGGAGTCAAGTGTCCAATTGCCCTTCTGGTTAGTAGCCAGTAAATGTGAAATTTTCATAGTTCTAAATAGACTACTTGCAGACACATTACCTAAGAATTTCTTGTGTACGATTTAATAATTTATTTTTTGAAATATTTGGAAATCGAACATTTTGAAAAGTTTCGCATCACTGCATTTATGAGAATGGAAAAATACTTCAACATGAAATGGCATTACTTGCATTCATGATCATACACATACTAAACTCATATACTTCTATAATATTATCTCTACTAGGCAATGTAGACACCCAATTTTAACCAGCCTTAAGACTTGGTGCTTTATTCCGAACACCTGACTATGAAAGTCGCAATGTGCAATCTTTTGAATTCCTTAGTAGGGAAAGTCAAAATTCAAGCCTTAATCCCAACTATCCCAACCTAATACCCATTTTGGCCAAAATACTTTTGACCAATTAAAACCCTATTTCAAATGTTTTGGTTGCGTAGTTCCAAACATTTCCACAATGTTCTGAGGCTCGCGTTTTCGAACTCCAAATATTGTTTTTTTTTTTCAGTAGACCGAGTGAATGACAAAGTGGGAGTGAATAGAAGAGATGGAATTCTCCGAAAATACCAGTTTTTCCTTTCAGGTTATACTAGCCTTACACTATTGATCTAATGATACATTTTTCTCACTGGTTATATAACAACTTATAGCCAGATGAAAAATGTAGCCGACCGGGTTAATAATCGTACGGTTGGTTGAATTGTTCGGATACAAAGCATTTTCAAGAAATTCAGCTTCCTCTGCAAGTTTTATACAAATATCTTAGATATTTTTGTCCAAAATTCTATATATACACGTTTCAGACCTCATATTCAAGGGTTACAACATATTTTCAAGAGCTAAAAACTTGTAAGAAGCATGGAGTACTCCCTTACCTCCTCAATCATCTTCAACCTTCAACTCTCTTACCTATATCATCTAAACACCATTAAAGCTTAGATTTGGAGCTTCTTTGTTGATTATTCAAGCCATATCCAAGGACCTTGAGGGTGTTTGGAAGCAAGTTTGATAATCAAAAACTCTTCCTTCTTTTGAAAGGTAAGAATTGAAACTTTTCTCATCTCTTTCTCTTCTTTTTCTATAATTTTCTTTGTTGTTCTAAGCATGTGAACCTCTTTGGGTTGTGGATAGCTCAGCCACCTCCTAATAGAATTGTTAGATAGTGTAATTTTTTTTTGCTTTCATGCATTCTCTTACTCTTTTTCATCATTCAAAGTGTTTTGGTCCATGTGATTCAATCCGTACTCAATCTTAATGAGTATTTGTGGTTACTTCATAGGATCAATTGAATGATCATTTATTATCTCTCTATTTCTCTCATTTTTTCTTTGAAACTATAAGAACTTCCTCATCAAAAGTGTTGAAGACTCTCTTCTCAAACAACTTTGAACATGGGAATGAATTTTGCATCCATATTCCATGACTAAAGAAGATGTGTCTTCAATTACTTTTAATGAGTTATATATTTTTTCCCATACTTCCTCCCTATTTTCTTAGAAGCCCTATAGAGCTTTCCTTAGATTCATAAGGCTTCCCCTTAGAAATGGTGGCAATATGCTCTCTCTAATTAATAACATGAATTTGAGCATTAATTTATCCTTATTCGCAAAGAGATGAATGCAAGTTTCCATATATTTCTCTAGTTTGATCTTCTTTTAGCTTTAATTCGTGCACATAATAGCTTTTGTTCATTTAATAGTTTTTGTACATATCTTATAGCATCTTTTGTTGTGATATAGCGAATGAAGCCTATCTACACCTTCCTTGATCATCTCCATGATAGGAAGGAGTAGAAAGGATGAACATCCTATGGAATTGTTTTGTTTGCTCTATTTTGGCTCTATTGCACAAAAACAAGGTTTTCTATAACTTTTATCTGGCCGGCCAGATGAAGAGTCTTTCATCTAGCCAATCAGCTAAAGGGTCTTTCATCCGGCTAGACTATTTATTTGTCTAGTCAGATGACTTTTCCAGGCAAAATAGAGTAGAACAGGGCAATTTTTGGCAGATGATCTCCTAGGCATTCGTGGCTTCTGTTACATTCAACTCCTTATCTTTTCATGATTTGTTAGATTCAGCTTATATTTAATTAAATTCAATTCATTGTTGTAATAATTTCCAGCCCACTTCTTTCTATTAAGTTCATTGTTGTAATAATTTCTAACCTCCATTTCTATCTATCCCTTTGCTATGTATGTCTTATAATCCCCATTTCTTTCTATCCTTTTTATTTTCATACTTTCCATATGTGTTGATAGCATCATATTTTCTTTATTTATCATATCCATGCCTTGCATGCATATTTCATGCATCTGGATTCGACTCATTTGCATTTGTGGGCTTATCATTTCCTATGTAATTTTGTATGCTACCTCATGCCTTTAGATGATTTGCATGTCATATACTCAGTAGCCAAGTCCTTAGTTGCATTCTTGTATATGTATTGCATTAGTATTTTGCATATAGGATCATGCATATTTTACTAACCTTTTGATTCATTCTTTTGAAGAACGCCAGTAAATACTAGGTGATCATTTATACCTTTAGCATCCTGCCTGTGCATGATTTTCTTATTATGTCTAATATCTTACCATGCGGCTACTCGCTTAATTGATCTATCTCTATGATTGTCGGTAAATGGAAGTTGTGTTGCTTGAGTTGGAATGATGTTGATTTTTATGCTCATCAGCTCATTTTCCCTTGAGTTATACATATTTCAAAACTCTTTTAAAATGCATGAGATCAAAGCGTTCCAAAACGAATGACACAGTCTATACTTTATTGTTTCACATAGTAAATCTTAGCATTAATAATCAGAACATGAGCTTATACTATCCATAAAACTGATGTCATGGTTTAGTAGAGGCCGATATTTTGATCAGGTGAGCGAGGGTGCTCAATTCATGACCTTTCCCCCCATACCCAAGGTTCCGAACTGAGACATCTTTGATTATGACAAGCAGTGGCCTTTGGCATGAGTCATGGGTTTCTTAGTTTTTCCAAAAGATTAGGTGGCGACTCTGAGATCTGGTGATGTAGCCCATTTTGGAAAAATTTTGCAATAAATGGATTTTTAATAAAGTTGTCAGATCTGGACTCTCATTTATGTTTCATATTACACTTGTGAGACTAGATCGAAAATTGAGAGTCCGAACTGTTAGGCTCGCTTCGGTACCCCATCGACTTCCTCCAATTTTTGGTGACTCTGTTGGAGAATCTAAGAAACCTTGACTCGAACTCCATGATATGAGATTTATTTACATTTATGTATTCATTGCATTGCATGCATTGGTGCGCTTAAATCCCTGTGTTTGCCATCTGATATCCTAGATGTTTTGCCGGACATGGGCTCTGTGATGGTGGGAACACAAGCCTTGGATCTGGATCACCAACGTACTGCTTGGTCCTCCCTTCACTTATAGGTGCTGGGTAAAGTAGGTATATCTGTGTCTTGTTGAGGTACCTTTTCTGATCAGGCCTACCTAGTGCATATATTGAGTTGTAATGACTTTCCAACTTAGGATAGAATACTCTCTCATTTTCACGATATTGTGATGCCTTTAATTGAATAGCGAAACCCTAGATCTATCCGAAGATAGGACAGGGAAACCCTAACTTATAGAGGTTGGAATGATTGCTTATGTGCAAATGTGAAATGCTTGCTTTTGTGTGAATGTGAAAGCTTGGAAAAAAAGGGCACTCAATCCTTGGAGAGTCCTGATTTTAAGGGAATTTCTTTCAAATTTTAGGGTCATATCAAAATCAGAATTTGGGTTAGAATCTAGGGAGTTGTGCTTGATGGAGGATCAAAATTTGGGGATGGTATCTGAATGGGTGAATTTATAGCAAGATTAGAACCAAGAGGCCAAAAATTGTGTCTTGCTTTGTTCTAACCGATATATCCAGTACCATGATTTGACAGGGTATTTGTTTTGATGCTAGGATTCATTGAGGTCAAGAGAGTCAGATTCTTTATAGTTTGGTGGGTCACCCAAGAGAAGTCATACCCAATTCGAAAATAGCCCAACTAACCCAATCCTGGAAAAGCTCAGTCCAATCCAACTCAAAAAAAGCTTAATCCATCCCACTTTATATAATCGACCTATCCAAGTCAAAAACACTCCAGTCTATCGAATCCCCAAAAAACCATATCCGACAAGGTCCAGTCCATTCGATTTTGAAAAAAGTCATCTCCGACAAACTCCAATCCATTCAATCCCAAAAAGTCCAATCAGAAAAGCCCAACTCAGTCAATCCATGTAGACCAATCGAGTTCAAATACACCAAGTTTACTAATGGTCAAGCCCACTACTTTTGAGATGTTAAGAATAATTGAAGACCTTCAGAGAACTATGGCAGATTTCACCTTTAGGATTTTGGCCCCGTCATTAACCATATTCCATGCTGGGAATTTTATATCAAAGAGCTCTCTAATCTTGGGGCAAGCTAAAAATGGAATGGGCCAACCAAAAAGTCAAAACTGTGATAAAGACTAATGGTGATAGTAAAAAGATAGCCCAATTGGACACATTGTTCAAAGATATCTCAAGCTTGGTGATACCATGTCAACAACAAATGGGCCTTACCTAGATATAGTCATCCAATTCCTTGACAAGGCTGAAGCAAGTAGTAAGAGTGAGTCTTGGGCAAGTATTGATCCATGTGCACATCTTTGATAGGTTATTGAGACTCTAAAGATCAAAGGCCTAAACAAGCGGCAAGTCCTTGCAGCCGTTGAGAAGATTGTGGATGAAAATTTTGTCACTCAATACCCTAATGCCAATGTGGGGATTACCACAAGCGAATTCAGTGTGAGAAACTAGGTTAAGGGCATTTTGAATCAGGGGTCAACAAATAACAGAAGGCCAAGCCATGGAGAAAGATGCTTTACCAGAAATACTCATCCCAACTCTAATCCCAAACCTGTAGGAGTCCTTTCCATGAGTACCCAGTCAATACCCGCCAACCTTTTCACCAATGCTTCTAGGCTTGGTACTTGCACCTTCAATCCTCTCTACATGGTCTTGTCCAAAGCTCTTCGAATCCTTATAGAAAAAGGCCATCTCAAGCCTTTTGAACCAAAACCGTTCACATATCCACTCCCAACTAAACATAACCCCACCCAGTACTGTGCTTTTCATCAACAAAATGATCATGATACTGACCATTGCTTTTGCCTCCGCCATGAAATTCAAGACTTGGTTGACAACAAGGTCATCACTTCACCTAAAAATCCCAAGCTTGCGAATAATCCTTTCCTTGACCAGCATAGATTACAATCCCACAATGTAAATTCCATCCACGTCAGGCCAACAATCAACTTAGATCCTAGCTAATACATTATACCCATCATCAAGCCCAAACCCACGGTGATCATTCCTGAATCTTCAGATCTCTGCCTCATCCAAAATTTTGAGAAAGAAGAGCAAAATGAACAAATCTTTCAAGAGGTGGAAGACTTACTCAATCTTGATGAGCTTGACCTTAGGGGTGTTTAAGTGAAGCGGTGAGCTCCCTTAACTGTTGCTGGCAATGATGGTTAGAATAACAAGTCTCAAGATCAACTAGGGGTAATTGTGGAAAGCACCTCGAAAGGTCCTTCTGAACTAGGGACATGGTGTGAGAAATTTAAAAGAGTTGGTCGAAGAGAAGTTTGGAGGCTACCAAGTGAGTTTTGGATAGTGATGCTAAAATAAAGGCAGGTTGCGACCCACCAATGAGTTACTTGAAGTTTGTCATAAATTCTACCGATGGACTTGGAAAATGAAAACCCCTTGTGTTTAGAATGCTAGTAATGTGTTTCTGTTGAAATTTTGGGTGGTGTCTTGTGGGTGGTTGAGTCATGTGTTGAGTTTAGAGTCTTGTTTCCTTTATCTTTTCTTGAGTCTTTGTATTAGTTAAGTCTTCTTTTTCTTCCTTTTGAGTTACTTTTGCATGCACTTCGTTTTTCGTCCTTCAATAAGAGAAAGAGAGTCGAGTTTTTTATCCTTCGATTGTGCCTATGGTAATCCATGTGGGACCTAATGAAACAAGAAAAACTTTGAAATTTTTGATTAAGCAAGAAAAAGGTGTAAATTGCCCAAATGTGCTAATGAGAATGAGATTTCACTAATAACCCAAATATTGAGGAGAATCTCCCAAATGGTTCAAACAAATTCTGAATTGTCGTCACAATCCTCTTCATGATCATTCCAAAATTTCAAGCGGTTTGCAAACTTGCGAGGATGGAATCAAAGTAGTGGTCCACGTTATTTTGGGAATTCTCTTCACACTCTAGCAATCAATTTGGTGACCATAAGATGACTTTCAGACCTCACAAATCCTAGAATTCCTTCCCATGGCATTTTCATCACTCAAAACAAGAAAGAATAAGAAGAAAAAAATCAAAAAGAGGAAAGAGAAAGAAGAAAAAAGAAAAAATCAAGCTAGGGGTATCCATGAAAAGAAATCCAACCAACTGTGAGGAAAGAAAGTTCTCTCTGAATTCAAAGAAGCCAATGCAAGGAGATACACATTGTAAGAAGAATTAACTTTGAAAATGAAGCAAAAGCGAGAAAGATGGCATGCAGAAGCCAAGGAAGAACCCAACTCAAATCGAAGTAAAGCGAGTTTCAGCGTCACGACCCAAACCCACACCCTATAGTTTAGTGTCTTAACCGGACAGTAATCCTTGGATTACTAAAGGCCTCTGTACAGAATATTATATAATTAAGGGCTAGCGGAAGCAGATATATGAAACATACGTAGTCCAATGAGCTGTGCAAACATACATGGGACGGATAATTTAAAACTTTATAAACACACACACATGTAATGTCAAACATACATTAGTCGTACGCCACTCTTATACACAGATATACCAAAAGTGGGACTTACTTATCTATATTCCAAAAGAAAAACAAAGTCTTAAAACTTATATCACAAAACTCGACCATTTGACTCAATCCAGAACCTCCTCGAGAGGCACAAAGGTTGGTCAACAAAACAAAATTCTAGGTGATCAACATTGAGCTTGGCCACGCATAAGCGGGAGTCCAATGAATAATAACAAAGTAAAGGGTTTAAGGAATGTTGTCCATACAATTACAGAAATCAAAATTCAGTAGTTAACAGAAGTGGATTTTATAATCATGTTTGGAACTCAAAGTTCATAACAGAAACAGATTCAGAATCATAATCATTATCAGAATTTGCATTTAATCATATGTGGTACATCCTTCTGTTACATCCATTAGCATTTCAGAAAACAGATCATTTCATATCATCAAAAAATAATTAAAGTCAAACATAGCTTTATAGAGTTATTACACACAAATGGCTTCAGAAGCAGACAGATAAAGCGGGCAAATCAAATAGCTTACGATGCGTGACCTATACAAACATAATAGATATACATATTGAAACACACGTTCGAAATTCATTTAATTCATTGCGCTTCGTTCTTAGTGTGTCTCTAAGTCATATCATCATTATTATGTCTTAATTATGGCCTAGGAATGCTTAAGATGCAATGAGGATGTCAAAATGCACTTGAAAATACTTAGTCAGATCTGCTGAAAACAGGGGTTTCGCTCGAGCGGAGGTTCAAAAATAAGGGTGGTCGCTCGAGCGCAGGTTCTATCGCTCGAGCAATCTGTAAACTCTACAAAAGTACTGGTTGCTTGATTTTTTTGCTTGACGGTCGCTCATGCGTGAGACTGAGGGCTTCGCTTAAGCGTAACTCTGATCGCTTAAGCGGTCTGCAAAATGTGTAAACTTCTGGGAGCATGTATTTTATGCTTGAGCCAACTTTTGGTTGCTCGAGTGCAGAATCCATCACTCGAGCACAAGAGTAGAATTCTAGAATTTCCAGATTTGCTTCCATGCTTCAAAACTCGAAATCAAAGGTTCAAACCACATCTTTTGGGCCCAAAACTTAAGAAATCACTTATAAACGTGTAAAACATCATGAATTCAAAACCATTTCGCAAAATCAAAGCCCAAAAGTAAGTGAATTCTTTCAAAGTAAACCTTAAATATTCAAAACATGACATGCATACAATGACTTGAATGCAAACCTTCCAAAACGTGAATTGATAAAGCGTTTTCTAGAAAAATCTTGGTGAGCTCTTGAGATATAGCAAAGGTATACACTTGCATGTAAGAATATGTGATAAGGGAACTAAAAAATCATGGGATATGCATTCAATGTATGGATTGATTCCAATTCTTGTTCTTAAGCTCAATTCTTGCTCTAAATCTCTAACTTCTCTTGAATTCAAGCATGAGTGAGTCAGATACAAGCTCAAGGATTGAAAGTCTTACCTAAAGTTCTCAATTCTTTGACTTCTTAGTGGGTTCTAGCTCAATTCTTTAAATCCCTTTAATTCTCTCCCCTTTTCTTCTTCTTGAATTCACTCTCTCTCTCTCTCTCTCTCTCTCTCAAAGCTCATACTCTCTCTCACATTTTATTGTCTCAAGGGAATGAAGAATAGAGTGTCTTGAGTCATGTAAGCCTTATATAGGCTTGATTAAGAGTTGGTTAATCAAACTTTATTTAGTTTAAGCATTGACCATTAATTTATTCTAATTAATTCGTTCCAAGAATTCAAATTGAACCTATCATAAATTCCCTAAAATCCTAAATAACACATAAATCAAGTCAATTTCATGATCGGATGCCGATAAGGCCTTCAATTCACAGAACAAAATGGAAACACAAACAGATATTTCTATAATAAACAGATAGAAACACAAATAATGCAACACACATGCAATTAATTCAGAATTTCATCTTAATTACTTATTAGGCATCCTTAATCAAATATTAGTAGCTAAACACAAGTCGGGGTTGTACAATCATCCCCTCTTAAAGAGTTTGGTCCTCCAAACTCGAATTACCTTCAGTCTGCAAAAATATTGGATCTAGAGGGAATAATTCAGGGTATCTCTTTATCATATGTTTTTCAGTCTCCCAAGTTGTATAAGTCCCTCCGTGGTTTGGCCAATCAACCTTCACTAACGGGATTTCTTTATTTCTAGGTCTTTTGATTCAGTGGTAAACAATCTGTATTGGTTGTTCTTCATAGGTATAGCCATCCTTCAAAAGCACATGTGTTGGTTCAATAACATGTAACGGATCTCGTAGATAGTCCTTAAGCATGGATATGTGAAAGGCATTATGAATATGCTCCATGACTGGCGGTAAGACTACCCGATACGTCACTAGATTGATCTTCTCTAGGATTTTATATGGACGAACATATCTCGGTGCCAATTTTCCTTTCACACCAAACCGAGTTTTCCCTTTCATTGGAGTCACTTTGATAAACACATGATCCCCGACTTCATATTCCCTGTCTCTTCTTCGGACATCTGCATAACTCTTTTGGCGGCTTTGTGCAATCTTCAATCTTTGTTTAATCAATTTCACATTCAATCTTCACATTTTTCCGTCATTTCTTGCACAAGTTTTGGGCCCAACAAAGGTCTGTCACCTACCTCGGCCCAACAGATTGGAGAACGCCATCTTCTACCATACTAGGCTTCATGAGGAGCCATACCGATACTCGAATGGTAGCTGTTGTTATACACAAACTCGGCCAATGGTAAGTAGTTCTCCCAATTGCCTTGGAAATCTAGGGCACACATTCTGAGAATATCTTCCAATATCTGTATCGTTCTTTCTGATTGGTCGTCTATCTGTGGGTGGTAAGCACTACTCAATCTCAATTCAATCCCCAAAGCCTATTGCAAACTCTGTCAGAATCTCGAAGTAAACTTGGGATCTCTGTCGGATACTATGGAAACTGGAACTCCATGCAATTTCACAATCTCATTGACATACAAATTAGCCAACTTATCCGCATTATACAAAGATTTGATAGGAAAAAAGTGGGTAGATTTAGTTAAACGATCAACAATGACTCAAATAGAATCCGTACCTCGAGAGGAGCGAGGCAGTCCAACAATGAAGTCTATTGTAATATGCTCACATTTCCATTCCGGTATTGGAAGCGGTTGAAGTAATCCAGCGGGTCGTTGGTGTTCAGCTTTAACTTGTTGACAATGTAAGCATCTAGCCACAAAATCAGCAATGCTCTTCTTCATTCTCGACCACCAGAAATTTTGTTTCAAGTCATGGTACATCTTCGTATTCTCCGGATGCATAGCAAATTTAGAATTGTGTGTTTCAGTCATAACACGTTTCCTCAAGTACGAACAATCCAGTACACAAAGTCTATTATGAAATTTCAATACATTATTTTCAAGCACAAATCCCGGCCTCGGTTTTGAGTTAATCTCATCAATAATTTTCTTCAAAAACTCATCTTCAAATTGTTTCTCTTTAATTTCTTCAATAATTGCAAGCTGAGCAGAAATGGCAGCTAAGATCCCGCCCCGTTCATGCAACACAATTTCAATCTCATTCTTCTCCAAGTCACATAACAACTCTCTCTGATCGGTGAGCAAACATGACAAATTGCTATTGGATTTTCGGCTCAAAGCGTCTGCAACGTTATTGGCTTTCCCCGGACGGTACAAGATTTGTATATCATAATTCTTAATTAACTCAAGCCATCATCTCTGTGTTATGTTTAGGCCTTTTTGGGTGAAGAAATATTTGAGGCTTTTATAGTCAGTGTACACTTCACAAGGTACTCCATACAAATAATAGCGCCAAATTTTTAATGCAAAAACCACATCTGCAAGTTCCAAATCATGGGTAGGATAATTCTTCTCATGTGGTCGGAGTTGCCGAGAAGCATACCTTACCATTTTGCATTAGTACACACCCCAAACCTTTGTACAAAGCATCATTGTAAATCTGAAACCCATCAGTACCATTAGGTAAAGTCAGAATAGATGCAATTACCAATCTGGTCTTCAATTCTTAGAAGGCTAATTCCCGCTGATCAATCCAATCAAGTGGCATATTTTTCTATGTCAACTGTGTTAATGGCATGGCAAGTTTGGAGAAGTCTTTTACAAACCTGCGGTGGTAGCTAGTAAATCCGAGAAAGCTTCTTATCACTGACACATTAGTTGGTCTTGGCTAGTCTACAATGGCTTCAATTTTCTGCGGGTCCACTGATATACCATCCTTGTTGATCACATATCCCAAAAATGCTACATTGTCAACCTAGAATTCACATTTGGAAAATTTTGCATATAACTTCTTTTCCCTTAGAATTTGTAACACAGTTTGTAAATGGTTTTCATAATCCGTCTTGCTTCTAGAGTAAATCAATACATCATTAATGAATACAACAACAAATTCATCCAAAAATTGTTTAAAAATCCTATTCATTAGGTCCATAAAAGCTGTGGGTGCGTTAGTTACCCCAAATGGCATCACTAAAAATACATAGTGCTCGTATCTAGTTCTGAATGCAGTTTTCTCTACATCTTCTGCCTTAACCTTTAACTAATGATACCCGTATCTAAGGTCTATCTTAGAGAACACTTGTGCTCCCTGAAGTTGATCAAACTGGTCGTCTATTCGGGGTAATGGGTATTTGTTCTTCATGGTTACTTTGTTCAATTCTCTGTCGTCTATGCACAACCTCAAAGACCCATACTTTTTCTTAACAAACAATACTGGAGCACCCTAAGGTGAAGTACTTGAACTAATAAATTTCTTATCTAGCAAATCTTTTAATTGAGTTTTCAATTCTTTTAGTTTAGAAGTTGACATTCGGTACGGGGTTTTTGAAATTGGTTGTGTTCCAGGTACAACATTGATAGTAAATTCAATTTCTCTATCAATCAGATCTCCAGGTAGTTCATTAGGAAACACATCAGGAAACTTATTAACTACAGGGATGTTTTCGACATTAGCATGATCAGCATTCATATTCAAAACACAACATAGGTAACCTCGATAACCTTTTCACAACAATTTACTGGTTTTCATAAAAAGATATCAAACACGGTAGGAGAACTACCCCATTCCCAGCAAAAACAAATTCAGGTAACCCCGGAGGTCGGAATACAACTGATTTATTCACACAATCAATAGTAGCATAATACTTGATCAACCAATCCATGCCCAATATACAATCAAAATTATCAATGCTTATAGGCAGGAAATCAACGTACAATGTCATATCACCAATCATTATATCACATGCCAGATAAACATAAGCACATATCATAGAACCTCCAGATGGTGTAGGCACAGATAGTAAACAGTTCATAGGTTCTAAAGGTCTTGTTAATTTTCAAGAAAAAACATGCGATACAAATAAATGCATGGAACCAGAATCTATCAACACATAGGCATTCTGAGCACATATAGAGATTATACCTGACACCACTGATTCAATATTTTGTACATCACTAGGCACATGTGTGAACACTTTACCTTGTCTCAAAGGTTCTCTCCCCATATTAGTTCTCACATTTGGTCTTGATCCAAAAGCAGACCCTACTAAACTTGTTACAGGACTGTTGGCATTTTCTGACCCAATTGGACAATCTTTTATCATGTGGCCCGTCTTGCCACACTGGAAGCAAGCACCAGATAACCGATGGCAAACCTCTCTATGTCTCCTTCCACATTGAGCACAAACAGGCGCAGACCCACTACTTTGACTTAATGAACAACCCATCTGAAACCAAATCCAGATCTTTTACCTCTTCATTCAATTGCTGGGGCTTTTGTCTATTTCAATGCAGCCAAATTGGCTTCAGCCATTAAGTTTCTATCAAGCACATCCACGTATTTGAGCAGTTTTAATACACTAACCCTATCAAACACTTCTAAAGTCAAGCCTCCTTCAAACTTTTGGGCCTTTTTGTAGTCTGAATCCACAATGTGAGGGGCAAATCGAGCTAGTTCGGTGAATTTAGCCTTATAATCGGCTACAAACATGTTGTCTTGCTTGAGTTCCTAAAATTTAGACCCTTTTCTATCTCGGTAGCATTGAGGGAAATATTTTTCATAGAAAATTTCTCTGAATTGGTTCCAAGTCATCGACCCATCGTCATCTCAAATGAGCATCCACCAACGTCTATCCACTTCTTTGAGGGTATAAGTGGCCAATAGAACTTTTTGAGTTTCAGAACAAGGGAATACTTCAAATATCTTTTCTATTTCCAATATCCATGTCTTGGCTTTTAACGGCTCAATGACACCCAAAAAGGTTGGCGGCTTCATCTTTGTGAATTTCTGAGTCAAGCTGATGATATCGTTGTTTTCCTATTCAATTTGGACTGGAGGAGGTGGAGGAGGTAGAGGTTGTTGTCTTTGTCACTGCATCATTGACATTGTTAAGGCTTCAAGCATTTGTTCCATTCGGCTCATGTGAGCCTTTGAAGATTCAGCTGTACCGTCACTTCTTGTATTTTTCATTTCCTATAGGTAGACAAAGCACTTATAAACATAGGCAAATAGTTCTTTTCATAATGTTTGGAGTATTCCGTTCCAGTTCATTCTTTTCGCTTTCATATGTTCATGTTCAAATTCAGTGTTTCACATTTACATAAATTAACACACACACTCACACATGCAGATGTAATGTCCCTATTTCCTTTTTAGGACATCCTATAACTCCTGTGGACTCGTGTGTGCTGTATAACACGTGCTCTGATACCACTCTGTCACGACCCAAACCCGTCCTTATAGGTTTAACATCGTAACTGGCCAGTAATCCTTGGATTACCAAAGGCCTATGTACAAAATAATATATAATTAAGGGGCTAGTGAAAGCAGATATATAAAACATACATAGTCCAATGAGCTATGCAAACATACATGTGACAGATAATTTAAAACTTTATAAACACACACACATGTGATGTCAAACATACATTAGTCGCATGTCACTCTTACACAGATATACCAAAAGTGGGACTTAGCCCAGTGTATAGATAAACAGAAACTTGTCTATATTCCAAAAGAAAAACAAAGTCTTGAAACTTAGATCACAAAACTCGACCATTTGACTCATTCCGGAACCTCCTCGGGTGGCATAAAGGTTGGCCAACAAAATGAAATTCCAGGCGATCATCATTGAGCATAGCCACGCGCCTGATCACCTACATACATAAATAATACAATGAGTGAGAGCCCAATGAATAATAACAAAGTAAAGGGTTTAATGAACGTTGTCCATACAATTACAAAAATCAGAATTCAGTAGTTAACAAAAGCAGATTTTATAATCATGTTCGGAACTCAGAGTTCATAACAGAAATAGATTCAGAATCATACTCATAATCAGAATTTGTAGTTAATCATACGTGGTACATCCATTAGCACTAGCAGAAACATTTGACCCATAAAGGGACGGCCATAAAGGCATACAATTGACTTACGTGCACGGAGATGGTACAGTTGGCTCATGAGACGTACAGTTGGCCCATAATTAGGACGTAACAGAACAGATAACAGATATCATCTAAAGCTAAGAATGCCATGAATACTTTTCAGAAACATTGGACAACCATTCATTCATATAGAAAATAGCATTTTAGAAAACAGATCATTTCATATCATTAGAAAATAATTAAAGTCAAACATAGATTTACAAAGTTATTACATATAGATGGCTTCAGAAGCAGACAGATAGAGCAGGCAAATCAAATAGCTTACGGCCCGTGACCTACACAAACATAACAAATATACATATTGAAACACATGCTCGGAATTCATTTAATTCATTGCGCTTCATTCTTAGTGTGTTTCTAAGTCATATTCTCATTATTATGCCTTAATTATGGCCTAGGAATGCTTAAGATGCAATGAGGATGTCAAAATGCACTTGAAAACACTTAGACAGATCTGCTGAAAGCATGGGTTTCGCTCGAGCAGAGGTTCAAAAATAAGGGTGGTCGCTCGAGCGCAGGTTATGTTACTCGAACGATCTGTAAACTCTGCAAAAGTACTAGTTGCTTAATTTTTTCGCTCGATACACGCCCGACGGTCACTCGAGCGAAAGACTGAGGTCTTCGCTCAAGCGCAACTCTAGTCGCTCGAGCAGTCTGCAAAATGTATAAACTTCTGGGAGCATGTGTTTTATACTCAAGCCAACTTGTGGTCGCTCGAGCGGAAGAGCAGAATTCTGGAATTTCCAGATTTGCTTCCAAGCTTCAAAACTCGAATTCAAAGGTTCAAACCACATCTTTTGGGCCCAAAACTTGAGAAATCTCTTATAAACGTGTAAAACATCATGAATTCAAAACCATTTCGCAAAATCAAAGCCCAAAAGTAAGTGAATTCTTTCAAAGTAAACCTTAAACATTCAAAACATGACATGCATGCAATGACTTGAATGTAAAGTTTCCAAAACATGAATAGATGTAGTGTTTTCAAGAAAAATCTTGGTGAGCTCTTAAGATATAGAAAAGGTATACACTTGCATGTAAGAATATGTGATAAGGGAACTAAAAAATCATGGGTTATGCATGCAATGCATGGATTGGTTCCAATTCTTGTTCTTAAGCTCAATTATTGCTCTAAATCTCTAACTTCTCTTGAATTCAAGCATTAGTAAGTCAGATACAAGCTCAAGGATTGAAAGTCTTACCTAAAGTTCTCAATTCTTTGACTTCTTAGTGGGTTCTAGCTCAATTCTTCAAATTCCCTTAATTATCTCCCCTTTTCTTCTTCTTGAATTCACTCTCTCTCTAAGATCACACTCTCTCTCACGTTTTGTTGTCTCAAGAGAATGAAGAATTTAGTGTATATCTTGAGTGTCTTGAGTCATGTAAGCCTTACATAGGCTTGATTAAGAGTTGGCTAATTAAACTTTATTTAGTTTAAGCATTGACCATTAATTTATTCTAATTAATTTGTTCCAAATTGAATTCAAATTGAACCTATTAGAAATTTCCTAAAATCCCAAATAACACATAAACCAAGTCAATTTCGTGATTAGATGTTAATAAGGCCTTCAATTCACAGAACAAAACGGAAACACAAACAGATATTTCTACGATAAACAGATAAAAACACAAATAATGCAACACACATGTAATTAATTCAGAATTTCATCTTAATTGCTTATTAGGCATCCTTAATCAAAGATTAGTAGCTAAACATAAGTCAAGGCTGTTTCATTCATGGTTAAGGCAAGGATAACTGTTGATCAAATTCACCGCAAATATTGTAACACTACCCTTGAGAGGCTCGTTGGGTCAAAAATCCAAAAGGGCAACCCAGACAAAACTTAGAGCATGAAAAAGTGAAAAATGAAAAAATAAGAGCTCACAAAGTTGAAAACCTGAAAGAGCGACTCTAGCAAAAGTTAGAGCGCAAAAGGAGAATGTTAACACCCGAGTGAACCTTAACTGTGAACTACGTGAGGTCTTATTCTCATTTTTGAGTTACGTAAGCAACCTCTTCCTGATGTTTGACCCAATATCTTTGCCTAACTCACATCTTTAGCTTCGCATCCATCCATGTGCTATAATGACTACTGCACATAACATATTTACGTTCGGTGAGAAAGAACTAGTTTGAATCAGTAAGTGGAGAAATTTTCAATACTTGAACTTATCAGTGAAATCTTTAGCTTGAACCCAAAGGGGATTGAAACTTGACTTTTGCAAAATCTATTTTTAAGGGTGATTCTTAAATAAATAAGGAAACATAAGGAATACAAGGCACAATAAATGATCGATCACTTTAAGTCTTTTTTCTTCTTCTTTAATATTTGAGGTTTGTTGCGAGTCTTTTCATTTACATGCCGAGTGTGTGTCTCGGTCTGTGCACATCAAGTCTCTCTTGTGTCTGTTAGTGTGTGTACAGTTCAAAATTCAATAGAGTGGCGTGGTCAAAATTCCATACATGAATCTTCACGCCAAATTCAAAGCAAGTTTATGTGTGGAAGTCATAAACAAACTAAGAGTGCCCACACACGGGGCATCAGGTCCATGATCATTGCAAAGTATATGTGAGAAATCCATTACTACTTCGGGGACTAGAATAAGTTCTCAACACTCTAGGCAATGGAAGAAGCATAAGCTAATTGGTTGGCAGTTGTTCTATGATATGATTATCTCCATCACAGGCGCCTACATAATGTTGAAAAATACAAATAGTGGCTAGATATCAGGGACAAAAGTACATCTGACTTGGCTATCAACTAAACAAGGGGCATGAACCATGCTTTTCTCCCAGTCTACTTAAGCTATCTATCAGGCACTTTTCCTTAGGTTAGGGTGAGCTCACCCCCATGATGATTCTAATATGATTCAACCTTTGAAAATTATACCCGACCAATTCAAGACTTTCTTTGGTTGCCCTCTTCCCTCTGATTAATACATGTGTTTTGGCTTATGCATGCATGCTCACACAATTTGGTTGATTTGAACTATATGATTGGTTGCTCTGGTTCCCGACTTTGTTCTATACTTATAAATATCAATAACTAAGTTACGTTGAGTTGCCTTGTTGTGTTTAGGTTTAATCCATGGAGTTGGTTTTACTTCAATAAGTTGCACAAAATTATAATGCTTTGTAGCATAATGTGGTGTGAACTGCACATTACATTGCATTCATTTCATGAGATATATAATGCACTATTCTCCATATCATACATTTCATGAGATATGTGATGCACCACTCTTCATACTGCTTATCTCATAAAGTACATCACGTATCACTCCACATACCATGCATATCTCACATCATTCGTCATGCACTGTTTTCCATGCCATCCATGCCTTAATAAATGCATCATACACCCTTTTCACTTATAGTGTTTTCCAAATAAGGTTCATCCTCTCCCACCACCTTTGTTGTATTCATGAGGTACTTTCCATAAATACCTCTTCTCGAGATGTTTTTCATTGAAACATTGCTTCCAAAAACAAGATAGACCACATACATTGAGTTACAAAACCTTTTTCATGAAGTAAGACACCTTGGCGCCTTTTTAAACTTGTAAGATGCTCTCCGGAGTATCGCTTCCTGAGATATTCAAAGAACATTGCTTCTAAACCTATGAGGTGTATATATCGCACCTCTTTTTTGTATCTATCACACTCTATCACATCACATTCTTATCTTGTTGAATTCACCCTTTTTGCGTGAGACACATTCAGGCATGTCATCACTTGGTTACAACTTTACCCGTTTCGCATGAAATAAGTTTTGGCGAGCATTTACCCTTTGCGCTTGAGACTCGTTTAAGATTGTTTTTACTCAGTTTAACCTTCCCCCTCTTCGTAAGAAACACGGTTAGGAGACTACATGTTGGTTACAACCTTTCCTCCTCTTGGTTGAAACGCGTTTGGATCTCAAGTTTATTTGATTTAACCTACCCACTCTCTGTAGGAAATACGGTTAGGACTGCCTGTTGGTTACAACCTTTCCTTCTTTCGTATGAGACGCGTTTAGATCTCAAGTGTACCCAGTTTAACATTCCCCCTATTCGTAAGAAATATGGTTAGGATTGCCTGTTGGTTACAACATTTCCTCCTTTCGCATGAGACGCGTTTAGATCTCAAGTGTGCCCGATTTAACCTTCCCTCTCTCTGTAAGAAATACGGTTAGGACTTCCTATTGGTTACAACATTTCCTCATTTTGCGTAAGACACATTTGGATCTCAAGAGTACGCAATTTAACCTTCCACCTCTCCGTAAAAAATACGGTTAGGACTGTCTGTTGGTTAGGACCTTTCCTCCATTCACATGAGACATGTTTAGATCTCAAGTGTATCAGGTTAAAACCTTTCCCCTCTCCGTAAGAAATACAATTAGAATTGCCTATTGGTTACAACCTTTCCTCCTTTAGTGTGAGACTCATTTGGATCTTAAGTATACCTACTAAAACCTTCCCCCTCTCCGTAAGAAATATGGTTAGGACTGCCTGCTGGTTACAACCGTTCCTCCTTTCGCATGAGACTTGTTTGGATCTCAAGTGTACTTGGTTTAACCTTCTCCCTCTCGATAAAAAATACGGTTAAGACAACCTTTTTGTTACAACCTTTCCTTTTTTCGTGTGAGACGCGTTTGGATCTCAAGTGTACCTGGTTAAAACCTTTCCTCTCTCTATAAGAAATATGATTAGGACTTCATGTTGGTTACAACCTCTCCTCCTTGCACATGAGACGCGTTTGGATCTTGAGTTCTTGATTACAACCTTTTCTCCACTCATACAATGTATGTTTGGATTGTTTTTCCTCCTTGCATGTTCATTCGCAAAACATGTTTGGAATTGTTCACTTCATTGATGTGTGAAAACACGAAAATGTTGCATTCATCATGTATGCATCTGTTAGCACGCTTTATATCATTTGTATGAGGCTTGCCTCGCACATTACCATCTTCACATCTTTGTCATCATTGCATTCCATTATATTGCATAATCATCGACTTTGAAAATCTGGTAGTGTGGTACATGTAAGCCTAAGTTTCAAACAACTGGTTTCATGAAGCATGTAAGTCTAACTTTTTAATTGTATTTCGAGCACGTCATTTGCATCTTGTCCCTGAACTATGCTGGTTTGATTTCTTGAAAAAGGATGTATAGGCAACCTTCTGATTCAACCAACTGCACTTGTGTTTTCTTTGTTTGCCCAAGACTTACAGCCTCATCAAAAGGGTCATCTTTCTGGCTTTGACATTCACTCACATCATGAAATGACTCATCAACCTCTATCAAAGAGGGACAACTGTAGACACCAAATCTTGACCAGCCTTAAGACTTGAGCACTTTATTCCAAACACACAATGAACAGTCGCAATATCCAATCTTTTGAATTCATCAAGCAGGAAAGCCAAATTCAATACTTAATCCTAACTATCCCAACCTAATACACGTTTTGGCCAAAATACTTTTGACCAATTAAAACCCTCTTTCAAAATATTTTGGTTGCGTAGTTCCAAACATTTCCACAATGTTCCGAGGTTGGTGTTTTTGAACTCCAAATATTGTCTTTTCCAGTAAACCGAGCGAAGGACAGACTAGGAGTAGATGGAAGGGATGAAATTATCTGAAAATACATGTTTTTCCTTTCAAGTTATACTAACCTTACAATATTGATCTAATAGTACATTTTCTCTTTGGTCGTATAACAACTTATGGCTGGATGAAAAATGTGGCCCGCCGAATTAATAATGGTACAGCCGGCTAAATTGTTCAGGTACAGAGCGTTTTTGGGAAATTCAGCTTCCTCTGCAAGTTTTACACAAATATCTTAGATATTTTTGTCTACAATTCTATATATACATGTCTCAGACTTCATATTCAAGGGTTACAAAAT
This sequence comes from Camellia sinensis, assembly GCF_004153795.1. NCBI lineage: Eukaryota > Viridiplantae > Streptophyta > Magnoliopsida > Ericales > Theaceae > Camellia > Camellia sinensis. The sequence continues at coordinate 1,295,189 of NW_021025068.1, read as the reverse complement.
ATTTTCAAGAGCTAAAGACTTGTAAGAATCATAGAGTACTCTCATACCTCCTCATTCATCTTCAACCTTTAACTCTCTTACCTATATCATCTAAACATCATTAAAGTTTAGATTTGGAGATTCTTTGCTGATTATTTAAGCCATATCCAAGGACCTTGAGGGTGTTTGGAAGCAAGTTTGGTAATCAAAAACTCTTCCTTGTTTTGAAATGTAAGAATTTGAACTTTCTCATCTCTTTCTCTTCTTTTTCTATAATTTTCTTTGTTGTTCTAAGCATGTGATCCTCTTTAGGTTGTGGATGGCTCAGCCATCCCCATAGAGTTGTAGTATAATCTCTCTTTATTTCAATGTAATCTTTTTAGCTTTGGGATGTGGATGACTCAGCCGTCACCTAATAGAATTGTTAGATAATGTAATCTCTTTGCTTTCATGCATTCTCTTACTCTTTTTCATCATCCAGGTGTTTTGGTCCATGTGATTCAAGCCATACTCAATCTTCAAGAGTACTTGTAGTTGCTTCATAGGATCCATTAAATGATCCTTTATTATCTCTCTCTTTCGCCCTTCTTTTCTTTGACTTATAGCTTTCTTATCAGAAGTGTTGAAGACTCTCTTCTCAAATAACTTTGAACATGGGAATGGATTTTGCATCCATATTCCATGACCAAAGAAGATGAGTGTAGACACCCCATTTTTGACCGTCCTCAAGACTTGGACGTCACCGCTTGGAACACTCGGTGATTATCCATATTTGTGTTCGTTTGGAGTTCCCGGAGGTCTCGGCTCGCGCGCCTTGCCTCAGGATCTCCGAACTCGACTGTTTAGTGTCTGGTTTTGCACCAAACACTTGTGTTTTGCCTTGGAGGAGCAGGGAATGCCTTGTGAGGCATCCCCCCACACCACCGGCAGTGGCTAAAGGTCACCGGCTGGTTTTTGATGCCATCGGCACTTTTTATTGCCGGTCGGCACTGTTTGTTGCCGGTCGGCACTGTTTATTGTAGGTCGGCACTAAATTTTGTCAAAATGACATTTTTGGGTAGCCGACCACTATTCATCTACTTTATGGAGATATTTTGTGCCAGCTGTGATAGCTGGCACCAACTCTGCCTCCCTCCATACACGTGTATGGAGGGATCTCCCTCTAAGCAAGCTTGTTGTATAAGCTTTGCAAGAGGGACTCCTATAAGAGGAAGGCTCTCCTCTTGGCTCTAGGTTAGAGACTTGGAAGCAAAAGCCAGAGGTTCTACATATAGATACATCCTATCTCTATATCTCCCTCTCTCTCCTCCTTTGTGTGTGTTTCTTGGCCTAAAAGTGTGATTTTACCTTACTTTTGCCCCATTACACACACTATTACACCTTGCTCCGAGTTTGAGGGACTTGGGGGGTTGATTCTTGAGTTTTTGGACTGATTTTGATCAAAAGAAGAGGGCTGGACCATTTGTTCTTCAAAGGATCTTCAAGGGTGAGCACTTTACTTTAGATTCCCCAAACTTGCAATAGTTTTTTACCTATCTTTCTTGCTGATTTAGCTTTTGTGTATAACATAAAAAAGGCTTACATTTTCATTCTTTAGAACTTTCATTAAGGTTGTTTTGTGGTTTGAGTGCAAACTCACCTTATTAAGCCTTGTTTGGCCCCTTTTTGTACCATCTTTGTTAAGCTTTGGTCACTCTTGTGTCTTGGCCTTCTCACCACTGAAATCTAGTGGATTTTCAGTGGTGAAGAAGGGATTTTGAAGTCTTTCATAGGGGACGGACACTCCTCTCCCTTGGTCCCTCTTTTGTCCTCATTTTTGGCTTAATATGGTAGCATGTATGCTCAGTTGTTTATGACTGCTTTTCAGAGGTTTTTTGGGTGTTTTGGATCATGTTATACCTCTGTCCTATGTTGGGTTTATTGGCCTTTTACATGAATAACATACTTGCTTTGAAATCCCATCATTTGGCTTAAAGAGTGCCATGTTGTAACACATCATTTGAGCATGATTTTGGTTCGGCACTAAGAAGTTTTTAGCATTGTTTTTCCATGTTTAAAGTCTGTTGGTTATCAATTTGGTCATGTTTGTTATGGTTGCTATGCATTTCGGCTTGCAAGCTTTGAGTATGTTGACCTCTAGCATGCATAGTTTTGACCATCCTCATGATTTGGCATCATTTAGGACCACATTTCAGTCCAAGAATCATGTTTGTATGTGTGCATACATGACCTCTTTCATGCCTTAAGGGTGCGCCTTTTTATGCCTACACATGAGCCTTGTTGCATACACCCCTTTGGAGCCACCTTAGCTGCCATATTAGGAGGATTTGGAGTCTTATTTTGCCTGTAAAAATTCTATTCCTTACTTGTCTAAATCATGCTATGATTGGTCTTGTTTTTGGAAGTGAAGTGGCCCTTTTTGTGCCTTAGCCTTAGGGCCTTTGGTTTGCTTGTTGGCATGAGCATTGGTCCACCTTTTGGACACTTTTTGGCCACTGTTTTGGGGTGGATCAAGGTCTGCCCCTTTATGGTTCAAAGCCTTCTTGCATGCTTGTCTTGTGTCCATTGCTTGATTGCTTCATTAAGCCTTGTAATGTGTTGATCCCATTGCTTGAACGGTCCATGTTTGCATTATGTTTATGTCTTGCATACCTAGCATTGCATACTTGCCATACGAGTTGCATAACATTTGGCATGCCTTGCATTTCCATGTCATTGTTACATTTTGAACCATGTTTGCATAACATGCATTGCATTACTTGGTTTGGGGTGTCAAACCAAGTGTGAGGGTCAAGGAACATTCATACTTCAAGTGATGTAATGTCCCTTGATTCTCGGTCACCGGGGCTTTTGACTTCGACATGATAAGGCCTTGGTCTTCATTTGTGTGATTGCATGCATTTTTACATCAAGTGGCAAACTTGATCCCTTGGGTTATCATGCACCATTGATGGCTTGAGGATCGAGGGCCATGCTTCCCTGAGTTTAAAGCATGATAGGAAGCATGACCATGCTTACATATGCCTGAAATTCCATGCCATACTGTCTGTCCTCTGTTTGCTGTCAAAACTGTCTTCTGCAGGAAGTTTCTGCCGACCGGTAGAATTCAGTGCCGACCGGCAATCTTTG